>JAHLJS010000009.1:12519578-12777854 GCA_038502445.1 Eremochloa ophiuroides | reverse complement strand
ATATAACATGGCAAATACGTTCTAAGTCGGTGGCATAACCTATGTACTGTCTCGGTATATAGCTAGTCGTTAACTACCATATACGCATTCGAGGTTAGCGTACCTGCAGAAGATTCATTTCAGCCCAACCCCACATGTATGCATGGTAATAAGAAGCACTTTTTGCCGGAAATGCTCCCATGAGCACTTGCGACCCCAAGAAAGTAATTACTCCATCATACTTACATAAGTACACATATGAATCACATGTACTCACTTCAGTAACCATAAACACTCACCATAGATCGACGGTTGTTCGATCGTACACTCACATCTCACCTTACCTCATTCGACGTGGCACATTGGCCCATAAGAAGCAATAAGAAACCGACAGTTCATAATTATCCGCACGATAAAACCAAATGAACCGCAAATAGAAACATGATGCAATTTCCCCAAATTAGTACTTAAATAAGCCACCTAATAATCCTAATATGGGCTATAAGACTTGGTCCTTGGCACACTTAGTTTGCTCAAACCATTTGTTTAAAACACCTATATATATAGCTATAAGTTGGTAATTAGTTTTGCAAACTCAAAACTTTTTATTTTTAAATACTCATGTGACGGTACAAGCTAAATTTTTGCTCTGGTACCAACTGTAACAGAACCGATCAATTTGTACGAGCATAAGTACAGCGACAGCTGTTTTCCCAGCTATCAAGCCACATTTGAGCTAATATAAACCCGGTAGTCCGTGAAATCTCGAAGGATTTCAAACTTTTACACAGTACATACCCCAAGGATCGCAGAAACTCAGCAGTACACATACACATGATACATAGATTTGCACATATTTCAAATACATCATAGTACAAGATAAACTTTTACATAAAAGTTCAATAGCGGAAACAAAATAGATTTACACAAACTTAAGTTCATAATACAGTGCCAAGTGTCGACCAGTCACAGCAACAAAGGTAAGATAGATAACATGAACTTGCCCAAGGTCTAGTCCTCCTCTTCCGAAGGATAGAAGTAATTTCTTTTAGTCAACGAAACACTCCTCCTACAACATTGGGAATAAAACCCTGAGTACTCAATTGTACTCAGCTAGATTTACCCGACAGGAAGTAAATAAAAAGACTCTCAAGGATATGCAAGGCTTATTTGGTGGAGTTCAGGAGATAGCATCATTTTTACAGAAAAAGCATTACTACAATAATCCCTCAACTTATCAATTTTAGATATTGTTCAGCTTTGATTTTAGTTCAGCTATTATAGCTAAGGTTTGCAGCTATACTAAGCAATCACTGGATATTATAGCAATCAATAAAACCATATGATTTTCGATATCCACAGATATCAACCTCAGCTCACCATAATCATTATGTTCAAGTTGTTAACCTCTACCTCACCAGAAGATCAGTTCAGTTTCTCACTAACCAGGAGAGATGGCGATTCGAATCAATTGTACCAGCTGGCAAAACATGCCAATCACAAACCCTGTCAGCCGAGCCACTGGCTTCTTGGGTCACCGTTAAATCCTTCTGAGACACAATATGTCGCGAGTTTGGCGGGGACCATATTCTCAGAGACCAACCCAATTCCAGGATGCATCAGGTCCCTGACCTGCCCTTGGTAAAATGGTGTCTCCGCACATACTTCCTACCTCCAGAATATGTCTGCCTAGTCGCACCAAAGCTCGGCTCAGAAAGAAATACTCGGCTTCGTGGTCAGAACGACTTATCTAGCCAGCTATGTGACGACGTCCTTCAATCTCAACTGATGTCTGGTGGCCTCAGTCCTAGTCGGCCGCAAGCAGCACCGAAGTCAACATGACCCATATCATGCAGCTCCCCGCTACCTAGCCTTGATTCTCTCATTATTTCATTGTGACATGGTGACACATATAGCCAACCATGTGGATCTCGTCAGTCACCACCTACACTCGCGGATGACAGGAAATCACCCGACCTCTACCGGTCTAAGCAGGGCTAAGCATAAGATCGGTCACCTGTCTAGTAATAGTATCAGGTTCACATATATAGTAGACAAGGTAGATATGCAGCAACGGTTTCAAACCAACTCCTATACTTAAATGCACAAACATACGATTTAATAAAGACCGGTGCATTTATAAAAGGAGATAGGTGGAGGCTTAGGGATGCTCCGGGGCTTGCCTGGGGTTCAACACTAAGTTAGTGTTTGTTAGATGACACTTGTTCGACGAGCATTTCCCATCCAAGCACTCGATTAGTCCTTCCACCTTCGTGATTAGTCCACCACACCGTCTTGTGGTTAGTTCCATCATCATGTCCTTCACTCCACGTGTTCATCCTCTATCGTACTTAAATGAGATGCACAATACACATGTATGAATAAGAGAAAGTAATACAAGACATGTTAATCTAGCATTACTGAACCATGAGCTAACAATGCCACCAAGCAAGGCAACATGAAAGCAATCCTAATCTCACATATGCACTTTAAGGACAGCAGGACAGCAAGCACAATATTTAACCATAACTGAAGCTATATACATCCAACCAGGGTGATCTAAGCCTTTTTGGAAAGCTATTGAAATTTTCTACAACTTTGGTATTATCCTCTTCAGATGATTTAATTCATATAAAGGTCAAACAACACAAAGAATACAGCTCTGTCCAGACTTGGACAGATTCTGTCCTCCCAACTCAAACAATCATAACTAGAGATTTAGACCACCAAAAGGGATGATCATAGACAATTTGGAAAGACATAGAAATATAATACAACTGATCTATTATCACAAGAAGTGATTCAAAGCATAACTCAGTCAAATAATGCAATCAATTAGATCTAGACAGAAAATTGGCAAAACCTGACAGCAGTCATCCAAAAGCCATAACTCCTCAACTATTAGGCCTATGAACATGAAATTTTAGGACAAGCTAGACATAGAAGTTGGCTACAACTTTTGTATAGAACACATTCTCATGCAACATCATTTTCCTAGGTAAATCATCACAACAACAGGTGCTGCTCCTGCAGCCATTTTCGGCATATAAGCAAAACAACATTAATTTGATTTCTATCAAAGCATACCTATACTTATGAGCCATGGACATAGCTCCAACCATCATAGCATGATCAATAACACTCATATCAGATTAAGACATGACAAGAAGTCATAAACAACATGCATGTGTCTATTTACCTCCAATCTCCTTCTAAATATTACATAAAAGTCACTTATTTAATTATTTAAGTCATGTGATAAACATCTCAAATGGAGCTAATATTTTTATAAGAGCTAGATAATTACAAAACATGACCAAGGTTCAAATATTACATACTCAGGTATTATACATTAATTAATACAAAATAAACAAGTTTATAATGCAATGAAGCATTGGAGAGTAAGATAAATGTGAAATTCAATACTTTCTGCAACAACATGGCCATATTATGTTTTCTCAGGTTAGCACAACCTTATACAAAGGTAGTGGAGCACCATTTTCCATTTTTACACCAATATATTATTTATAAAGCATTTAAATCTACTTAATAGACATAAAACAAGATAAATCAACAACTCAGTCATACTTGCACCATAAATCATGAAATTTTAACCATACATTACACATCATACAGAGAGTCTACAATTTAATTTTTATGCCATTTGGAGCAATATAGCTTTATATACAAAAATATCAAGCAATTCGACCATTTATTTCCTATTTGAAAAGATTAATGTGAAACACCTTGAAAACAGTAAATAGCCTATATGTTTTATACTCTTATGAGCTAGTTCATGTTATTAGGAGACTAACAAAATTGGAATCACACATGTTGGACTTCTATTTCTCAAAATATGACCAAAAGCAAGTTAATACATTATATAAACCATTTTTCAAAAACTATTTTATACAGCATAACAATAAACATGCATGGCACAAATGATGGATCTAACATGCAGAGGACTTCAATACAAAGCTAACAAAACTCGTTTCATAATTTATGGAGATCCCAAACTCTAGATATGAATTTTTTGAACAACAACACAGATCCTGTAAATTTGATGCACTTTTAACCAACGTGGGCCCCGCGTGTCATAGGGACATAGGAGCTTCTTCTTCCTTTCAGCTGAACACGAACAGGAACAGGGAGGAGCTCGGGTCTTCTGCTTCCTCCGGCAAAGAACAGCGCAGGGAGGAGAGGGAACCGGGAGGGAGAGAGGAGGTGCAGCAGGCCGGCTGCGGCCGTTCTCGGCCTGTCGCAGGTGGAGGCACGGCCGGCTGACCTCAGCTCAGCCCGGGACGACCAGCGGCGGTCGGCAGGAGCAGCGGCAGCGGCAGCAGCAAGCAGCAGCGCCGGCGGCCGAGGAGGAGCGCAGATGGGCAGTGGGGAACAAGAAACAAGGTTCTCTGCCCGCTTTGCCCTGAGGTGAACGGAGGAGGAGGATGGCAGGCGGCCATGGAGCTCGGCTCCGGCCGGCAATGGCGGCGGCGCTCTGCTTGTCGGCGAGGCGACGGAAAGCGAGCACGAGAGAGAGGTCGAGCAAGCTGGGAAGAGTGGGAGAGGACGAGGGCGAGATGGGGGAGCCCTCTGTCCATTTTGTGCTCTAGAAGCGAGAGGGAGAAGAGCTCAAGCGAGCTGCAATGGTGGGGGCGCGGACAGAGCTCGGGCGCCACGTCGCCATTTCGCCGAACAGGTGGCGGGTGTGGTTCTGACGCGCTTCGGGAGCTGTTTTCGGCATATTCGGTCAAGATTCGGACCTAGGAGCAAGAGGCAAAGTTGTTCACCTCGGCTTGATCTACAAGAGTGGTTAAGGTTGCTCGGCCGTTTGATAACTGGATTAGTTGGTAATTAAGCCCGAAATTGATGTTGTCAACAGCTTAATTACAATCGAAGATCGAGCGGCAAACCTTGTCAAACAGAGTCGGATTACTCTCAAATTTTGATATGTTGTGCTCCAAAGAGTTTGAGACAACTTTTATTTTGGGTCCAACTCAAGTTGCTTGATAAAATTTGTAGAACACGAAACATCAATGCAATATGGGCTGATTTCGGACTTAGAATTATGTAAGTGCTGAAATCAGGATTTTACCAAACTTGATTCCACTGTTTGAGGCACTTAGAGATTGAGTCATGAGTTGGTCCAAAAATAACAATTGTTGTATTCCAAAATATCTCCAACTTTCATTAAAAGTCAAACTTCATACCTTGCTCACAAATAGTATTTCCACTTTGGTCAAAGTAAGATCATTAGAGAGCTCAATTTTGATATTTAGGCCAATTGAGGTATTTTCTTGACATTTTCTCAACATGAAACCATCATGACTTTTGTTGTAGAGTTCAAGTAGAGTTGTTTGGGCAAGGTTGCAAGGTTTGGTTGACTTTGCATGCTCATCTTCACTTAATCCATAAATCCAATTAAGTGAATAACTTGTCATTCCATGTGAATTCTCAATTCGGATCTTTATCAACTATTTCCAATGATCATGGTAGATGATATGAAGGTGAGACAGTGATCAACATCATTTATTGACATAACTTGGTTAGGTCCACACTCGCTGGTTAGCTCGTGACTAACACCTGGGGTGTTATAGGAAAGGGAGTTGATGATGATGAGATAACTAAATGAATCAATCTAGCTTCAAGATTAAATATTAAGCTGATTTAGAGAGCTTTTCTGCAAAACTCTTTGATTCTTGCTGAAGCCACTCCTTGATTCCCCTCATCCTGCATTCCTGAGTCTTCTCCCCAATTTTTAGTCGAGTAAGTCTTGCGGAGTACCCCTTGTACTCAGGGTTTGTTAACCCCATGTTGCAGGCAATCGGCAACCCAAGATTTGCTTTGGACCTTGCTGTATGACGGTGTTCGAGGAAGTGGTCGAGGAGGATAGTGACAGTGAGTGAGTATTTGATCCCTTGGGCAGGGATGTTATGTAATATAAGTGTTGTATAAGCTACTTACCTACTGCCACTACTCATATTTTGGTTTTGTAATAATCGTACCTATGTTTAATTAAGAACTCTGGTTTGTAATCATATGTAATATTTTAAGTCTTCCGCTCTTGTACTCTGAATTGTATAATTTGTATGAAATGTTGTACTCTGTAATCTCCTCGCAATTAAGATCCTGTTCGGAGGAAACGGGTTTACTTGTAAACCCGGCAGACCCTTTTAGGTTATACGAGTCACCTGCACGGCTGTCGAAGGTCTTTGGGACGACGACAGGTGCATGTGGGCCATATAGCTTAGGAGGTTCTGTCACATTTGTCGTTTAAGATTGTTCATGGCACCATTCTTTCGATCTTAGTCTTAACCAAATGTGCTAAAACATTGTATTCTATATTTGGAAGATGATAGTCATACTCATGTGAAAATTTATATAGAGATAGACAACCCTTCCATTGGTTAGGCAATTTAAATCTTTTCCACCATATGAACTTAAATGCAACATAAATGCCTAATCTTCTGATCTTACCACTCATGTCATAAGTAAACAAATTATGCAACACCAATTTCGTCTTGTTCAATGTGCCTAAGGCTAGAGAAGAATAAATAAAGAAATAGATTTGGTTCTGTTGGTGTTTTTCCACCAATAGAGCCCATGCACTTGATCTCTATCTTGGTTTTGCAAACAGGACAACACTTCGGGCAAAGTTTGTTAATTCCCAAAATTCCACAAGTGGAAGTTCTGTGAACATGCACACTGAGCAAGGTGCTGCCAGATCCAACTATTAATGCTCTACTCCAACCTGCTGGCCAAACAAAGGATAAAAGTGACATCATCATCACAAGGAGTGCAACCATCAAGACCTCCATCTCTAAGACAGAGAGATACACAAGAGTGGAAGAAAAAGTCCTATCGGTAGACTTTAAATCCCACACTTTTGCCATAAGGTAATATGTTAGTTATCTAATTAATTAGTATTCATAATTTACATTAGTAATTTTAATTTAGCATATTCATCTTTATGCATATCAAAAGAAAAAGAAAAATCTTTATTGTCTTATTTACTACATCACAAAATATTAAAGCCCCACGTGAATAAACTTATGGTAACCCTATAGGAGTATTTACTGTGGTGGCATAAAAAATGGTAATAGCATCTGTATTTACTTTCTTGCATTATGAAAATCATAAGCCCCATGAGAATAAATATTCTCCGTGGTGGCATAAAAATTAAATATATATCATGCATACATATTTACTTTTCTGCATAAGAAAATCAGAAAATCCTAAAAAGAATCCTGCTAGAATCTGCAATTGAAATCGACTCAAAAGAATAATCAATTACTTATTGGCTGACGGCTAACCCCTTATCACATTCGAGCCTCGAGTTTTGGTTTTCTTGTTGGAGTATAATTATGCAGGATAACACTATGTGTGGAGTGAGTTCATCAGTGGAGCCCACTAGGACTACTGCTGACAAGCTTGCTCTAAAGATCATCAACACCAAGTATTGCAAGCATATAGCTTGGGGGAGGAGCATCCCCTAGTTATCAGGTAACTATACCTATGCGATTATCGAGACTGTTTTATAAAGTCATAAAATACCAAAAAATATGTGAGCTCATGAAGGTTCACAATAGTGTCATAAGAATATCTAAAAAACCAAAAATATGTGGGCACATGAAGGTCCACACTCTTAGAGAAGTTTCCTAATTGGGTAAAGAAGCTTAAACTTCTGCTGGAAATATAAAATCAATCACTTACCGTACTAAACCTAACCCCTCTCCATGAGATTTGGTATTCTTATCGGCAATTGAGTTTCACAGGAAAATACAAGATCAAAGAGCTAGTCACCCTGACGTCCTTACAGTGCCGATACACCTGCTCCCAGAAGGATCACTCAATTTGCAACATCAAAGACCCTGTCAAACGTCAAGCTTGGGGAAGGGCACTCTCCATTTAAAATCCAGCTAAGTATAAGTTTCCCACCTTATTATTATACCATATCGTTTTTTTTCGCATGAGTTAGCTAGTAAGATAACGTTTGAAAACCAAATAAATACTTAGCCATATATTAGAGTGGTCTTAGAGGTGTCTATAGTCAGTCTAGGTTAGAGTCAAATAAAAACTGGAGAACATTAAAATTTTATCTTGGTGATGATGAATAGTTGCTCTGCCTTAATTCCTTTCAAGTGTCTAGTTTTCAACCTTAAATTCTTCCGAGTTTTGGATACTACTGTTTTGGCTTAAGAATTTACTCTGAACTTGAAACTTGTGGAGACATATGCTTGAGCTAAGTCTAGGTGATTGATTGATATGATACATGAAGGTTGAGCTGCTATTTATCTTATTCCTAGCAATACTAAGTTCTAGAGATTTATTTTTAAATTTAAAATCTTACATGATGGGCTCTTGTATGACAAAGTGTAAATTCCTACCAAAGCCATATATGATACATTTAGAGATAGGAAAACCTTTGCACATTTATGCTGCTTGCTTTGAATTGAGTTTAGTCAACCTTTGTTGTATACCTTATGAGAGTCTTGTCATGCTTTTAAAATCAAGATCACTTACACACTCCACCCACATATGCACTACACCTACTCTGGGAGTAAGCGCAATCATTTTCCACTTCCAACCAGATCCACCTTAAAAATGTTTTTCTCCTACACTGGAAGTATACACCCAAAGATATACCCTATAGGACAGCCCCTGCTTAATTGCTCTAAGTTCTTATTATTATCTCTCCAATTATTTATATTCAAAGAATGCATGTGGCTATGCAAAAGTATTGAAAAAAAAGAAAAGGGAGTAAAAGATGGACAAGTGTCCCAGCAATTAAAACAACGGGTACTGAGATGCCCGCCTCCCTGAAAAAGAGAGAGAGAGAAAGAAAAGAAGAAAAGAAAATAAAGATAGCCCATATCTTCCCACGAAAGTTTTAAGTTTCAAAATGGAGAGTGAGTCATCTTCAAAGAGCAAAATTAGAATTAGGATTAGCCACCTTATATACACCCATCCACCATATTCCATACACATGCACATCTTGGTCTGATTGTATGACTTGACTCTCTGTGGATCCATTGTTTGACCTTACAATATATGAATCGCAAGTATGCTCATCCTTGTTATTGCTACACCTATAAGCTCCACTATGATCCTTAGTTGTAGGAAGGCATAACATCATTAATGCCTCAGTGAGATCCATAAATACCACACATATTAAGAGACCTGAGGGTGTCATACAATTAAGCTCTAAGTTTTATTTCGAAAACTTGCAAAACACCGGAATATTGGTACTGTGAAGAATTTGAGACATAGTGCTTGACTTGATTGTTCTATCTTTTGATTGTTCAAGACTTATGCAAAAGCTAAGAAGCGCCATAGTTAAAGGTATAATGGGTAAGTTTGAAAGTTAGAGCAGTTTTGTCTAATCCGGAGGAGAATTTTTGTTTGAAAGCATGTGTACTTCGAAGGCATAAAGCATTGTAGCAACTCCTGATCCAAGTCTATTAGCAATTAGGCTTAGTTTGTTTGCCAAGGGACTGGCAAACAGGTAAGCTTGGGGGTGTTGTTGATGTGGATAACGTCAACTTTTATTAGAACTTTAGACATGAAAGGACACATGAATACACACTAGTCTAGGGTTTTAACTGATAATTTCCACGAGTTTTGCATGTTCTGTATTTTCCAGGGGCTATTCCAGAAAAGCGTAAAAGAGGGGTTAAAGGGCATAAAAGACACGAAACTTAACCGCTAAGGAAACATCATCACGAAGACCCTGGAAGGATCTAGAAGACACCCGAGCAAGCGGGGCCCCAGATCCCACAAAGTGGGGCCGGCCGGCCCAAGGGTGGGGCCGGCCGGCGCCCCCTGCTGAGTCTAGGCCCCACCTTCTGGAATGTTCCTCCCACGTTTCCTTGGCACCCAAGTAAAGCATTCCTACGTCGATCTAAGGTCGGTTTGATCCGACGGTGCACATAACATGAGACGTGGATCGATGACGTGGCGGTTCCTTGCCCCCTACTCCACCTCGGCCTATATAAGGATGCCCCAGGCCCCCTCCAGAAGGCATTCTACACCCCGGTGCTTCATATTCTCTACATAAATTAGGGTTAGGTTCCCTCTAGTTGATCTAGTTCTAGTTCTAGTTCATCTAGTTGTAGCAGTTAGGAGAGACTAGTTCATCTAGATCTAGTCTTGTTTAGAGATTAGAGAGATAGAGTAGGAGAGTAGAGATTCTGGAGGAGTTCTAGCCTGTCGGTGCTTCTTCGTGGCTGTATTCTTCTAGATTCAGCTTCCTCGCCCGGAGCTGCGTTCTGAGGTACTTTTTTATTCAACTTCTAATTCAAATAAGCATTTGTTCTTATTCGTTCTTAAGTTTGCAACTCATATTGAGTGCTTTGATCTTGGTCATTACTTGATTGAAGTAGTATTTAGTAGTGTAGGCACGGTGCCTAGGCTAGGTTTACTTGTGAATGTCCCCTGATTGGCCGGATAGTGGTAGATCGCGTAGATGACAGTTGCGTTGAGTCCTCTGTAGTCCACTTTTCGTTGATAGGATCCATAGGTGTATAAGTGTCTGGTAGGAGGGAACTCTGATTTCACCTCTGATTCATGTCACTGCCCAGTTAGAACAATATTATTCAAAGTTTACCGGTTGTTGGAACTAGATAACCATTAGCTATTTCCTCTTTCTTGATATTATCTAGTCTAATTGTAGGGTTAAGTCATTGGCTTGGTCATTATCACCTACTGTTCCTTGTGGATTCGATATTTAAAACCTCCGGGTGAAATATGACAGTGGTATATTATCTGTGCGCTTGTGGATAATCTGAATACAATCTTATTTAAGTAGAGTGCAGTTAATTTTTACCAACATCTATCAACCACAACAAAACTAGAATCCTTTCCTCTCTGAGTTCTAGGCAGTCCCAAAATAAAATCCATGCTTATATCTTCCCATGGAATATTAGGAGCAGGCAAGGGAGTATATAGACCATGAGGGTTCAGTTTTGACTTAGCTTTGTGACAAGTGATGCAACGCTCAACAAATCTGATGACGTCCCTCCTCATCTTGGGCCAATAGAAATGACCTTCGAGCAGTTCATAAGTTTTCTTTTGTCCAAAATATCCTGTTAGTCCTCCTCCATGTGATTCCTGCAACAACAGCAATCTAACCGAAGAATTTGGCACACAAAGTTTGTTAGCTCTAAACAGAAAACAATCATGTATATGATATTTCTCCCATCCTTTTCCATCTTTGCACTGATTATAAGGTTTTGAAAATTCAGGGTCCTCATTATACAAATCTTTCAAACTTTCAAGACCCAAAACTTTTACCTCGAGTTGGTTCGGCAACACAATCTTTCGAGACAACGCATCAGCAACAACATTGTCTTTACCTTTCTTATATTTCACAATGTATGGAAAAGTTTCGATGAACTCGACCCACTTGGCATGGTGACGGTTCAGCTTAGCTTGACCTTTCAAATACTTCAAAGCTTCATGATCGGAATGAATAACAAACTCTTTCGGCCACAAGTAGTGCTGCCATGTTTCAAGCACACGCACCAAAGCATACAATTCTTTGTCATATACAGAATAATTCAGTTGAGCACCTCTCAATTTTTCACTAAAATATGCTACAGGTTTTCCTTGTTGCATTAAAACTCCTCGTATCCCAATTCCACTAGCGTCACATTCTACTTCAAAAGTTTTAGTGAAATCAGGAAGAACAAGTAATGGTACTTCAGTCAAACGTTTCTTTAATTCTTGAAAAGCACTTTCTTGTGAATTTCCCCATTTAAAATCAACACCTTTCTTTCTCAATTCATTTAAAGGAGCAGCAATGGTACTGAAATCTCTCACAAATCTCCAATAAAATCCAGCAAGACCATGAAAACTTCTTACTTGACTTACATTCGTTGGAGTTGGCCAATCCTTGATGGCTTTCACCTTGGTTTCATCCACTTCTATTGCTTTACCTGAAACAACAAAACCAAGAAAGACAACATGGTCTATGAAAAAACTGCACTTCTCAAGATTAGTAAATAATTTTTCCTTTCTAAGTTCATCCAAGACTTGTCGAATCTGATTCATATGCTCCTCAAAGGACTTGCTGTAAATTAAGATGTCATCAAAGTAGACAACAACAAATTTTCCAATGAAAGCTCTCAAAGCATGGTTCATTAATCTCATGAAAGTACTTGGAGCATTAGTCAAACCAAATGGCACAACTAGCCATTCATACAAACCAAATTTTGTTTTAAATGCAGTTTTCCATTTATCTCCACTTTTCATTCTTATTTGATGATAACCACTTCTCAAATCAATTTTAGTAAATATGGTAGAACCACTCAATTCATCAAGCATGTCATCTAGTCGTGGTATAGGATGGCGATAGTGAACAGTGATATTATTTATAGCTCTACAATCAACACACATCCTCCAAGAACCATCTTTCTTAGGTACTAAGATCACAGGAACAGCACAAGGACTTAAACTTTCACGAACAAAACCTTTATCAAGAAGTTCTTGCACTTGCCTTTGTATCTCTTTTGTTTCTTCAGGATTGGATCGGTATGGTGGACGATTAGGGAGTGCAGCTCCTGGAATGAGATCAATTTGATGCTCAATTCCACGAATTGGAGGTAATCCAGCCGGTGTCTCGTCAGGAAAGACATCTTCATAGTCCTGCAAAAGATGGGACCCGACACTAGGAAGAGATTTGATATCGTTAGCTGAAACTAAAATGTCTTTGCATACAAGTACAAAAAGTACTTGATTTGGGTTATTCCTCACTTCTCTCAGTTCTGATTTTGTGGTAAGCATAACAAGATGCTTTCCCTCTTCTTTCTTTTTATCTCTCATATTTGGTTTGTGGCTCTCACTCACCGAATTGTGGATGGCACTCAATTTCTTTTGCTCTCCTCCCACTTTACTCACTGGTAAAAATTTTAGATTTCTTTTGCAAGTGCTCGGCCATGATTTGTTGAGGTGTCTATTGACGGTGGA
The DNA here is from genome assembly GCA_038502445.1 of Eremochloa ophiuroides. Taxonomy (NCBI): domain Eukaryota; kingdom Viridiplantae; phylum Streptophyta; class Magnoliopsida; order Poales; family Poaceae; genus Eremochloa; species Eremochloa ophiuroides. The sequence continues at coordinate 12,764,912 of JAHLJS010000009.1, read as the reverse complement.
TATACCCTAAAATTCCACATTCAAACACCGTCAACAGGCCTCGGATTCAAGGGAAGATAAACATATCATGAGCATATTTTATCAATAACTAGTTCCACATGTACTCTTAAGCTTGTGATTGCAGGAAACACCAAAACAGTGCAAAAGTGAGCAACTAGGGGCTAATTACATGGTTTGGCCGAACCATGTAATGTTGCCCCAGGCCACCACCTTTCAACACAGTGCAAACAACATCAAATGGAAGAGATCAGAGCCAAGGGTGGGCCCACCCATGGGTCGGCCGAACTGCCCATGGGGCCCACCTGGCTCTGGTGACGTGGCAGGATCCATGTGACACTCCAACCAAGTCATTTCATCCATCGGATCAACTTGTGCTTTCATTCAACGATGGAGATCAAAGGCACACAGATTGAGGCATGAAACGAAGCAACCAAGACAGAACTAACATGTAACACCCTAGTGTTAGTTACTAATTTCACATTTGCATTTGCATGCCATCAAGCATTGATCATGTCATTTCATGCATCATCACCATTTGAATTGAATTAAATTCCTTTATAAGCTATATGTTGGTTTATATGCTTACAATGCCATAGATGTGTTAGCACGCAAATGTGATGCTTGTTTACTATTCTAGATGACTTAAACATGTTTAGGTTAACATTTGGAACAATGTTCATGTTGGTGAAATCCCCAAAATACCCCTCTAGCTCATAGTTGACTAGAAAACCCTCCTAAACCTATTTTGTTTGACCAAACAAGAAAGTTAATTTAGAGACTTTGCATGTCAGAGTACCCTTAATCAAAGTTGTGTAGAATTTTATAAGAAACAAACTTTATTGTTGGGTCAACTCATGAAAATGGGTGGAAGGTGGTCAAAAAGTTGAATTAGTGCAGATTTGGAGCTGTTTTGAGGTTTCAAATTTTTCTCTAAGTCTAAACTGCATTTCAGTTTCATTGTACCCCTGTTCATCGATCTGTATTCTCTATCCATGCCGATCTAGCTCGAGTTTTCCTAATATAGATTGGAGTACTCGTGTAGTTCTTCCATCTCCATTAGTGAAGTTTTCTCTGGAACGGTTTGTATCACGAGGTAGAGATCGATCAAAAATCGAGTTTCAGTCTGTTCACTGGAACTGAATCGAGCCGATTCAAATCGGCAAATTGCCGAACAGCTAGCACCGTCATCAGAAGAACGACGCCAGGTGGCGCCATACGCCGCCGTTGGCCCCACGCCGGTGGGGAATGCAAAAGCGACACTCCACTATGTCCCCTGGCTCATTCTCTCGCTCTCTCCCTCGCTCGTCGCTTTCTGCTCTCCGCTTTCTTCTCCGCCGATGCCATGGCCGCTGCGCCGTCGCCTTGGTGAAATCCGCCGCCACCACACCGTCTCCGACCACTCCATCTCCACACAAGCTTCGCCTTGCTCCACTCTATCTCCTCGACCTGTTGCTAGCCTTAGCCGAGCTAAGGTATAGCGTTTTTGACCTCTCCGCCGCCGTGAACTCGTCGGAGCGCCACCGAGCTCTCAGTTTGCCACGACGAGAGCAATGCCGTGGCCGTTCTTTCTAGTTCTTGCTTGTCGTGGCGTCCTCGTGAGTTGTAGATCTAGCCTAGGTCGCTGGTTGGGTCGATCTCGCCGTAGTTTTGTCGGAACCCGAGCTCGCCGGAGTTCCGCCCGCCACCGCGTCGCCATGCGTGCGGTTAGAGCAAGCTGTTGTGCACCGCTGTTCGATTCATCGAGCACGGAGCTCCGTTAGGGTCTAGGGAGTGCGGAACGTGGGTTGGTTTCGTCGGTGAAGGCAGGAATCGGCCGGCGCATGCTCGCCGGACCGCCGCCGTCCGCCATGGTCGCCGTTGAGCATGCTTCGGTGACGGTTAGGTGTCGGAAGTGGGTGCATCGAGTTCGCCTCGTTGCCACGAGTCGGTAGGTCGTCTCGGTGCCGCCGGAGACCTCGCCGTCGGCGAGCTCTCGCCGGTCAGCGCCGGCGGCTCTGTTTCTTCCTCTGACGTGTGGGGTCGAGTTAACCCAGGGGCCCACGGGTCAGCCGCTCTGGTGCGCCTCTGGTTCACTGAATCGGGTGTGCATAGCAGTTTAAGCTGGTTTTCGTTTAAAATGATTAATGAAATTGATTTTCAGAAAATGTGTAAAATCTTCCAAAATTCATATTTGGAGCTAGGAGTGTCCAAATTGGGTGAAACCAATTTTGTTGTGCTTATCTTGCTGTGCTCTATGTTTGAAAAATATAAAATATGCTTTTTGGATAACTTTTCTGTGCAGTTACATTTAATTTGTTAATTGCTTGCAAACTTGATAAATGCATAAGTAATTCTAGGAATGTGCTAAAACTGTGATTCCACTTGCATTAATCTTGTTTAGGGAATTAGAATCTGGGAAAAATATGCTTGATAGTGTTGCACTGTTATTTATATGATGTCATGTACAATGTGCCTTTTATGCTTTAATCTTACAAAAATCACCATGCTTAATGTGTTAAGGATATGGTCATGAATATTTTTCCTGAGCCATGTTATGTTGTGAAGAAACTAAGAAAAATGGGAAGTCTATTGTTTGATATTTTTCACTGTGTTAAGTATTTTCCATTGCTTAAAAGGCTGGTTGTTTTTTATTTTTGTGTAGACTGTTATACTTGTCCAAATGACTTGAAATTTGGTAAGTAGACTAATCCAGAGATACTTTATCTACTGTAATTTTTCTAGAATTTTCTGGGTGCAGAAAATAAAGGGTCCAGTTATAAGCTAGGGTTGAATTAATTGCTTTTAATCGAATAATGAGTTGTTAGCAGGTAATTTTTATGCAATTCTGAGATGTTTTAGTTCAACAACCTTGCTGGACATTTGTGTTACTGGCTTTATTTATGTATAAAGGTAGCAAGATTAATATTCTTTGTGTAGGTGCTTGTTCATTCTTGTTTCTTTACTAGTAAGTGTAGTTAGGTAAGTTTGATTCAAATTAATGGTTAGTGCAGGTTGTAGACCTCTTACCCGGAACAAAAAATTGTTCTATGCTTTGCTTAAGAAGGGTAAGTATGGGTTGGTTGTCTAGAAAAGAAATATGCACGTACTCAGTAAACGAGTGTGGATTGTTAAACTGATTGCATCTCATGGTTTAAGTTGTGCATCTCTACCTTGCATTACATGTGCATTCTCAGTTCTCATATATGCATATCATGCATACAGGATCGCCGGGAGGAGTGACGCTGCTGCAATTCGACCCACCGGAGGAAGGAGTTCCCCCAGAGATCGAGGTGTCGGAAGCTCCCGAGGCTGAGGAGGAAACTGAACTGCCAGAGTGCATTGACCATCAGCCATCTAACTTTGTGAAAGGCAAGCCCCGGAGCATCCCTAAGCCTCCACCTATCTCTTTTTATATAAATGCACTGGTCTTTATTAAATCGTATGATTGTGCACTTAAGTATAGGAGTTGAATTGATACCGTTGCTGCATTTATACCTTGTACACTTGTCTACTATCCTGGTACTATTACTAGACAAGGGATGGGTTCGATCTTATGCTTAGCCATGCTTAGACCGGTAGAAGTCGAGGGATTTCTTGTCCTTCGCGAGCATAGGTGGTGACTAATGATGATGGGGATGGATTCCACATGGTCGACTATATGTGCCACCATGCCACATGATAATGAGAGAATCAAGGCTAGGTAGCGGGGAGCCGCATGACATGGTTGAGGTCATGCTGTCTTCGGTGCTGCTTGCGGCCGACTAGAACCGAGGCCACCAGACATCAGTTGAGATTGAAGGACGTCGTCACATAGCTGGCCAGATAAGTCGTTCTGACCGCGAAGCCGAGTAGTTCCTTCTGAGCCAAGAATTGGTGTGACATGGATAGACATATTCTGGAGGAAGAAAGGATGTGCGGTGACACCATTTTGCCATAGTCAGGTCAGGGACCTGCACTTCCTGTAAGTGGGTTTGTCTCCGAGAATATGGCCCCCGCCAAGCTTGCGATATAATATGACTCAGAAAGATCTAATGGTGACCCAAGAAGCCACTGATCAGGCCGACAGGGTTTGTGATTGGCATGTTTGCCAGCTGGTACAATCGATTCGAATCGCCATATCTCCTGGTTAGTGAGAAACTGAACTGATCTTCTGGTGAGGTAGAGGCTAATAACTTGAACATATTGATTATGGTGAGATGAGGTTGATATCTGTGGATATCGGAAATCATATGGTTGTATTGTCTGCTATAATATCAAGTGATTGTTTAGTATAGCTGCGAACCTTAGCTTAATAGCTTAACTGAAATGGAAGCTAAACCATATCTAAAATTTATAAGTTGTGGAACTACTGTAGTAATGCTTTTTATGCAAAATGTTGCTATCCTCTGAGCTCCACCAAATAAGCCTGCATATCCTTGAGAGTCTTTTTATTTACTTCCTGTCGGGTAAGTCTAGCTGAATACAATTGAGTACTCAGGGTTTTATTTCCATTATTGCAGAAGGAGTAGTCTACTATGCTTATTGAAAGAACTGCTTCACTCCTGCGGGCGAAGAAGATTAGACCTGGGGCAAGGTCGTTATCCATCTTTAGCTTTTGTAAGATGCTGTGACACGGTCAGCTGGTGGTACTCGTATGTAAACTATGTTGTTTCAAAACTATGTTGTCTTCCGCTACTGTTACATTTATGTAAAAGACTATGTTGTACTCTGATGTTTTTAATTCGGTTGTAAACTTATGTATCATTTGATGGGTTGTTGCTGAATTTGTAAGATCCTTGGGGTATGTTCTGTTTAAAATGTTAGAAATCCTTCGAGATTTCCGGACTACCGGGTTTATATTGGATCAAGTGTGACTTGATTGCTACTAAATTGACGATCGTCGTACTTGTGCTCGTATAAATTGGTCAGTTCTGTGACACAACACATAGGAAGAGTCTATGACTTGTGGGGACCACACCTGGCCTGGCCCCACCCATCCTAGGGGTCGGTCGAACCATGGAGTGTGGCCCCCAGCCATCTAAAACACTCAGTGACAAGTGGGGACTCCTTCTAGAAGACCCTGGCTGGGCCCACCAGTCATAGGGGGTCGGCCGAACCCCCCTGGTGCCCAGCCAGGTCGTTTGGCTTCCACCGACTCCAAGCATGCTTCCCATGTGCTCAAATTGCCAAAGCCGTCCATCTTGAGGCGGTTACAAGGTGGTGGATCCAAGGGTGGAGAGTTGAGGAGCACACGGATCGATGACGTGGCATCCCTCCACTCTCCACTATAAATAGAGGCTGCCCACTCCTCTTCAAGACACACCATACACCATACAACTCAAGAAGCAAGCTAGAATTCTACTCTTTAGTAGTAGTATTAGTCTAGTGTGGGAGTTAGAGTCGAGTCGAGCTGCGCTTGGAGTCTCCGGAGTCGTCCGCTGGAGAGTCTGGTATAGCTCTTGTACCTTTCCTTCTGTAAGACTTTATCCTTATCAATATATATTATCTTTACTTTACTTCACTAAGTTCTTACTTAGTCTTTACTATTCTTTATAGTATTGTTGTGTCTTATCTTATTTCATAGTTGTTTTATACTTGATAGTGATCTTGTCCCAACTCAACGTGTGTTAGTTCATCGCCTGTCATAGGGTGTTCTAGTTGTTGGTACGCAGCTAGAATAGTGAGACTTAGTGTAAGCGTGGTGCTTAGACTAGATCTTGCCTTTGATTACCGCTTGTCGCACGGATTGTTTGTGGGTGCTAGCAGGTAGTGACAGCCCTGTCTAGTCTTAGTATCCCTCCACGTGTTTTAGGCAAGTTCTTAAAAGGTAGGCTCCCATAAGAGTGTAGGCGCTTCGGGTAGAGGTTTTGTCCTCTATTGTCTCGCACTACCCCCTGCACACCGGTAGTAAGGTACTATTTTAGTATAAGTCATTTATTTGATAAGGCAAGTCACAAGAGTAAAGTAAGTGTCATAGGAGTCTTATACTCACTCGTTGTCCTCCCACCTAGCTATACTCTACTACTTATCTTTTAGTTATCTTAATACTTGTTGTGTGTTGGTGTCATTACCCTTTCCTCTACCTATCGATTTACCTCCCTACCACTAGTTGGTACTAAGTTGGTATAGACTCAAGGATCTCTCTTTCTTTTTATTAATTATTCCTAGCAACCACTTTCCCTTAGGATAAAAATAAATAACGATACCTTGGAATACTCCCGGGTGAAGTGCTACAGCGGTATATTCTGTGCGCTTGCAGAATTATCCAATAGACATAAGAAATACCCTCAGGGCACTTCTAGCGCCGTTATCAGAGATAGCCTAACACCCTGTCTCTGGTGGTTGCGCTAAGAAGTGTCAACAAGCATTTCTGGCGCCGTTGCTAGGGAAGCATCAGTCTAGGAATATTAATAAAAAAATTGAATCCGGAGTCTATTATCAATTTAGTTATCGATTAGTGTTAGGGGCTTACCCATGTCTGTGTTTCTCGTTATCGTGAAGCTAGACAGTGCATGAACGGTTTCCAATTGCTGTCAAATTTCATTGAAGATCCTGAGCAATTGTTGAGGAGAACTAGACACCGTCAAGTTCCACCTCAAAGGTTCATCTCAAACCTGAATCCGTTCGAGGAAAGAGGCTCCGCATTATCAATCAAGGAAGCTATGGCCCAAAAGACCATCTCTGAGTTCTCTGAGCCGTCCACTGACAACATTGCCACCGGACCGTAGCTCAACTTTGGAGATGCTACCTTTGAGCTCAAGCCTGCACTCATCAACATGGTGCAAGCTAATCCATTTAGTGGGAAGCCACATGAAGACGCCAATGCCCATCTCCAGCACTTTCTAGAGGTGTGTGGGACTTTCACCATCAAGATTGTCTCGGCTGACGCCATTCGTCTTCGCCTGTTCCCATTCTCACTGCTTGGGAAGGCGAAACAATGGTTCTATGCCAACAAGAGTGAAGTCACCACCAGGGAGAAGTGTGCCAATGCTTTTCTCAAGAAGTTCTTCCCAATGGGCAAAACAAGCGCTCTCCGTGGCAAAATTTCAAGCTTCCAACAACAAGCGGATGAGACGATTTCCGAAGCATGGGAATGTCTCCAGGAGTACATTCGTGCCTGTCCTCATCATGGGATTGAAAAATGGCTCCTAATCCAAGGTTTCTACCATGGGCTGACCGGATTAGCCCATAGTCACCTTGATGCTGCAGCCGGAGGAGCATTCCTGCAACACAATGTCAAGGATGCTAAGGACCTTATTGAGAAAATGGTTATCAACCAAGGATGGAATGAGGAACGCCTCCAGCCCAAGAAAAGGGGTATGCACAACGTTCATGAGGTGAACATGCTCTCAGCAAAAATGGACCTCTTGATGAAAAAGATTGAGGAAAGTTCCAAGAAGGAACAAGAGGCCATTAGACCCATTGCCACCGCACGAGCAATCGAAGCTGATCCATGGTGCGAGGTATGTGGTGGAGAAGATCATTCGGGCAACAATTGTCCCGAGACGAAGGAGGAAGTGAGCTTCATCAACAACAGCAACAACAATGGGTATCGACCCCAGCAACAAGGAGGATGAAACTCGCGCCCCTTCGACCAAGGAAATCAAGGTAATGATTACAACAATAATTTCAATAATTCTTATGGTAATCAACCTTCTCTTAAAGATCTTGTCTTAGGCCAATCTAAAATTAATGATAGCATAAATAAGAAAATAATGGCTAATGATAAGATTCTTGAAAATCTTAGTGAGAAAATGGATAGCTTTAATACTGCTATGAAAAATCAATTGAGCTTTAATAAAATGTTAGAAACATAATTAGCTCAAATAGCAGCAGCTGTCTCATCATTCGAGCAAGGTACGATCCCAGGGAAACCTGAGGAACCAATTGAGGGTGTTAAGTTAATTTCCACGAGGTTTGGTAAGCCTCTGGTTAGGCAAAATCCGGGTTGTCTTCTTGATCCGCCATTCATGGCCAAGAAGAGTGACCCCGGACATCCTACCATCACCTGCGAAATCGGGCCACACACCTTCAACAACGCCTTCTGCGACCTTGGATCTGGAGTGAACATCATGTCCAAGGTAATGTACGAGAACTTGCTAGGGGGACCCTTGTACCCCACTTTTGTCAAATTGCAGATGGCCGATCAATCAATCCGGTTCCCCCAGGGATTGGCAAGGGACATCCTTGTCAAAATTCAAGATGAGTACATCCCCGCCGACTTCATCATTCTTGACATGGGAGCTGATGACGAAGTCCCTGTCATCCTGGGAAGGCCATTCCTCAACATCGTGAATGCCATCATCTACGTGGGATCCGGCCAAGTCCACTTCTAACTCCCAGGTAAGAGAATTAAATGTCCTTTCAATGGTTATAAATCGATGCAACAGGCAAGGAAGAATCTGTGGAGCAACAAGCCACAATATGCATCCCGCCGAAAGAATCAACCGCCAAGGTCAAAAAAGGTCGAACTGGTAAGTAAGGCTGAGGTGATAAACAAGGCTGACTCCGCCGAATCATAAGCATCAACCAAGAAGGAATGGCGAAAGAAAGAGGTGTGATCATCACGGTCCCCATCTCCGAGACCAATCGAAGCACCCGACGAATGAGCCCGAACTGGAGAGGTCCTGCTCTACGGACCTAAAACATGGAGCCCTTGCTGGTAAGGTAAATTAGTACTTACCCCATATTTAATTCTTGCATTTCAATTTTGAATTTTCTTCATTGCATTTCATGTTTAATTTTGCCAATAATTTATTTCGACAAAATAAAATAAGTAGATGAATAAAACTTGAAAAAGATCATTTCTGCTCACACCTCAGGTGGTGGGACCACCTAGGTGGGGTCGGCCGACGCCACCATGGGGCCCACCCACCTCTGGTAGTGTTGGCCTGGTGTCCTGATCATGCTCCTAAAATTTGAACACCAGCTCCTTTTGAATTTTGGTCGACCATTCTTTTGACATGACCATATGCTTCAAGGAGAATCCAACACCCACATCCATCCAAATTTTGAAAAGTGGACACTTTGGCATCCATGAGTGCTCCCATGGTCCATGGGAATCACTTTAAACATGTCCCCACTTTTGTCATACACCTTTTACCTTCACAAAACACTAGACAAGGGAATCTCTAAAAATTTCAAAACTTTTGGTCCACCATTAGTTTGTGCTTTGCTGAACAAAGCAACACACATTGTTTAAAGCTCAAAAGTGTACCAAGGGTGGTTCGGCCGACCCATGACCAGAGCCCTATCTGTGGGATTGTATTTGAATTGAACTAGACTCCCTGTCCAAATGAAAAAGCAAGTCTGATCCTGTAATAACTGGTTCGGTCGACCCAGCAATAAAGCCCTGTCTGCAAATTTGAATTTGAAATCACCTAGATTCCATGTCCAAGGGAGAAAAAACAAAAATCTGGCCAAGGGGGTCGGCCAAACTGGTCCTAGTGACCTGGCCACCAGCCCTTCTCCCCCTATAAATACCCTTCCAATGTGTGCTCAAATCCACACCCAAACCAGCTGATTTCTGCCGAGCACACAATCTCTCCTCTTCTCTCCATTTGAGCAAGATCTTTCTCAAGTTTAGTTTAAGTTTAGCCACTCAAACCAAAACCCAAAAATATTGTAGTAGTAGAAGCTTGTCTCACTCTCATCTTTGCTCTGAAAATCTTGTTTGTGGAGGTAACCATACCCCGCAAGGACTACTAACAGTGGGATAGCTAACGCTAACGCTAACGCTAATCCCTGTTGCTGTAGTGTGTTCTTGTGTTAGCTCATTGTTGCAGGATGAAGAAGTTCTCCTCCGCACTCTAGAAGGCCAAGAGTGTCGTAGGGAGTTCCTCCCGATGGCCCCGCCATGATGAAGATGAAGGAAGAGAAGCTCCACCAAGAAGAAGCTTTGGAGTGCCTTCCGAGAGGACGTTCGACCCCGAGAGCGGCCTCATGCTAAATCAAGAAGAGTACCAAAGGTACACCTCCATCCGACATCGAGGGTATGAACATACCGGCATCATTGACCCTGTCCTTTTGGACAGCATAGGACCAAGAAGGGTAACAAGGAGCATGTCACAAGCCGCTCAATTTGAGCAAGTGGCACATCACGAGCTGCAGGGAGATATGAAGAAGAAGGCGATGAGGCAAGTTCCATGGACATTCCAAGGTCCACAGAACGGCCTCAACAGCACACTCCAAGAGTGCGCACTCCCCGTCCGTCCACACGGGCGAGGGGTCGTCGAAGCCAAGGATCGGGAATGGACCAACTCATCAATGACATGGGCGCAATGCAAGTTGAGCAAGACGCAACTCTGAATATGGCACAACAAAATGCTCAACTATTGCAAGCTATCCAAGACGAAGAAGCAAAATGCTGAGCAGGATGGTTCCAATACTACCCGTCACCACAATGAGCAAAAGGTCAAGATTGGGGGAGATCCTCTCCCCCACCAAGGTAAGTATTCTATCCTAGCTATTTACATTATTTTAATTTATTGCATTTAAAAAATGCATAAGATAAAAATACCAAAAATATTTCCTTTATCTCCATATGTCTCATGAATATTTAACTTCCTCAAGGAAATGATGAATAGTTGCTCTGTTAATGTTTCTTTAATGCCTAGTTTACAGCTTAGTATTTCTTTGAGTATGGATTACTTAGCTCATTTAAATCATCATGAACCTGAAAACTTTATGGATGCTAAGCACTAGAACTAAGTCTAAGTTGTTGTGAGATATGATATAGTGAAACAAGAGCTACTATAATATTGTTCTAAGCATGCATGATTACTGGAGATTTATTTCTAAATCAATCAAAACCTTATTGTTCCTCAATGGAGATAAATTCCTACCACAGCCATATATGTTACACATGTCTAAAACCTTCCACTTAAGCTATTTACTTTGTATTGAGTTTTGTCAAGTCTTGTTGACCCTTATTGAGAGTCTTATCAGGCTCCCAAGATCAAGATCACGTACACACCACATATATATGCTACTTCTACACTGGAAGTACGCAACCACATGCCTTTCATTTTCACCAAATAAAAGCTCCATGTGTTAAAGTCATAGAAAATCTCTCTTAGTTGCTATGGTAGAAGAGACAAAAAGGCTATGCAAAATGAAAAAGAAAGAAAGATGGACATGGGAAGTCCATGAAAAAGAAAATAAAAATATTTGAGCAAGTCTAGGCTCATAAATAAAAAGAAAGGAAAAATGATAGCCATGTCTCTAAAATTTAGAGAGAGATACAATTTCAAATAGAGGAGCATTATAATATTTTCCACACACTTGCACATCTTGATCTAAGGGCATGACACTTCTCTCTTTGGGTCCAAGCTTTGACACTACAACATATGCATAGTAAGTATGCTATATTTTTCATTCCTACCTTAAGCTCCACATAAGCCATTTTCAGTAGGATGATAAAGAGAAGGCAACATTTACTTTGTGCCTTGGTAAGGAATCATACACCATTTGAGAGACATGAGAGAACCATATGAGGAACATTAAGTTGTCTTTTGCAAAACATTGCTAAAAACCTCCAGTATGAAACTTGCAAGGAATGAGAAAAGTAGTGCTCAAGTTAAACTGTTCTATCTCTCAACCACCTAAGGCAAAGGAAAGGTCATTAGCTCCATAAAGGACTAAGGTAAAATTGGTGAATTTTTATAGCCAATTTTTCCATTCAAAACAGAAGTATTTAGTTGTACACATGGTATTATTGAAATAAGAACATTGTAGCAATTCCTGATTCACCGAGGCTAAGTTTAATTATTTGCTTGGGACGAGCAAAGGTTAAGCTTGGGGGATCTTGTTGACGGTGGATATACCCTAAAATTCCACATTCAAACACCGTCAACAGGCCTCGGATTTAAGGGAAGATAAACATATGATGAGCATATTTTATCAATAACTAGTTCCATATGTACTCTTAAGCTTGTGATTGCATGAATGTAACAACCCTAAAATCCACACAAACCAAAAATACCAACCAAATAAAATTTTTCCTTTTATTCCTCCAAACCATTCCATGTGCATGCATGTAGATTTAATTTTGCAAGTATATGTGTTAATGCCACTTGCACCCTAATTCCTTTACAAATTAAGTTAACCATCTATGCAACATATTTGGAATTTATTTGCAAGATTATTGCTTGGTTAAGTATTTGTATAAAATAAGAAAGTGCTTTTGAGTAATAAAATCAGAAAAGAAAAGGAAAAGAAGAGGAGAAAAGGGGAGAGTGGATGCAGCCCAACCAGCTAGCCTACCGCTGCCGCTAACAGCCCGGCCCCGCTCGTCAGCCGCTCTGATCCCTCCCCTATTCTTTTACCCCGCGAGACGATGGGGAACTAGGTCACGCGAAATGCATGACCCCGACCCCACGCAGCCGACAGGGCGACGCCTTGGCAACCTTGTCCCCCGCCTGTCCCCTTTCCTTGCCCACCAAGGGAACCCCGCACTCGTCTGGAACCCTAAAGGAGCTCGCGCTGTAGCCCTCCGATTCGCCGGACGAATCGAAGCCATCTGCCATTGGAACCTGCCGAGCTCGGCTATAAATTGGGACGCCCACGAAGCCCTAGACCCCATCCCGCACGGCGCCGCCGCGCAGCGGCACAGACCACCGCACCCCACTACACCACTGAGAGAAAGGGAGGAGGAGCAGAGAAGGAGGCGCCGCCGGAGCGCTGCTGCCGCGGAACACGCCGGAGCCGGAGTCGGAGACGAAGCCGGTGCCACCGTCGCAGATCGGCACGGCACCGCGAACTCTCGGCACGGCAACGACCCTCCACTGCATCGCCATCCAATCTTCCCCGATACCACGGTGAGCTGCCGAGGTTCCCCTTGCCAACCTCGCCGTGCTTCTCAGCCATGGCGCTCGGATCCTCGAGCGCGTAGGCCACGGATCATTTCTAACCCCGGAACGCATCACACCCACGCACACGAGACGTAGAACGGCCAAGTGGACGAACCGAGCTAGAACGGAGCGTCGAGCAACGCCGCCGCTAACCGAGCTCACGGAGCGCCATCGTACTGTTGGCGTTCCCGCACGGGGAGGACCTCTGCCGCTACACCAAATGAACCACGACCCTCTCTGAGACCGACCATGGCCGGACCGCACTGTAGCGGACCCCGGATCGCCTGGCCCCGCACGTATCAAGACCCATTCGCCCCGCAGTGCCCTCATCGTGGAGCAACGCCACGACCACCCTCGAGCCATCTACGCAGTCGCCGCCACTGGAGGAAGCCCCATTCGCCCCGTCCGCGAGCACCGTGTCGTCACCGGAGCGCCGCCGCGTGCGTTCGACGCAAACCGAGCCCGTCACAGCATTTAACCACCACTGACGAGCTAGTCACCACCACCCCTGCTCGAATCAAGGTGTAGCACTCGCTATCACCTCCACGGGCATGCACAACCACCTCACCAGTGTGCGCCGCCGCCGGAGCGACATCGCCGTCGAAATTGGTTGCCTTGGTACCCCGATAGCCCAAATTGGGGACTGAATCTTCCTCACCGGAGTTCGGAGGAGCAAATCCGCCCCTTCGAGGACCATACCGCAGCTCACCTGAGCAGTCGCTCCGTGACAGCCTCGCCGCCGGCCGCCGAAATGCCGTAGCCACACGGCTGAGAGCGCGTCCGTCCTTCTTAAACCACCGAACCACCTTACAAGGCTTCTGAAGGACGGACAGGGCCGTACCTGATCAAGATTGAGATCACCAGGCCGCCACCGTGCACCACCGCCGCCGGCGAACCTCTGAGGAGCAACGTCGAACAACACCTGGAGGGCACTGACGTGCGCCGGACGTCAGCACCGGTGCACGCACTCCCGACAGCAGATCATCCGCGGACCGAGTCCACCATGAGCCGAAGAGAGAGGAGGGAGGAATGGACACGGTTCACCACGAATCCTCTCTGTTCACCATCATGCGCCGCCCTTTGGTCCACCATGGATGACGGGCAGTGCGCCGAGCCGCACTGCAGGCCGGGCGCGCCGCGTGGCACGCCCACGTGCCGACACGTGTCCTGGTAGGTGACGTCACCGTGACGTCACCCGACCCCACCCGTCATAAACCGTTGACTCGGTCAACGCTGATGTCAGCAGTGACATCATGCTGACGTCAGCAAATCGTTGCTAGCCGGACCGTTGACCAGGTCAACGAGAACAGTAACCCGACCAATCCCGTCCTGCCACGTGTCACTCCCTGATTAAATGGCCTTTTTTCTATTTTCAGAAAATAGGATAAACTTCAAAAATTCATAACTTATTCATACGATGCCCAAAAATTGCGCACCACATATCAAAATTCTCAGAAAAATGAGCTCTACAACCTGAACCTATGTTTGAGTGCATTTGGATCTTTATTTTCATTGAATTTTTCTGAATAATCTATAGGAGTCGCTAACGTGACTATTTCGTTTTCTTTTTCAGAGCCGGAGAAGAATCTGACTGAGGAAGACGACCAGAAGTACCTTCAGGAGCTAGGAGACGACTATGAAGGTGCCACGTCCCACCAAATCCTTAGCACCTATTACGCATTTTTAATGCCGTATTTGCCATTGCTTTATGATCATATGTGATTGACTGTTTAGGTTGCATGATAGAATAATTGATTACCCTGCCTTGTTTAAAACTATCACCCTGCTATCCGCTGATAGGGTAGATGCTCGATGTTATATATATTTGCTCTTCCACTACTTATTGATTATGCCACACATATGTGGGAAAATTGGGAACGGTTTGACATATGCGAACCGGACTTAATCAAACGGGGTAGCGTGCTGCGTGAGTCTTGGGTGCATGGTGAGGGTCGAGTCGACCAAGTGGGCTAATTACGACAAGCTGGAAACGCAAGTCTTGCCGGGGTGCAACCTGGGCATTCCCACGAGTGATACCTGTGGCGGGTAATGGTGTACAAGGTGATTCTAGGATGGATGGCCTGTGTGGTTTGAAGCCCCGTGAATAGAGGTGCTGTGATGGCACGGGGAGAGTATCCCATTGAGATGGAGATAGCCTGCTTGGTCTATATTAGTCAACACTTCTGGTGACCAGGATCTTCGGGAATCCTTTACTACTCACTCGTCTTCGATGGGCGGGGAACGGCTAGACTACTTGGTAGGGCGGTGCCACCACTGCTAGGTTGAGAGGTGATAAGGGTGGGCGGTAACGGTCGATGGGTTCCTGTTCCGTTCTAGATGCGCAGTACCACTAAGTGGGCTCGGTACTGCGTCTCCCAGTCTCAGCGTGATGGTGTTGGATCCGGAATGTCCCAGGGCTGAGTGGTAGGGTGGCATCGGCCTAGGCAAGCAAGCACCCAGAATTCTGCCTAGGTGTTTGCGCAACACCTATGATGGCTAATCTTGTGAGTGGTAGAACCTCTGTAGAGTGTATGGTTGATCGATCGATACATATGCCGACTCGTCGGCTATGGACCTTTCCTGAGTCCTGTTGCACTTCTTAGGGAGCGGTATATTCTTTTCTCCCCCTGGATGATGTTTTCCGGCAGTGTGCCCGACGTGGCAGTGTGCCTCTGAGACAGGCCCGAGAGGGAGTTGGGCCTGCCGAATGAGTGCGAGGTGTGTGTGAGATGTGGTGTATGGGATGGGAATGGAATGAATTAGGAGAGTGGGTGGAGTTCAATGAGATAAAACTTGACTATAAAATATTGATTACACTTGCATAGGAAACCCCAGCCTATAGGTCTGCTTGAACAGCCTTGCATCCACTTTCCATAAAGCAATTACTATCATAGGTGGGCTCCATGGCCAGTACAAATCGTACTGATAAATTTGCTGTCAGGTGACGAGAAAGGGTACGACTTCAATGGAGACGATTGGGAAGAGTAGGGTCGCGTGCTACACTCAAGTTGGCCGTGAAGGATGAATCGCTTCCGCATCTTATCAGGTTCTCTAAATTGTTGATCCCGCTAGTGTGGCGGTGTAATAATTTATGTATGACTCTGTTATGTACTCGTTGTATGGATCCTGGAATCAATTGAGATTTGGGTAATTTTATGAATTGTCCGATACAATCTATTTAATTACATTGCGTGCCTGTGGATTTCCCTTTGTGGAAATCGAGGTCGTTTCAGTTGGTATCGGAGCCATACAAGACTATAGGATGAGACCCGTAGAAAATGGACGCTAGAATAGAAAACCAGACTCTCTTTCGGTTATATTACCGACCATTGCATTTACTTTTTATGCAATGGCTTATCTAAGACTCGGACCTGCTAACCCGTTTCTTGAAAAATTGCAAATGACCAGCCTTGGACACCCACTACTTGGACCACTGCGCGATGGCACCGTCGAGGTCCCAATCCACGGGAGGAACTACGGCGGATTTGCCCTGGTCCTACGACAGGTGCTCGAGGAGCTTGGAGCCCCGGCTGACCAAATCCAGTACTTCTGCAGAGGGAAGATCATGGCAGATGAGAGCTTCGAGGGACCGGTTACCACTAGGGTAGAGACCCCAGTCAGTTTGACCTTCCTAGAGCTACCAGTATTCACAGACTACACTGCTGGAGAGACTGTTGAGGATGGAGTGCAGTCAGTCTCCCGCAAGGTACTGCGCACAGTGGTTTACACAGCCTACGAGTACCTCAGAGGGACCCACTTCCGTCTGCTACCTCAGGCCTTGGAGCTACACCCCGACCCATACCAGAGAGTCCTGTACGCCAGCTAGATCACTCAGGCCGAGACCGACCCTTGCCTTCGCACTGTAGCACACCACCTCATGGAGCAGGACAGGTATATTAGCTCATTGGAGCAAAGGAGGCAGTGTGACTGAGCCCGTTTGGCAGAGGCAGAGGACAGCTTGCTGAGTGGGACTCAGACACTGGAGGGTTTGAGCAAGGCAGTCACCGACTTGCAGTAGGAAATGCAGCGCAGAGACGAGAAGCACCGAGTGGAGATCACCGATCTGCGGGACAAGGTCGGAGATTTCGGGATTCGCAACCATTACTTGGGTTGCAAGGTGCTGGGACTGTAGAGGGAGCTCGATGACAAGAACAGGGCACTCGCTGAGAAGGAGCAGAAGGGCAGAGATAGAGGGGTTGAGATGCTCAAGTTACGATCCAGGATCAAGGAGTTAGAGAAGGAGTTAGGGGAGGCTGAGGAGAGGTCCGTCCGCAACCAGGGGCACCTAATCGATCGCGTGAAGACGGTGGAGTTTCTAAAGGACAAGGTACGAAGGATTATGAGAGCTTGGAAGCTATCCGATGCCAGGAGGGTCATTGAGGTACGGAGGGTGCAGAGTCAGCTACCACCTGCAGACCACACGAAGCCCAGAGATGGAGACTTTAGCATACCACCTACAATGCTCAACATGGGAGCTTGCCCATCCCAGGGACTGCAGCAGATCGGACCCACTCCAGAGTTAGCAGAGGCTCTCTCCTACGTCCACCGTCTGCACATGACCAACGACGAGATCGAGGCAGAAGACAGTTGTAACAGAACCGACCAATTTATACGAGCACAAGTACAGCGACAGCTGTTTTCCCAGCTATCAAGCCACACTTGAGCCAATATAAACCCGGTAGTCCGTGAAATCTCGAAGGATTTCAAACTTTTACACAGTACATACCCCAAGGATCATAGAAACTCAGCAGTACACATACACATGATACATAGATTCGCACATATTTCAAATACATCAGAGTATAAGATAAACTTTTACATAAAAGTTCAATAGCGAAAACGAAATCGTTTTACACAAGCTTAATTTCATTATACAGTGCCAAGTACCGACCAGTCACAGCAACATAGATGAGACAGATAACATGACCTTGCCCAAGGTCTAGTCTTCCTCTCCCGAAGGATAGGAGTAACTCTTTAGTCAACCAAGCATTCCTCCTGCAACATTGGGAATAAAACCCTGAGTACTCAATTGTACTCAGCTAGACTTACCCGACAGGAAGTAAATAAAAAGACTCTCAAGGATATGCAAGGCTTATTTGGTGGAGTTCAGGAGATAGCATCATTTTTGCAGAAAAAGCATTACTACAATAATCCCTCAACTTATCAATTTTAGATATTGTTCAGCTTCGATTTCAGTTCAGCTATTATAGCTAAGGTTTGCAGCTATACTAAATAATCACTTGATATTATAGCAATCAATAAAACCATATGATTTCCGATATCCACAGATATAAACCTCATCTCACCATAATCATTGTGTTCAAGTTGTTAACCTCTACCTCACCAGAAGATTAGTTCAGTTTCTCACTAACCAGGAGAGATGGCGATTCGAATCGATTGTACCAGCTGGCAAATATGCCAATCACAAACCCTGTCTGCCGAGCCACTGGCTTCTTGGGTCACCGTTAAATCCTTCTGAGACACAATATGTCACGAGTTTGGCGGGGACCATATTCTCAGAGACCAACCCACTTCCAGGATGCATCAGGTCCCTGACCTGCCCTTGGTAAAATGGTGTCTCCGCACATACTTCCTACCTCCAGAATATGTCTGCCTAGTCGCACCAAAGCTCGGCTCAGAAAGAAATACTCGGCTTCGCGGTCAGAACGACTTATCTGGCCAGCTATGTGACGACGTCCTTCAATCTCAACTGATGTCTGGTGGCCTCAGTCCTAGTCGGCCACAAGCAGCACTGAAGTCAACATGACCCATGTCATGCAGCTCCCCGCTACCTGGCCTTGATTCTCTCATTATTTCATTGTGGCATGGTGACACATATAGCCAACCATGTAGATCTCGTCAGTCACCACCTACACTCGCGGATGACAGGAAATCACCCGACTTTCTCGCGGATGACAGGAAATCACCCGACTTCTACCGGTCTAAGCAGGGCTAAGCATAAGATCGGTCACCTGTCTAGTAATAGTATCAGGTTCACATATATAGTAGACAAGGTAGATATGCAGCAACGGTTTCAAACCAACTCCTATACTTAAATGCACAAACATACGATTTAATAAAGACCGGTGCATTTATAAAAAGAGATAGGTGGAGGCTTAGGGATGCTCCGGGGCTTGCCTGGGGTTCAGCACTAAGTTAGTGTTTGTTAGATGACACTTGTTCGACGAGCATTTCCCATCCAAGCACTCGATTAGTCCTTCCACCTTCGTGATTAGTCCACCACACCGTCTTGTGGTTAGTTCCATCATCATGTCCTTCACTCCACGTGTTCATCTATCGTACCTAAATGAGATGCACAATGCACATGTATGAATAAAAGGGAGTAATACAAGGCATGTTAATCTACCATCACTGAACCATAAGCTAACAATCACACCAAGCAAAGCAAAGTCAAAGCAATCATAATCCCACACTTGCAGTTTATGGGTAGCAGGACAGCAAGCGTAAGATCTAACCATAACTGAAGCTATATACATCCAACCAGGGTGATCTAAGCCTTTCTGGAAAGCTATTGAAATTGTCTACAACTTTGGTATTATCCTCTTCAGATGATTTAATTCATATAAAGGTCAAACAACACAAAGAAGGCAGCTCTGTCCAGATTTGGACAGATTCTGTCCTCACGCTTCAAACAATCAAAACTACGGATCTAGACCATCAAAAGGGATGATCCTAGATAATTTTGAAATAAAAAGAAATATACTACAACTGATATATTATCACCAAGTGATTCAAAGCATAACTCAGTCAAATAATGCAATCAATCAGATCTAGACAGAAAATTGGCAAAACCTGACAGCAGTCGTCCAAAAGCCATAACTCCTAAACTATCAGGCCTAAGACCATGAAACTTTAGGACAAGCTATACAATGAAGTTAACTAAAGCTTTTGTATAGAACACATTCTCATGCAACATCATTTTCCTAGGTAAATCATCATAACAACAGGGACTATGCCTGCAGCCATTTTCAGCATATAAACAAAACATGCTTTTCCCTTATTTATCACCTAAGCACACTTAGGAATGAGCTATTTAGATAGCTCCAAACATGATTACATGGTCATACAAGACTCATCTCAGACCAAAGTATGTTAAGGAATCACAAGAAACATATATGCATTCATTTGCCTTTAATTATTCACTCATTATTACATAAAAACCCATTATTTAATTATTTAAGTTATATGGTAAACATCTCAAATGAGTCCCAAACTTTTATGAGAGCTAGGTGATTACAAATCATGACCGAGGTTCAAATCTTACATGCTCAGGTTCCATAATTTAATTATTACAAAATAAACAAATCTATAATGCAATAAAGCATTGGAGAGCAAATTAAATATGAAACTCAATATTTTCTGAAACAATATAACCATATTATTGATTCTCAGTCTAACACAATATCATGCAAAGGTAGTGGAACACCATTTTCCATTTTTACCACAATATATTATTTATAATGTATTTAAATCTACTTAATATGCACCAAAGAATATAAATCAACAACTCAGTCATACATGCACCATAAATCATGAAATTTTAACCATACATCACACATCATACAGAGAGTCTACAATTAAATTTTCATGCCATTTGGAGTAATACTACTCCAGTTACAAAAATAACAAGCAATTCAACCCTTTATTTCCTATTTAACAAGATTAATGTGAAACACCAATAAAACAGTAAACAACCTATATGTTTTATATTCTTATGCGCTAGTGCATGTCATTAGAAGACTAACAAAATTGGAATCATGATTTTTGGACATATATTTCTCAAAATATGACCAAAAGCAAGTTAACATATTATATAAACCACTTTTCAAAACTATTTTCTACAGAATAACAATAAACATGCATGGCACAAATGATGGATTTAACATGCAGAGCACTTCACCACGAATCTAACAAGACAAGTTTCACAATTTTTGGAGCTACCAAACTGGAGATATGGATTTTACAAAATAAACCACAAATCTGAATATTTGATGCCATTTGATTTGAGTGGGGCCCACTCGTCATAGGCTCAAAAGAGAGCTGGCTGCCTTCTTCTTCTTCCCTGCGTTCGAACACAGAAAAGAGAAAGGCAGCTCGTCGGGGAGGAGAAGCCTGGCTCGGCCGTGGCTGCGCTGCCGGCCGGTGAGGACGGCTGACGGCGGCCGCACGTGGCCGGATCTAACCCACCCCATGGCGCTCTCGCTGGTGGCGGCGGCATGGCCGGATGTGGCCGGTAGACTCTCAGTCACAGCACCGAGTACGATGGCGGAGATGGCGCCGGCGACGACGATACTCCGGCGACGAGCAACGGAATAGAAAGGGTGCGTGAAGGTCGGTACGAGGAGGAGAACGCGATGGTGCTGCCCAATCGACCGAAGGGGAAAACAGGGAGCAGCAGCGGGCGTGGCCGCGAAGCTCCGCTTGGCGCCCATGGCGGCCATGGCGGGCGAGCGATCTGCGTGCACGCTGGAGAGGAGAAGAGCAAGGGAATGGAGTGTGGAGTGAATGGGAATGGAGTGGAGCGCCTTTGTGCCCGTCCCCTGGAGGTAGGACGCGGGAGGGGGAAGGTGGTGGTGGCCGGCATGGAGCAGCGAGCTCCAGAGCTCAGTTGCCGCGTGTCCTTCATTGGGGCAAATCGACGAGCAGGTGGCGGGTTTATTTCTGCCGCGCTTCGGATACGATTTTGGGCATCTTCCCGGTATATTCTGATCCGATGCCTTAAAGCAAAGTTGTTCACCTCGGCACGCTCTACAAAAGTGGTGAAGGGTGCTCAGCCATTTGACAACTGGATTAAGAGATAATTAAACCCGAAGTGGCTGCTGTCAACAGGTTAATTACGATCAAAGATCGAGTGGCAACTCTTGTCAAACGAAGTCAGATTGACCTCAAATTTGAATATGTTGTGCTCCAAAGAGTTTGAGACAACTTTTATATTTGGTCCAACTCAAGTTGCTTAAAGGAATTTGAAGAAAGTGGCACGTCATTGAAATCGGCATGGAATTTAGACTTAGAAACATTTAAAGTCCTGAAATCAGGATTTCTTCCTGTCTTGATTCCACTATTTGAGGCACTTAGGAGTTGAATCATGACTTGGTCCATAAATAACATTTGTTCTACTCCAAAATATCTGTAACTTTTGTTTAAGGTCAAACTTCATATTCTGCATAGAAATAATATTTCCACTTTGGTCAAAGTAAGATCATTAGAGAGCTCAATTTGGATATTTAGGCCAATTGAAGTATTTTCTTGACATTTTCTCAACATGAGTCCTTCATGACTTTTGTTGTAGAGTTCAAGTAGGGTTGTTTGGGCAAGGTTGCAAGGTTTGGTTGACTTTGCATGCTCATCTTCACTTAATCCATAAATCCAATTAAGTGAATAACTTGTCATTCCATGTGAATTCTCAATTCGGATCTTTATGAACCATTTCCAATGATCATGGTAGATGATATGAATGTGAGACAGTGATCAAGATCATTTATTGACATAACTTGGTTAGGTCCACACTTGCTAGTTAGCTCGTGACTAACACCTGGGTGTTACAACAGTCGTATTCCTTCAGCCATACTCCACCTCATGTAGTAGTAGTTTGTTGGACCCTGCGAGGCCCTATGATCAGAATCACCATGATTAGTAGTACTACCATCTCTTCTTCAGCTGCCTGCGTGTAGCACGATCTTCATAGATGCTAGGGACTCTTGATACGTAATAAGAACCCATGTAATGAGTGATATTTGGATCTTAATGCATTTTATGGTTCTTCATGCTTCTTTGGTTGAGTGCAAGATAGAATGTTTTAAAATATTTAAATCCCTGTAAATCACCTAAGCTCTCACTTGAATAAATTATCTATCACCGCGCTGAGCACACGACCAATATTTTCAGATGTCGATGAGACGTTCCGCTCGTTTGGAGAATCGCCAGCCCTCCCCTGCTGTGCCAGGACGCGGGCGTGGTCGCAGCCGTGGATGCCCAGCTGAGAGGCGTGCTGGAATCAACCTGGAAGAAGAGCTGCGCTGGGCAGAGGATGCACCGTTGGTGAACGACCTGCCACCACAAGATGAGAATGTGCCTCCGCCTCCTCCGCCACCGCCACCCCCTCCGCCACCGACGTTGGCGGAAGTGATGGCTCAGCAGACCTAGCTGCTGAATGCCATTGGTACGGGGATGAACTGGCACCATGGGTCACCCCAGAACGACTTCCAGAGGAAACTGGAGGGATTCCTGAAGCTGAGGCCACCCACCTTCGATGGGACCGACAGCGATCCCCTCGCTGCCGACGATTGGCTCAAGGAGATAGAGAAGAAGCTGGACCTGACCACTTACACTGATGAGGAGTGTGTTGGGATTGCAAGCCACCAGCTGACGGGTGCTGCACGGGCCTGGTGGGACAACTATACCAGTGCTCACGAGGACCCGCCCGCATTGACTGGGAGGAGTTCACTGAGGCTTTCCGCGATCACCACATCCCTGAGGGTGTTATGGGGGCCAAGGAGAACGAGTTCCGCAACATCTCCCAGGGAGCTGGCCGGATCCACGAGTACACCACCCGCTTCAACTGCCCACTCCGCTACGCACCTGCGTCTTGCGTGAGTTCTGAGAAGGAGAAGATGTACTACTACAGGAAGGGACTATAGACCAAGATCAGGTTGGCGCTCTCAGGCAACAAGAGCTACACCCTTCGTGAGCTGATTGACCACTGCATTGAGATCGAGAAGGATCGCATGGAAGCACGCCTGGAGTTCGAGGCCCAGAACAAGGGGAAGAAGCGCCGCTCCGAGGGACCCGCACGCACTGCTCCACCCCAGAAACAGCGAATGGGTGCACCTCCGCATTTTTGGACTTGCCAGGGACCTCCTTCGAGTACGAGCCGTGGTGGTGGTACCTACAACAACAACTACCACCGCCCCGCTCAGACATACCCTGCGCCGGCTCAGACCGCGCAGAACACGCCCGCCCCAGCTACCAACACGCCGAGGGCAAACAACTAGAAGGCTCCTGCGACAACCTCAGCAGGCAGTGCGCCCTTCACCTGCTTCGGATGCGGGAAGCCCGGACACAGAGTGGCTGTGTGCCTCGACCTCAACCGCGCACCAGCTGCTGCACAAGGCACGCCGAATCGAGGATCCGCCACCTGTGGACGTCTGAACCACATGACCGCCGAAGAAGCAGAGGCTGCTCCAGATGCAGTATACGGTATGTTTTTGGTACATGGTAACAAGGCTACAGTTCTGTTTGATTCAGAAGCTACTTGTTCTTACATCTCATCTGCATATGCACGTAAGCACAGCCTACCTGTAACCCCTAGAGCAAACCCAATCCTAACCAGCTCACTCCTAGGAACCTTCAGGAGCATCCGCATATGTAAGGGAGTGAGAATCACAATCGAAGGTCTAAACTTCCGAGCCGACCTCACCCTGCTACCCTCTAACAGCTTAGATGTCATCCTAGGTATAGATATGGCTAACCAAACACCGTGGGGCGATATCCTGCTCACCCAGATATGTCCAAGTAACCCATCCCTCCGGACAAGCTGTCCGATGTGGACCTCAAGCCGAGAGAATTCAAGCCCTCCAATGTGCCCTAGAGACTAATGGAGACAAGAAGGCCTTGACAGTGGATGATGTACCAGTAGTCAGAGATTATGCTGATGTATTTCCAGAAGAATTGCTAGGCATGCCACCAGACAGAGATGTGGAATTTGTTACCAACCTGATGCCAGGGCTGCCCCGATTGCCAAGAGACCGTATCGGATGTCAGCAGATGAGTTGAGGGAACTTAAGAAGCAGCTAGGGGAACTATTGGAGAAGGGCTACATCAGGCCCTGTGCCTCGCCCTAGGGATCTCCCGTCTTGTTTGTCAAGAAGAAGGATGGTTCGATGAGGATGTGCATTGATTACCGGAACTTGAATGCAGTCACGATCAAGAATAAGTACCCGCTGCACCGCATTGATGACCTGTTGGATCAGTTGCGCAATGCCAAGTACTTTTCAAAGATTGACCTCCGATCAGGTTACCATCAGATGAAAATTAGGAAAGAGGATATTCCAAAGACTGCGTTTGTCACTAGATATGGGCAGTACGAATGCACAGTAGTCTCATTCGAACTTACTAATGCACCAGCCTATTTCATGAACATGATGAATAAGGTCTTTATGAACGAGCTGGACAAGTTTGTGGTGGTGTTTATAGATGACATACTGATTTACTCGGCTACCAAAGAGGAGCACGAGCTACACGTCAGGACTGTGTTGGAGAGGTTATCTCACCATCTGCTGTATGCCAAATTCAGCAAATGCGAGTTCTGGCTGGAGGATGTTGCTTTCCTAGGCCACGTGCTGTCCGCCAAAGGAGTTGCAGTAGACCCAGCCAAGATTGAAGCTGTAAAAGAATGGGAGCAACCCCGCAATGTGACAGAGATTAGAAGCTTCCTGGGACTTGCTGGCTATTATCGCAGATTCATCGAGAACTTCTCCAGGATCGCACCACCTATGACCAACTTGTTAAAGAAAGCCAATGAGTTTGTATGGACTCCAGAGTGCGAGAAGAGTTTCCAAACTTTGAAGCAGAAACTCACCACAACCCACGTATTGGCTCTACCTGATATTCACAAAGACTTTGTGGTATATTGTGACGCCTCTCGGCAAGGTTTGGGCTATGTACTAATGCAAGAAGGAAGGGTGATAGCATATGCCTCAAGACAGTTGAAAGAACATGAGCAGAGATACCCGACTCATGACCTAGAACTTGCAGCCGTGGTTCATGCACTCAAGATCTGGAGACACTATCTAATAAGCAACAAGTGTGATGTCTACACTGACCACAAGAGCCTGAAGTACTTTTTCACTCAAGAGGATCTGAACATGAGACAGCGCAGATGGTTGGAACTCATCAAGGATTATGATCTGGAGATTCACTATCATCCGGAAAAAGCAAATGTAGTTGCAGATGCCCTTAGCCGCAAAAGCTACTGCCATACCCTCATCACCGAGTCTATGCCGCCCGAGCTCAAGAGGGAGTTCGACACGTTCCAGCTCGAGGTAGTCTCTCATGGCATGCTAAATGAGCTTTGCGTCGAGTACAATCTTACCTCTCGGATTCGAGCAGCACAAAAGAATTGTCCAGAGATAGATTACATCCGAGGGCTGATGAAGCTGGGGAGAGGCCCCGAATACCGAGAAGATGAGCAGGGAACGGTTTGGTACAAAGACAGAATCTGTGTGCCGACAGATTCCGCGTTACGGGAAGAGATCCTGTCAGAGGGGCATGACTCCAAGTATTGCATTTATCCAGGGTCAGCCAAGATGTACCACGATCTGAGGAAGCACTTTTGGTGGGAGAATATGAAGGCAGACATTGCAGCGCATGTAGCTCGATGTGATATCTGCAGTAGAGTTAAAGCCGAACATCAGAGGCCAGCAGAGTTGCTACAACCAGTCGAGATACCAAAATGGAAGTGGGAATGTATCTCCATGGATTTCACAGTCGGGATACCCCACACCCCAAAACACCATAATTCCATTTGGGTAATTGTTGACCGCCTAACCAAAGTCGCACATTTCATCCCTGTTCACACAGGGTATGGAGCTGAGAAACTAGCAGACCTATACATGACCAATATTCTGAAACTACATGGGGCACCCTTGAGTATTATATCCGACCGAGGCTCACAGTTTGTATCCCAATTCTGGAAATCCTTGCACAAGTTCATCGGGACCAAGCTCGACTACAGCACAGCATACCACCCACAGATAGATGGACAAATAGAAAGAGTGAACCAGATTCTCGAGGACATGTTACGTGCTTGCGTATTGAGGTACAAGGAGGGTTGGGAGAGCTGTCTACCCCACGCCGAGTTCTCATACAACAACAGCTATCAGGCAAGCATTAAGTTGTCTCCGTTTGAAGCATTGTACGAAAGACCTTGCAGAACCCCGCTAATGTGGTCGGAACTAGGTGAAAGGTCATTCTTTGGCCCCGCACAAATAGTGGAAGCAGAAGAGGGTGTTGCACAGGTCAGGGAGAATTTGCGAATCGCCCAGAGCAGACAGAAAAGCTATGCGGACAAAAGACGGAGGGAACTTGATTTCAAAGTTAGAGATTATGTCTACCTCAAGGTATCCCCACTCCACGGTATTGTCAGGTTCCATGTGAAAGGAAAGTTGGCCCCGAGATATGTTGGGCCGTACAAGGTCTGCAAAAGGATTGGAAAGCTTGCCTACAAGCTAGAGTTACCAGAAGAGTTGTCAGGGGTACACCCCGTGTTCCATGTCTCGCAGCTGCGAAAGTGCCTGAGGTTGCCTGAGGAACAGGTTCCTACAAATGCACTAGATTTACAGGACACACTCGAATACAAGGAGCATCCGATCAAGATCTTGGCACGGGATACAAAGGAGACTCGAAGCAAGACCATTTCGATGTGCAAGGTCTAGTGGATTAATCACACGGAAAGAGAAGCTACGTGGGAGAAAGAATCGGACCTGCGGATCATGTTTCCCTACCTCTTCGAAGGGTACGTTATCTCTGAATCTCGAGGTCAAGATCCTAATGAGGGGGAGGACTGTAACAACCCTAAAATCCACACAACCCAAAAATACCAACCAAATAAAATTTTTCCTTTTATTCCTCCAAACCATTCCATGTGCATGCATGTAGATTTAATTTTGCATGTAGTATGTGTTAATGCCACTTGCACCCTAATTCCTTTCCAAATTAAGTTAATCATCTATGCAACATATTTGGAATTTATTTGCAACATTATTGCTTGGTTAAGTATTTGTATAAAATAAGAAAGTGCTTTTGAGTAATAAAATCAAAAAAGAAAAGGAAAAGAAGAGGAGAAAAGGGGAGAGTGGAGGCAGCCCAACCAGCAAGCCTACCGGCCCAGCCTGGCCCAAACCGATCTCCCGCTTTTCCCTTTTTCCCTCACGCGTGCACCGAACCGGCCCATGACCACGTCGCGGCCTAGCCCCACACGCACGCGCATTGCCGACTGAACGCGCGCGCCGTCTCTGCCGCTGACAGCCTGGCCCCGCTCGTTAGCCGCTCCAATCCCCCTGTTCTTCTTCCCCGCGAGACGATGGGGAACCGGGTCACGCGAAATGCATGACACCGACCCCACGCAGCCGACAGGGCCATGCCTTGGCAACTTTGTCCCCCGCCTGTCCCCTTTCCTTGGCTACCAAGGGAACCCCGCACTCGTCTTGAACCCTAAAGGAGCTCGCGCCGTAGCCCTCTGATCCGCCGGACGAATCGAAGCCGTCAGCCATTGGAACCGGCCAAGCTCGGCTATAAATTGGGACGCCCACGAAGCCCTAGACCCCATCCCGCACGACTCCGCCGCGCAGCGGCACTGACCACCGTACCCCACTACACCACTGAGAGAAAGGGAGAAGGTGGAGCAAAGAAGGAGGCGCCGCCGGAGCGCTGCTGCCGCAAAACACGCCGGAGCCAGAGTCGGAGACGGAGCCGGTGCCACCGTCGCGGACCGGCACGGCACTGCGAACTCTCGGCACGGCAATGACCCTCCACTGCATTGCCATCCTATCTTCCCCGACACCATGGTGAGCTGCCGGAGTTCCCCTTGCCAACCTCGTCATGCTTCTCGGCCATGGCGCTCGGATCCTCGAGCGCGTAGGCCACGGGTCGTTTCCGACTCCGGAACACATCACACCCACGCACACGAGACGTAGCCCAGCCAAGTGGATGAACTGAGCCGGAACGGAGCGTCGGACAATGCCGCCGCTAACCGAGCTCACGGAGCGCCGTCGTACTGTTGGCGTTCCCGCACGGGGAGGACCTCTGCCGCTACACCAAATGAACCACGACCCTCTCTGAGACCGACCATGGCTGGACCGCACCGTAGATGGACCCCGGATCGCCTGGCCCCACTCGTATCAAGACCCACCGGAGCACCGCCGTGCCGTGCGCGTTCCGGGCATCTTCGGTTATCATTCGGTTAGGATAGCTCGTCGTGGAGCAATGCCACGACCACCCTCGAGCCATCTACGCAGTCGCTGCAGCTGGAGGAAGCCCCGTTCGCCCCGTCCACGAGCACCGTGTCATCACCGGAGTGTCGCTGCGTGCGCTCGACACAAATCGAGCCCGTCACAGCATTTAACCACCACCGACGAGCTAGTCACCACCACCGCTCCTCGAATCGAGGGGTAGCACTCGCTATCACCTCCACGGGCACGCACAACCACCTCACCACCGTGCGCCGCCGTCGGAGCGACATCACCGTCGAAATTGGTTGCCTTGGGACCCCGATAGCCCAAATTGAGAACTGAATCTTCTTCACCGGAGTTTGGAGGAGCAAATCCACCCCTTCGAGGACCATACCGCAGCTCACCGGAGCAGTCGCTCCGTGACAGCCTCGCCGCCGGCCGCCGAAACGCTGTAGCCACAAGGCCGAGAGCGCGTCCGTCCTTCTTAAACCACCGGTCCACCTTGCAAGACTCCTGAAGGACGGACAGGGCCGCACCTGATCAAGATTGAGATCACCGGCCGCCACCGTGCACCACCACCGCCGGCGAACCTCTGAGGAGCAACGTCAAACACCTGGAGGGCACTGACGTGCGCCGGACGTCAGCACCGGTGCACGCACTCCCGACAGCAAATCGTCCGCGGACCGAGTCCACCTTGAGCCGAAGAGAGAGGAGGGAGCAATGGACGCGGTTCACCACGAATCCTCTCTGTTGACCATCATGCGCCGCCCTTTGGTCCACCATGGATCACGGGCCGTGCGCCGAGCCGCACTGCGGGCCGGGCGCGCCGCGTGGCACGCCCACGTGCCGACTCGTGTCCGGGCAGGTGACGTCACCGTGACGTCACTCGACCCCACCCGTCATAAACCGTTGACTCGGTCAAAGCTGACGTCAGCAGTGACGTCATGCTGACGTCAGCAAATTGTTGCTAGCCGGACTGTTGACCAGGTCAACGAGAACAGTAACCCGACCAATCCCTTGCTGCCATGTGTCACTCTCTAATTAAATGGCCTTTTTTCCATTTTTAGAAAATAGGATAAACTTCAGAAATTCATAACTTATTCATACGATGCCCAAAAATTGCGCACCACATATCAAAATTCTCAGAAAAATGAGCTATACAACCTGAACCTATGTTTGAGTGCATTTGGATCTTTATTTTCATTGGATTGTTCTGAATAATCTATAGGAGTCGCTAACGCGACTATTTCGTTTCATTTTCAGAGCCGGAGGAGAATCTGACTGAGGAAGACGACCACGAGTACCTTCAGGAGCTAGGAGACGACTACGAAGGTGCCACGTCCCACCAAATCCTTAGCGCCTATTACGCATTGCTAATGCCGTATTTGCCATTGCTTTATGATCATATGTGATTGACTGTTTAGGTTGCATGATAGAATAATTGATTACCCTGCCTTGTTTAAAACTATCACCCTGCTATCCGCTGATAGGGTAGATGCTCGCTGTTATATATATTTGCTCTTCCACTACTTATTGATTATGCCACACAAATGTGGGAAAATTGGGAACGATTTGACATATGTGAACCGGACTTAATCAAACGGGGGAGCGTGCTGCGTGAGTCTTGAGTGCGTGGTGAGGGTCGAGTCGACCAAGTGGGCTAATTACGACAAGCTGGAAAAGCAAGTCTTGCCGGGGTGCAACCTGGACATTCCCACGAGTGATACCTGTGGCGGGTAATGGTGTACAAGGTGATTCCGGGATGGATGGCCTGTGTGGTTTGAAGCCCCGTGAATAGAGGTGCTGTGATGGCACCGGGAGAGTATCCCATTGAGATGGAGATAGCCTGCTTGGTCTATATTAGTCAACACTTCTGGTGACCAGGATCTTCGGGAATCCTTTACTACTCACTCGTCTTCCATGGGCGGGGAATGTCTAGACTACTTGGTAGGGCAGTGCCACCACTGCTAGATTGAGAGGTGATAAGGGTGGGCGGTAACGGTCGATGGGTTCCCGTTCCGTTCTAGATGCGCAGTAACACTAAGTAGGCCCGGTACTACGTCTCCTAGTCTCAGCGTGGTGGTGTTGGATCCAGAATGTCCCAGGGCTGAGTGGTAGGGTGGCATCGGCCTAGGCAAGCAAGCACCCAGAATTCTACCTAGGTGTTTGCGCAACACCTATGATGGCTAATCTTGTGAGTGGTAGAACCTCTGTAGAGTGTATGGTTGATCTATCGATACATATGCCGACTCGTCGGCTATGGACCTTTCCTGAGTCCTGTTGCACTTCTTAGGGAGCGGTATATTCTTTTCTCCCCCTGGATGATGTTTTCTGGTAGTGTGCCCGACGTGGCAGTGTGCCGCTGAGACAGGCCCGAGAGGGAGTTGGGCCTGCCGAATGAGTGCGAGGTGTGTGTGAAATGTGGTGTATAGGATGGGAATGGAATGAATTAGGAGAGTGGGTGGAGTTCAATGAGATAAAACTTGACTATAAAATATTGATTACACTTGCATAGGAAACCCCAGCCTATAGGTCTGCTTGAACAGCCTTGCATCCACTTTCCACAAAGCAATTGCTATCATAGGTGGGCTCCGTGGCCAGTACAAATCGTACTGATAAATTTGCTGTCAGGTGACGAGAAAGAGTACGACTTCAATGGAGACGATTGGGAAGAGTAGGGTCGCGTGCTACACTCAAGTTGGCCGTGAAGGATGAATCGCTTCCGCATCTTATCAGTTTCTCTGAATTGTTGATCCCGCCAGTGTGGTGGTGTAATTATTTATGTATGACTCTGTTATGTACTCGTTGTATGGATCCTGAAGTCAACTGTGATTTGGGTAATTTTATGGATTGTCCGATACAATCTATTTAATTATATTGCATGCCTGTGGATTTCCCTTTGTGGAAATCGAGGTCGTTTCTAGGAAACACCAAAACAGTGCAAAAGTAAGCAACTTGGGGCTAATTACATGGTTCGGCCAAACCATGTAATGTTGCCCCAGGCCACCACCTTTCAACACAGAGCAGACAACATCAAATGGAAGAGATCAGAGCCAAGGGTGGGCCCACCCATGGGTCGGCCGAGCTACCCATGGGGCCCACCTGGCTCTGGTGACGTGGCAGGATCCGTGTGACACTCCAACCAAGTCATTTCATCCATCGGATCAACTTGTGCTTTCATTCAACGATGGAGATCAAAGGCACACGGATTGAGGCATGAAACGAAGCAACCAAGACAAAACCAACACATAGGAAGAGTCTATGACTTGTGGGGACCACACCTGGCCTGGCCCCACCCATCCTAGGGGTCGGCCGAACCATGGAGTGTGGCCCACAGCCATCTACACACTCAGTGAAAAGTGGGGACTCCTTCTAGAAGACCCTGGCTGGGCCCACCAGTCATAGGGGGTCAGCCGAACCCCCTGGTGCCCAGCCAGGTCGGTTGGCTTCCACTGACTCCAAGCATGCTTCCCATGTGCTCAAATTGCCAAAGCCGTCCATCTTGAGGTGGTTACAAGGCAGTGGATCCAAGGGTGGAGAGTTGAGGAGCACACGGATCGATGACGTGGCATCCCTCCACTCTCCACTATAAATAGAGGCTGCCCACTCCTCTTCAAGACACACCATACACCATACAACTCAAGAAGCAAGCTAGAGTTCTACTCTTTAGTAGTAGTATTAGTCTAGTGTGGGAGTTAGAGTCGAGTCGAGCTGCGCTCGGAGCCTCCGGAGTCGTCTGCTGAGAGTCTGGTATAGCTTTTGTACCTTTCCTTCTGTAAGACCTTATCCTTATCAATATATATTATCTTTACTTTACTTCACTAAGTTCTTACTTAGTGTTTACTATTCTTTATAGTATTGTTGTGTCTTGTCTTATATCATAGTTGTTTTATACTTGATAGTGATCTTGTCCCAACTCATCGTGTGTTAGTTCATCGCCTGTCATAGGGTGTTCTAGTTGTTGGTACGTAGCTAGAATAGTGAGACTTAGTGTAAGCGTGGTGCTTAGACTAGATCTTGCCTTTGATTACCGCTTGTCGCATGGATTGTTTGTGGGTGCTAGCAGGTGGTGACAGTCCTGTCTAGTCTTAGTATCCCTCCACGTGTTTTAGGCAAGTTCTTAAAAGGTAGGCTCCCATAAGAGTGTAGGCGCTTCGGGTAGAGGTTTTGTCCTCTATTGTCTCGCACTACCCCCTGCACACCGGTAGTAAGGTACTATCTTAGTATAAGTCATTTATTTGATAGGGCAAGTCACAAGAGTAAAGTAAGTGTCATAGGAGTCTTATACTCACTCGTTGTCCTTCCACCTAGCTATACTCTACTAGTTATCTTTTAGTTATCTTAATACTTGTTGTGTGTTGGTGTCATTACCCTTTCCTCTACCTATCGATTTACCCCCCTACCACTAGTTGGTACTAAGTTGGTATAGACTCATGGATATCTCTTTCTTTTTATTAATTATTCCTAGCAACCGCTTTCCCTTGGGATAAAAATAAATAACGATACCTTGGAATACTCCCGGGTGAAGTGCTACAGCGGTATATTCTGTGCGCTTGCGGTATTATCCAATAGACATAAGAAATACCCTCAGGGCACTTCTGGCACCGTTATCAGAGATAGCCTAACACCCTGTCTCTGGTGGTTGCGCTAAGAAGTGTCAACAGTGTCATAGGCTTGAGTACAAACTTCTTTCCCTTCAAATCTACCGTGTACTGATTGGTTCTCCCACAATGCTGAGAATCACGATCATATTGCCATGGCCTTCCGAGCAGCAGGTGAAACACAGACATAGGTGCCACATCACACTCCACTGTATCAACATATTCACCAATCTTGAATGGAACTTTCACCTTATACCCAATCTTGATATCTCCTGAATCATTCAACCATTGGACATGATATGGATGAGGGTGTCGCTACAATTTCAAACCAAGCTTATCAACCATCTCATGACTAGTGAGATTATGGCAGCTCCCTCCATCAATGATCACTTTCACTACTTTATCTTGCACTTTTGCTCTGATCTGAAATAAATTATGTCGCTGTCCATTTCCAGCTTCCTTCATTTGAACACTCAAAATTTGAGTAACCACAAGAGCAGCACCATGCTCAAATTCGCAACCAGTATGGTTCTCATTTGCATGTGCTTCCTCTTCAGCTTCTTCCTCGACTTCCTCTTCACTAGCTGATTCATACTCTCCATTATCATTCACAATGATCACCCGATTATTTGGGCATTCCCAAGTCACATGCCCACGGCCTCCACACTTGAAACACTGAATTCCACTGCTCTTGGCTATAGAAGCCACTGAAGTAGAAGTGGAAACGCTAGTTTAGAGCTCATGTTTGGGGCAGCAGTGTTCTTCCCACTAAAAACACTTTGGATATTAGAACGTGGCCCTCCACTTGAGCCTTTCATCGTTGATGCTGCAGTGGCAAACTTCGTTATTGACTTACTTCCTCCAGAAAAATTCCTCGTACCAAATGACAAGGACTTGCTGCTCTTAGCATCTTGCTGCTGTTGGCGTTCAGCTTTGGTTGCTTGGTGTATCAAATCAATTAGATGTCGGTACGGCTGAAACTCAACAATACGCTGAATATTGCGATGCAGCGTAGCCATGAAACGTGCAATGGTTTGCTCTTCATCTTCATGTACATTGGCTCTAATCATAGCCTTCTCCATCTCTTTATAATATTCTTCAACAGAGAAACTTCCTTACTTTAGATTCTATAGTTTATCAAAAAGATCACGTCGATAGTGCCTCGGCACAAACCGAAGTCTCATTTCTCTCTTCATTTCTTGCCAAGTTGTAATAGGACATTCTACTTCTTCTTCAAGATCATGAAGGAGTTACTCCCACTAAATCAGAGCATATCCTTCAAACTCCAGAGATGCCATGGCTAGTTTCTTCTCTTCTGAATAATTATGCAAGCGAAAGATCTTTTCCACTTTTAATTCCCAAGTGAAATAAGCTTCAGGATCAGATCCTCCTTCAAATTTTGGCATGGTAAATTTTAGTTTGCCAAACCTCTCCTCACGATTGCCTCCTCTATGTCGTCGGCGATCAAAACGAAGATGGGAATGATTATCATCATCCTCATCTTCAGATTCTTCATGTTCAATGTTTATTCAATTCCAACCTCTTCCTCTACCATGTGCAGCATCATGGTTCCTTCTCTCTTGTTGTCTTGCTCTCTGGGCAGCAATGCTTCCATCACTACCTTCCACAACTTCACCTAGGTTGCCTGCACCACCACGAGGTGGTCGGTTTGCTCAGATTTCTGCCATCAAGGCCTGAAGATCTTGTGATAACCGATCTTGCCTATCTTCCATGCTCTGCTTCAATTCATTAAATTGTGCCAAAGTGACGCAATCATCTATCTCAACTCCACCCATCTTCCTGTAATGGTTGGCTCACAACAAATAATAGGTTGTAGTGGAAATAGAAATATTTGGTAGTCCTCTCAACCTCACCTCTCTTTCCAACCGAAGCTCTTATGAAATCCTTGCAGGTTACAGAAAACAATGTGCAATGGTATCCGAGAGTGATGGTTGGAAGAATACAAGATCAGAGAATACCAATCACGATGGTTTGTATGTGGAGCTTGGTGGGGAAAATAAACAAGGAACATAATTTGAATTCTAGTTGTTGTAATGTTAAATAACAATCCAAACTAAAGTTCCTTGCCTAGTGCTGACCACAAGATATGGGTGCAGAAATTAGATCAAACACACGCGCAACGAAAATTCAGATTTGATGCAAACAAGGATTATGCTTAGGATGCAGGTGTTGCAATCAAGCCCAAGCAAATTTTTGCACCAATAGGTAGATAGAAAACTGGTGTGTAACTTGATAAAAAATTTTAGCACTTGTGCACATAAACAAAATTGATCTTTCTATTCTTCTTTGACAACTTTCTCACATTTTTTTAGCAACTTTTCTTTCCTCTCCTTTTTTTTGACACTTTTTTTATAGAACGAAGAACAAGATCAGATATAACACTTGAACACTTATGATAAAAATAAAACCAGTAACTATAGATTGATAGGATCAAGTTAACACGAAGGATGATATAGGCTATATTTTTTGTGGGGATTTTCAAATGTATAGATATATAAGAGGAACAAAGGACACGTGAAGGATTAATGATCAGTAGCTAAAGAAAGACTCTAATGGACTAAAACTTAACAAAACTCACAAGGATAACAGAATGAAACAAAGGGCTATGGCAAAATATTTTTATGGCTTTTTGGTGGATAGGACGAACACAAATATATAAGTAGCTAGGGATAATGAAACCTACCGTGGTAACGAAAGCTTTGATACCAGATGATACACCACGGATTCCTGATCTCCAGATAACTAGCTTCAAGAAGCCAAGATAACTTGCTGCAAGCAGCGATAACTAGTGCAACCTGACGAATAAAACTCGAAGCCAACCACCATCTTTAACCGGCAATCTGAATCAAGGATTCGTCCAACTACACTCTCAAGAAACCAACCAACACAGCCTACAATCAATCAAGGCAAACCTTCAAGAGAGTAGGAGCACCAAGCGGATGAAGCCGCCGCTTCTGTAAATCCCGCGAAGGAAATCACAAGAGCAAAGGGGTAGAGACAACTCTCTGGTTTTGTTAGCACACAGCTGAACAAAAGTGGTTCCGTATTTTCATTATCAAAATCATGGGATTACAATGAGTCTAGGGGTATTTATACTAGAAACAGCCCTGCTAGATACGTGGAAACACGAAATGAATGTGAAAAGATCACTATGTGAAAGGGCCTCCAAGAAATCAGCTCCTAGAGGGTACTCCCGTGGCTGTTAGTCTCTGCGCAGTCTTCAATATTTTGGCAATAACTCCTTCTACGAAACTCCAAATTATGCACCGTTTGTTGTGTTGGAAAGTTGACTTGATTGGCTTTCACACCACGTATACCATGCCCCATGAAATAATGTAGAATGGTACAGTATTGCTCGTCAAGTTGGACTTCAGGCTGACTGTTATTGCTCTGACCAGTCAGCACAAAAACTAGTGGGAAGCCCAAATGGCAGATCCTAACTGATCGGGGATAGTACCGCTGAAAACTAGACTTCTCAAGATTTCCAACAAGTATTCATTCACCTTCATAGCTTTTGGGAATCAAGAGTTATGCATCTTTCTTTCGGGCGGTTCTGCAGGACTGGAATGGTTCGAGTGTGGTTCCTGGTCGGCAGTCACCTCCTTTATTGTTCTTGTCTCCCTCTTTAGTGAACCTGAGCAATAACAATGTGCACGACTTAGGTAGTATAAAATTCTCATTAATATTAAATTGAATCTCACAAAGTAGCGCGTTCACCTCTTGTTATGACTTCTTAGCTCGGCTACATGTGATCGGTCCATCAAATACTTGGGCAGGTGTCAAGATAGGTGTGCTGATCGACGTAGTGATCGGAGTAGTTGTGATCGGAGTAATTGTGATCGGAGTAGTTGTGATCGGAGTAGTAGTGATCGACGATGTGGTCAGAGTGGTTATCTTGCTGATCGGCGTGGTCATATCATGTTTCTTCCACCAAGTCAACTCCAAAGTACGATCTTTCCACAGGCTCAGACCAATTCAGTGGAGTCCGACACCTACGACCATACACAGCTTCGAACGGTGCCATCTTGATGCTTTCTTGATAGCTGTTGTTGTACGAGAACTTTACCAATGCTAAACACTCATCCCATGTATTTGTGTAATTGAGTGTACAAGCCCTCAACATGTCCTCCAGAACTTGATTGACCCTCTTAGTCTAACCGTCAGTCTATGGATGATATGCTGTACTATGCAAGAGCTTTGTCCCCAGTGATTTATGAAACGCCCTCCAAAAATTCGAGATGAATTGAGCACCTCGATCCGTGACAATGGTCTTCGGCACCCCATGAAGTTTCATCAGATTTTCTATATATAACTTTGCATAAGTTGTAGCCGTATAAATGGTTTTGACGGGGATAAAATAAGCTTGTTTAGTGAGACGGTCGACAACAACCCAGATTGAATCAAAACCTCTGGATGTCTTCGGCAAGCCTACGATGAAATCCATACTAATATCTTCCTACTTCCACGCAGGAACAGGCAATGGTTGTAGTTCTCCTCCAGCTTCATGTGGACAGCTTTCACCTTTTGACAAGTGTCGCATCTTGCTACATACCGAGCAATCTCTATTTTCATCTTAGACCACCAGAACTTTTGTTTCAAATCCTGGTACATCTTGTTGCTTCCTGGTTGGATAGAGAATCTGGTCAAATGCGCTTCATCTAGAATCTTTTGACGTAACCAGGCACTTTTGAAACTACTAGACGATCCTTTAACCATACCACACCTTCATCGTCAATTCTAAAACAATCTGCCTGGCCGGCTTGGATTTTCACTTTGATGTGCTTGATATCCTTGCTTCCCTTCTGAGCAGCAATGATCTCATCTTGGATGGGTGTCTCTATTCTAATGTTGTTCAGGCTACCTTGTGGAACTATTTCTATACCTATCTTTTCCAATTCATAACACAACGATAGGTCATAGGGCCTTACGGTCAAACAGTTGCAGTGAACTTTCCGACTGAGTGCATCGGCGACCACATTCACCTTGCCTGTGTGGTAATGCACTTCAATATCATAATCCTTTATCAACTCAAGCCACCTTCGTTGCCTCATGTTCAACTCTTCTTGAGTAAAAATGTATTTCAGGCTCTTGTGATCAATGTAAATGTTGCAAGTACTACCTAGCAGATAATGACGCCAGATCTTCAAGGCATGTACCACAGCTGCCAATTCCAAGTCATGGGTGGGATAGTTCTCTTCGTGACGCTTGAGCTACCGTGAAGCATAAGCGATGACTCGGCCTTCTTGCATCAAGACGCAACCAAGACCGGTACCAGAAGCATCACAGTACACATCAAACGGCTTTTCAAGATTAGGCTGAGCTAGTACTGGGGCAGTGGTCAACAACTTCTTCAAAGCTTGAAATGCTTTCTCACACTCCGGAGACCAGACAAACTTGACCTGATTCTTGAGCAAACTAGTAATGGGCTTGGATACCCTGGAAAAATCTGGAATAAATCGACGGTAGTATCCCGCCATTCTCATGAAACTGCGGACTTGATGTACTGTGGTTGGTGGCTTCCAATTCAAGATTTCCTCCACCTTACTCGGATCAACGGATACGCCTTCAGCTGACAAAATGTGCCCAAGAAAAGGGACTCAGTCCAACCAAAACTCACACTTACTAAACTTGGCATAAAGTTGGTGTTCTCTCAAGCGAGTCAGGACAACACGAAGGTGATTGGCATGTTCTTCAGGGGGTTTTGGAATAAACAAGGATGTCATCAATGAACATGACCACAAATTTGTCAAGCTCCGGCATGAAGACGGAGTTCATAAGGTACATAAAATAGGCAGGAGCATTGGTTAGGCCAACAGACATAACTAGGTATTCATATAGGCCATATCTGGTGGTGAAGGCTGTTTTAGGAATGTCTTCAGGATGGATTTTTATTTGGTGGTAGCCAGACCTAATGTCAATTTTGGAAAATACTTTGGCTCCAGCTAATTGGTCGAAGAGTAGGTCAATACGAGGCAAAGGATATTTGTTTTTGATGGTTACCTTGTTGAGTGGACGGTAGTCAAAACAGAGTCTGAGAGAATTGTCTTTCTTTTAAAGAAAAATAGCAGGACAACCCCAAGGAGATGAACTAGGTCTGATGAAACCCTTATCCAACAGATCTTGCAACTGAACCTTCAACTCTGCTAGTTGCTTGGGAGGCATCCTATGGGCTCTACGAGAAATAGGTGCAGTTCCAGGCTTCAACTCAATAGCAAACTCCATATCACGATCAGGTGGCAAACCAGGCAAATCATCGGGAAACACGTCCGGAAATTCACAGACTACCGGAATATCCTGCACTTCTTTGACTGCGGTTGCACACACTCTACCAACTGCTCTTTGAGGTATTGGGAGTTGAATGAGGAGTTAGGTTTGACTATTAGACAGGTTTACCCTGATGGTTCTATTTAGCACATCAATGAGAGCCTTGTGCTGATACATCCAATTCATGCCTAATATCATATCTATGTCCTGATCTTTGAGTACTATCATGGTGGTAGGGAATATATGCTCACCCAATTCTATAGTACTCATTGCACTACGTCCTTAGTGCATATACGCCCCTCGGGCGAATGTATAAGAAAATTTTCCTTTATTTCCCCAATTGGAATCTCATGCTTGATGACAAATGTATGATTGATGAATGAATGAGATGCACCAGAATCGAAAAGCATAATTACAGGATGACTTGCGATAGGGAACCTACCCATCATGACGGGTTCACCCTCAAGAATCTCACCAACTTGAGTGTAGTAGACCTGACCTTCTTTCTTGACCACTTTCCCCTTCTGGGCATGATGCTGATGGCCACGGTGCTGAACGTGATGTGTTGTTGACCACCCGGACCCTTCTGTGCTTTGTAATTGTACTATTTCGGGAA
Organism: Eremochloa ophiuroides; assembly: GCA_038502445.1. Classification (NCBI taxonomy): domain Eukaryota; kingdom Viridiplantae; phylum Streptophyta; class Magnoliopsida; order Poales; family Poaceae; genus Eremochloa; species Eremochloa ophiuroides. The sequence goes on along the minus strand of JAHLJS010000009.1, from coordinate 12,724,633 downwards.
AGGACAGTTGCTGGACCAGTGTCCCATCTTGCCACAGTTGTAGCAGGGGTGATTATAGTTGGTCTGTGGAGTAGTGATACGAATGCCAGGGGCATTCTGCTTAGTGGTGTTTTGCTGGATGGAGGTATGGGAGGTAGCAGCAGTGTGAACCACTACCTACTGTTAGGGATACGGTGGACGATTATGGTGGGTAGGGTGGTAAATGATCTTTTGGCGCTTCTGACTGCCAGAAAACCTAGACTTCTTATTTTTCTCATCCTGGTGCTTGTGGTCGCTCTCTTCAAAGGCAATAACACTGTTGATAGCCTCATGATAAGAGCAATGCAGGTTGTTGGACAAGCTTCGCTGAATCTTGAAGTTTAGACCCCTAACAAAGCAGTCCCTCTTTTTCTGATCAGTGTTGGTATGCTCAGGGGTGTACTGTGCCAAGTGATTGAACTGACCCACATACTGCATGACGGTAGATTCGTTTTGCTGCAGGGCCAGAAATTGATCCAGCTTCATCTTCATCACACTCGCAGAAATGTAATGAGCACGGAAAGCCTCGCGGAATTCTGCCCAAGTCAGTTGATGGCCATCGGGCTGTGCAGCCAGGAGGTTTGCATACCATGCGCTTGCTGGCCCACGCAGTTGCTGCGCTATAAACAGTGGCTTCTGAATCTTAGTGCAGTGAATCAGACTAAACTTCTGCTCCATGGTATGGAGCCAATCATCAGCCTCTAGTGGTTCATCAACCTTGGTGAAGACAGGTGGACGGGTATCCGTGAAGTCCACGTATGTGGTCTCATCCTCATCGCAGCGGCCACGACGCCCACCACGGTTGTCTTGGTTCTGCACAAGCACTGCGGCGGCATTGGCCAAGGCTGCAATGGCATCAGCCAAGGTCGGTGGAATAGGCGGTGGGTTGGGAGCAGCTCCATCCTCCGAGGTGCTAGGACCAAACGAGCGAGTGTTGACAGGCATCTGTTTAATTGCAAACCGAACTTAGGACTAGCATTACTTGAACGAATCATAGTAGCGGTACATACTTAAACATTACAACACTTAAACAGTACTTAAACAACATGACTAGGACTTAACAAAGTTCCCATTCCATAGCTAAGGTTCTTGGCACACAACTAACATTACGACACAAAGGATAACGATAGGCTGACATCCCTAGTCCTATGACTAGTCTAGTCGTCGTCGATGACGATCACGTCCTCCTCGTCGTCATCCTCCACGATCACATCCTCTATGGGATCAGCTGCCTCCCCAACGTCCTCCTCCTCAGTCTCATCCTCGACCTCATCCCTAGGCCCCTCTACCACACCCAACTCAGGCTCTTCCTCACGAGGAGCAAGAATGGGATTGAGCTAGTCATTGAGCCTGCGGACCTCCTCATGCAGGGCATCATTGTACTCCTCAACGTGCTTAACATAGGCCTCCAACTCATGGACTCTAGCCCGGGCCATGTCCTCAAGTGCCCAAGCCTCCTCCTTCTCGCGAGTCAGGCGATCCACCTCACGCTGCAGCTCGGCAACCATGCGCATATCCCTGTAGTGGTCACGACGGGCTGCCTTGAAGTCCTCGGTCAGCAGCTTGATCTCCTCCTTGAGCTGCGTGCGGCTGCGGCAGGGACGGCAGCTACCCGAAACCTCCCCGTCGCATGGCGCTAGCTAGTGGCGCGGAACTCCCCTAGGTCCAGTCATCTTGCGAGCGGTGAGCTTGCAGTGCGCCAGCTGGAGAAGGTAAGTTTGGATTAGTCAGGATATAATAGGCTAGCAAGAATAGGTTTGATAGATCCTAACCGATATACCCACTTTTAAGGAGGAAGTTATTAACGTGTGAATTAATCATGATGCATGAATCGTACTTACGAATTTTAAATCAATGCAAGGTAAATAAATGCATAAATAATTTTAACATAGGACTAGTAATAATGCTATTCCACTTGCTACCATAGCTAAGTTACGGAATAAGATAAGCATAAGCAGTTTGGACCAAAATAGTAATTTAAATTATTATGATCCAAAATATTTTGAAGTTTTGCAAAGTAATGCCGTAATGAATTAGCAATGGAATTCTCTGATACCAGCTGTAACAGAACCGTCTAAATCACATGGCCCACAGGCACCTATCATTGTCACTAATGACCTTTGGCAGTCGGACCCGTGTCTTAAATGATCTAGAAGGTCCTGCCGGGCTACATCAGTACACGTTTCTCCGACGGGATCCCATTGCGAAGCCATTACAGAATTACAACATTTCATAACAAAATACATTAGAGTAAGTGCGCAAAAAGATTACATAGTACTTAGGTTACAAACTAGTTGTCCAAATGGAATTTAAGTGCAGTTATTACAAACCATAATTAAAGATAGTAGCAGTAGCAGTAGAACAACATTACAACATACTAAGATAGATGATAACTCGAACCCTGCCCATGGGTCCACTTCACTCTTCCTCACTACCTTCCTGGATGATGGTCACACAGCAGGGGGCGAGACAGACCTCCGGCTGCTGACTTCCTGCAACAGGGGTTAACAATCCCTGAGTACTAGGGTACTCCGCAAGACTTACCTGACTAAAGTGAAAGATTAGACTCAGGAATGCAGGCTGAAGGGAATCAAGGTAAGGTTTTAGCAAGAGTCAAAGAATTTTTGCAGAAAAGCAGTACAACCTATTTTCAGTATTTTATCTCAATATTCATGTAGTTATATCAATAGTTCCAGGTTCGGTCACATGTATCCTCATACTTTTCCATTTATTATCCATTCTTAAAACACCTAGTTCCGAACCATTTTTCAATTGTAGGTCAAAGGATCAAGTCTCCATATCTGAGGAGCAACAACGATTCGAATCGATTAGTACCCAGCTGGGGATCCCTATCCATAATGCATATGTAGCACTTAAGCTTGCATATGCCAACCCCGCCTACCACGGCTTTTCTACCCCTGAACCGGTCCTGTGCCACCCGAGAGCACAGTACTCCTCTCCTCTCCAGGCACGCCGGCCACGAGGGTACACGCTACTCTCGCCATCTCTCCACTCCCAGTGCGTGGTTGTCGGTTCAAGCAGTAGAGCCACCGGAGTCAGGGCTTTCCGTAGTATGTGGCTAGTTGCAAAGTCTCGATCACAGCAGGCCTACAACGAACGGTCCCTAATTCATTTTTCTGTCAGAGACATTGCATTGGGACTCTAACCCAAGTACAAGTAACCGCACGGTTTTCAAATCCCTTTTTCCCGCCGATGGTCAAGCGTTGGGACTCTAACCGAAATTCACAACCATCGAACGGAAACCCTTTCCGTCGGCAACGATGCATTGGGGCTGCAACACAAGTGCACCATTACCAAATGGACTCATATCCCTTTTTCTTTCTCATGATTCATTAATAGTATATCATCGTAAGTCAAAAATAGCATTTTATGCAAATCTAAATTATTTAAGCAGGGCTAAGCATTTCAAAAATTTCCATTTAAATCAGGTTTCAGGGGTAATATATCAAGGTAGGTAATGCATCAAGATAGGTGACAATCAACTCCTAGCAACCTAATGCAATAATTACTCAAGTGATAAAATTTTATAAATCACAAGGAAGGGGCTGAATGCACCGGGGCTTGCCTTGGATTGCAAAAGGAGTGGGATCAGGGTCTGTCCCGCAGATGTCAAATCCCTGGGTTACCTCAGGAATCACCTCCTCAGTAGTAGCCTCAGCTTTTACTTCCTCGTTTACGGGCATTACACATATGCAATGATGCATGCTTAATGATATGAAATTATACGGGATGCAAGACATGAATAAATAAACAACTATCAAGTGTTATCTTTCTTAATAAACTCATTCCAGCAAACTTATTCCTAAAATGCCCTAGGTCATCAGGGTGTTTGACCTAAGGCCACAATCAATCCAAAATTCACACCAAACCCTAATCGCCAATATTCTCTATTTATTTATTAACCAATTAATCAAGCATTTGATTAATAAATAACTAAACTATTTCCATTTGATACCAAACTTCACCAACAGATAGATTGCAGTCCAACATAGTGCCACAATAAATTTCAATATTTTTGGAGCAACATAGATTTTATAAAAATTCATCAAAGTTGCATTTTCTAATTAAACTACTCATTTTTAGTTCCTGCAGAAGTTGCCCAAAGTCACCATTTAACATTTTTATTAATAATACACACTACAGGGATCATTCTCAAATATTTTCATAATTTTTAGTGCAACAAAAATATTATTACAAAAATAACAAACCTGAGCACTATTCACCTTTAATATAAATCATAAAGCCTATTCAAATACATTTGAAAATGAAAAACGGAAAACAGCCCGAGATGGCCCACGAACAGAACCGGCCCGCCCACACGGCCTGCACTCGCCCGCGCGGCCCCCTCTCTCTCTTAGGGACGCTGACAGGTGGTCCCGGCCTGTCAGCTCCCTCTTCCACCTCCTGACGCTCGTCCCGCGCACTCACTCGCACCGGCTCGTCGGGCAGCTCGCCGCCGGCAACCTGAGCGACGGGACCGAGCACACCCGCGTGAACCCCTAATCCTAGCGGACACCCTAGCACCTAGCCCGAACCCTTCGCGCCTCCGGCGAGCTCGGACTCGCCCATGGCGGAAACGGCGGCGCGGCGACCCTGTTCCGGCCACCAAAACGCGGTAGCGTTCAAGAAAAGTGCGCGGGAGGGTACAGAGGCTCACCACGATTCTAGACAGGCGGTTGGTTTGAACGGGGACGAGGCATAGAGTGGAGCTTGATGACCACGACGGACTCCGGCGGCTCGGACCTGTCGACGAGATTCTGTTCCGGCGACCCTAGTGCACAAAACAGAAGAACGTCGCATGCATAAGGAACTAGACATCACACCGGAGTTGAAACACACCCAAGAATGACCAAGGCTCACCCGAGAAACCAGTTTCGATGGTGAAACATCCCGGTGGAGCTCCGGCCGGAACCGAGGGGAACGACCACGGCTCCCAGGCAACTCCGTCGATGACACCTAGCCAAACTGGACCCAAAGATGCGCAATGGAGTTAGTAAGCTGGTTGCAAGACGAACTGGACGGTGGTGGATCGGTGGCTGCTAACTTGGCCAAGGTCAGAGGAGTGTTCATCGGCGGCCGCATGGGGAAGAAGAGCAATGGAGTGAGGCCTCGTCGCTTTTAAACACGGGGCAAGGAGGGGATAAGCTCGGGCGACGTCCGGGGCCCCCGGTGCCCGCTGCTCGACGGCGACAGGGCCTTGCCCCGGCCGGACGACGCCGGCGCACGGCGCAACGCACGCGGACGCGTGTGCCCTGAACAGGTAGGGGTCCCCTGTACTGTAGATAGAAGTCTAGGTCAATGCCTATTTGATTCTTGATTAGCCTATTTTCTGTAGCAATCCAAGTTTTGGCCAAAATAAAAGTTGTGGAAAATTTTGTAATGAACATTTTTGCTTTTTGAACTATATTCAAATTCGGCCTAGATTTGAATCTATTGAAAAGGGGGTAAATTGGAATTTGAATTTCATTTTGCAATCCAGTAAAATTCTCAAAAATTTACTAAATAACTTGAATTTCTATAAAATAAAAGTTGTTCTATTTGCTGAGATCTACAACTCTTATTAAGGAAGTTTGGTCAAATTCCTTGTAGTTTTTAAAATGATGTTTCGAATTCAAATTACAAACTAGTAATTAGAGTTCAATTCAAATTTTTATTTAAGAGCTTCAAAATCCCCAAAATAAAAGTTGTTCTATTTTAAAAGATCTATAACCTTCATTACGACACCTTCATCAAATTCCTAATAGATTTTGAATTAGGTTTTTGGGGCCTAATTAGGACTTAAATTAGATTTTCTTTTTAATTTAATATTTGATTTTTAATTATGAGTTTAATTGCACCATCATTACCAAATGAAATTAAATCACTCTAAAAGCCCTAAGCACAATCATATGCAGGCAATTAAAATAAACATGATGACATGGCAGTTTTAATTAACCGTAATACCCGAGGTATTACATCCAGGATGAGAGTTGAACGATAGAGCTTGAGACATAGTGCTTAACTTAGACATTATATCCTTCAATTGCCCAAGACCCAAGAGAAAGCTACAAGCTCCATGGTCAAAGGTAATAAAGGTTAGCTTGGTCTACTCTAATCCTTGAGTACTTCTTGATTTAAAACTGAATACTTGTGAGGGGTAGCTAGAACTTATAATATCTGCTAAAGTTTGGCTTTGCTAAGGGACTAGCAAAGGTTAAGCTTGGTGAAGCTTGTTGATGGAAATTATTGTATGATTTTACCCGTCAACTAAAAATGAAAAGAGTACAAAAGTAAACACCAACATAAGTTTTGGGGTTGAACTGACAGAATTCCATGAGTTTTGGTGAATCTGTGTTTCTGCAGGACGTTATCAAGAAAAGGAGAAAATACTAAGGATGTCGGTATAAAAATCAAATTCCGCCGCGAAAGTGGATAAGGAAGAATCTAGAAGACACTAGAGACTCACCAGAGAAGATGGGACCGGTTTGGACTCCGAAGAGGGTCGACCGACCTGCCCCTAGGTCGGCCGACCTGTCAGAGACACGAACTCGCCTCCGCTTCGGCGTGGACCCACATCCTGAAATTTCACGCAATCTCCACCGTCCGTCGAAGTCGGTTTGATCCAAGAGCTACGGTTCATCCCACCGGCCTATATAAGGACCCCCGGACCCCGCAGGGTTTCACATCAATTCATATCAATACATGTAAACCCTAATCGAGAGGTGTCCCATGAAAGAATAACCTCTTATTAGGATCTAGGGACTAGATAGTAGAGAGATGGAGAGCGAGGAAAGAGTTAGGAGGAGTTGTTGGCATGTCGGTGATCCATCTACGGCTTGTACTTCGGTAGGATCTAGCTCTACTTGACCTAGCTCTTAAGATGTCTCGGGCAACCAACTTCTGATTCAAGTAAGTTTATATTTATATTGTTCTTCTGGTTTACGAGTTTCTTTTGAGTGCTTTAATCTATCCGGCTTAGGTTAGAGTAATATTCGTAGTGTAAGCGTGGTGTTTAGACTCGTATCTCGTAAATACACCCTACTATTCCGGATCGGTGGTAGATCGCGGTAGACTTAGTCCTTGACATAACCGTTGAGTCCTTTGTAGTCCACTCCCCATTAGTAGTACCATGTAGGACTTGTTGCTTTGGAATAGCATCATCTGTTGATGTCTACTTCTTATGTATCAACCCCAGATGAAACAATAGAAGACTTAAGCTTGCCCAAGTTAGAAGCAGAAACCCCTAGTTATCCTCTTTACACTCCTATTATCTACAACCTAGATCACCATAGCCATATTATCAACACCCTTTACTACATTACAGCCATAACCTTAGTTGCAACACCACTATCCTTGATTACAACACCACCATCCTTGACTACCACCTTTTGATTTAGTTTTTACCTCTACTTATTGACTACCCTTGGTTAAGTTACATCTTAGTTAACCAAGCCCGTTTCCCTGTGGATATGATATTTAAAACCCTCCGAGTGAAAGCTACAACAGTATCCGTGCGCTTGCGGATTTATCTGTGTGCACTTAAAAATACCAATAGTGACCAAGCTCTTGGGCACCCAAATAGCCTTCTTATTTGGGCTCTCCTTAGGTGCACCAATATACTTGACTCTCACTCTCTTTGCACTCTTTGAAGCACATAGCAAGAATCAAGTCTAATGGATGACACATTAGGCTTGCTTTGCTTCATCATCCTCTTCTTGTAATATTGCTCCTTGTGCCCTACTTGCTTGGAACTATAGAAAACCACACCATTGCCCTTCACAAAAGTGGTCTTGTGAGGGACAAAGGCGGCTTTGCCCTTCTTGGGGGTATAGCCAAGACCCTCCTTGTTAATGGAGAACCTTTGACTACCCAATCACTTAAGCAAGCGGGCATCTCCACCATAGGCATTGCCTAGTTCTAGAGTGAGCTCATGCACCTTCTTCTTGAGGTTCTTGTTCTCAACTAAAATTGTGGCATCACAAGTGACACCATCATCCTTAGATGAGGTAGAGGTGGATGTGCTACAAGAAGTGTTAGTGGAGGCAACAACAATAGGTGTATCAAGAGTATCACAAGTAACACCTACGTCATATGTTGTGGGCACATCTTCTATCTTAGCCAACTCCGAAAGTGAAGAGTGAGCCTTCTCAAGCTTGGAGTGAGATTCTTTAAAGTTCTCATGGTCTTCCTTTAGACACTCATGAGAAGCACTTAGCTCATCAAAGGATTGCTCAAGAATTTTATTTTTCTTGTTCAACTGTGTCACGCAACATGTCAAGGAGCTCCTCCTTGGAGAAGCCCTCCTCCTCACTCTCACTACCGCTCTCATCGGATTTGGATTGTACCTTTGATGGATTAGCCATGAGACAAGTCGGTGAAGAGTCAAATAGAGATGGCTTGCTAGGTATAGCAAGACTAGCAATGTCCTTCTTCTTGGTGATCTTGTGATGATCATCACTATCATTGTAACACCCCAGGTGTTAGTCACAAGCTAACCAGTGAGTGTGGACCTAACCAAGTTATGCCAATCAATGATCTTGATCATTATCCCACATTCATCTCCATCTACCATGGCTACTAGAAAAGTCTCATAAAGATCCAAATCAAGAATTCACAGGAAATAGCAAATCATCTACTTGTTTGGATTTATTGATCAAGTGAAGATGAACCAACAAAGTCAATCATGCCTTGCAACCATGCCCATACAACTCTACTTGAACTCTACAATAAACGTCATGAAGGGTTCATGTTGAGAAAATGCCCAGAAATATCTCAATTGGCCTAAACATCAATTTTGAGCTCTCTAAATGATGTTTCTTTGACCAATGTGGAAATATTACTTCTGAGAAAAATATGAAGTTTGACCTTAAATAAAAGTTGTAGATATTTTGGTTTAGAACAAATGTTATTATTGGACCGAGTCATGATTGAACCTCTAAGTGCCTCAAACAGTGGACTCAAGACAGGAAGAAATCCTGATTTCAGGACTTGATTATTTTCTAAGTTTGAAATCTGCCCCTATTGCAATGACGTTCTGCTTTCTCCAAATTTTGTTAAGAAACTCAAGTTGGACCAAAAACAGAAGTTAAAAGGAATTGGTCAGGGCACAACATATCAAAATTTGACATCAATCCGAGACCGTTTGACAAGGTTTGCCACTCGGTCTTTGATCGTAATTAAGCTGTTGACAACCTCAAGTTTGGGCTTAATTACTGTTGACGCTTGTTATCGTCTAATTTTTATTAACAATTATCCCTGCATTACATATGAATATCTAGTAGAATAGGTTTATTACTAATAATTTCCACAAGTTTTGGTGAAATATATATTTTTCAGGAGATTATCCAGAAAAGCTTAAATAAGGGATTAAAATGCCTAATTACCACAAAACTTGCACACGAAGGAAACATCGTCATCAGGATCCTAGAAGAGTGTAGAAAGCACCCGAAGCAACCGGGGCCCCACCTGGCAGGTGGTAGGGCCGGCCGGCCCTAAGGGGGGCCGGGCGGTGCCCCCTAGGGTTTCCCCGCTGCCGCCTTCTGGAGTCTTCTTCCATCACCTTTGTGGAGTCATCTCGGCCCTTGGTTAAGTCGGTTTGATCCTACGGCACGTATTCATCCCACCGGGCTATAAATAGAGGGCCAGACCCCCCTAGAGGAGGCCAGATCAAGAGCTGAAGAGCATAAAGCATTAGATAGATATCCAATAGATCTAGGCTAGCAATCAAGAAGGAGATTAGAGAGATAGAGTAGATGAGTAGAGATTTGGAGGAGTTCCGGCCTGTCGGAGCTTCTTCGTAGCTGTATTCGCTTGGATTTAGCACCCTCGCCCGGAATTATGTTCTGAGGTACTTTTGTATTCAACATTCTGATTCAAGTAAGCACTTGTTCTTATTTGTTCTTAAGTTTGCAACTCTTATTGAGTGCTTTGATTTTGGTAGCTCCTTGGTTGAAGTAGTAATCTGTAGTGTAGACGTGGTGTCTAGGCTATAGTTACTTGTGAATGTCCCCTGATTAGCCGGATAGTGGTAGATCGCGTAGGTGACAGCTGCGTTGAGTCCTTTGTAGTCCACTTCCCGTTGATAGGATCGATAGGTGTATAAGTGTTTGCTAAGAGGGAACTCTGATTTCTGCTCTTATTCATTTCACTGCCCAGTTAGAAGATATTATTCAAAGCTTACTGGTGATTGGAACTAGATAGTCACTATCTATTTCCTCATTCTTGATATTCTCTGGATTGATTGTGTTATCGGGTTAAGAATCAATAGACTTAGTCAGTATCACCTACTGTTCTTTTGGGTTCGATATTAAAACCGGGATTGTCTGGTGAAGTGCTACATCGGTATTATATCTGTGCGCTTGCGGATACTTTGATAATAATAATATTTAATAGAGTGCGGTTAATTTATACCAACAAGAATTTCTGGCGCCGTTGCCGAGGAACGGTTTGCTGATCTTGACTATAGTTTATTTTAATCTTGTATTATACTTTTATCTTTTATATTTTACCTTTTGGATATGGAACCCATATCTCAACTTTTATATCAATACGGAGCACCATCTCCAGTCAAAAGAATCTTCTAAACCAATTACATCATTTGGCTGTGAGTTACCCCCGGGATTAATTAAGTTAGTTCAGGAACACATTTTTTCTGGTAGTTCTAGCGAAAACCCCTATTCCCATTTAGCTGATTTTGAATGGCATGGCAGATGAAATTTTAAGATGGAAACTTTTTTCGTTTTCATTAACGGGAAAAGCAAAGAAATGGTATAATTGCCATGTTGGGAGTAGTCAAGGTGATTGGGAAGTATTACGTGCTAATTTCTGTCTTAAATTTTTCCCTATCGAAAAAGTCGCTAAATTTCGTTTTGAAATTATTGGATTTAAACAATTAGACAACGAATCACTAGGCAAGGCTTGGAAACGCTTTGATGGATTTATAAACTCTGGACCTAATCTTGCTTTACCAGAACCTATACTTTTGCAACATTTCTTTTTAGGCCTTGATGATAAAAATAAAGAATATCTTAATTTAGCCGCAGGTAGATCATTTATGTATATTACTGCTTCACATGCTAAAACTATTCTTACTAATATCTTAATTGATCTTCCTGAAGTAAAAGAAGAGTTGTTAGAAGATGAATTTTTGTCATTTAATTCTAAACTTTTGACTGATTCATCTCCACCTTTACCTGAACTATCTAATGAGAAGGAGATAATTCCTATTTCTGATTTTATGCTTGAATTTGAGGATGAACTTTTTGATGATTATGGAAATACCTTGTATTATCATAAAATTATAAAACCTCAAAAGTCTATGAATTTTAAAAGTTTTAATGTTTCATATCCTGCTGATTTAAAATTCCTTAGAGAGATAACAAGAGAATTGATTTTTGTTATGAGTAATGAGTGGTTGATAGAATCTGAGCTTTCAAATGATATAATTCGTTTAAATTCTCCTGGCATTTATTAAATGTCAAATTGATACATATCCTTTTGATTCTTTTTATAATCCTATAGTAGGTATGAATATTATGTCTCTTACATTTGCTGAAAAATTCTTAAAAGATATGCCATTAATTCCTACAAATAAATTATTGAAAAGTCGTTCAGGACATATTATTCCTAGTTCAGGAGTTTTATGTGCTCTTCCTATTGTGATAAATGAATTCTGAATTTTGCTGAATTTTTATATCTTTGATGTTTGGGATTTCGATGTTATGATTGGATTACCAATAGGAAAACTTTTACGAGAAGGTTGTATGGGCAATTTAGATGTTAAACTTAGGAAGGGATTTAATCTCTTTGTGCCGACTATGCATGCATTAAAAGCTAAGGCAGAGCCACTTCCTGAGTTAGATCTAATAGAAGAGGTTAAGGCTGTGTCATTTGAAGAGTTTATTGAACCTAATTTAGAAGATGATACCCAGTTCTTCATTAATGAAGAGGAGGAGGATTCTGTTGATCCTAAACCTCTGGATGAACTGCTAGAGCCACCTAAGCCTTCTATTAAACTTAAACAACCACCTTCCGGTCTTAAATATGTTTTTCTGAATAATGATCAAAATTCTCCAGTTATTATAAGTGATAAACTTTCTGATGAAGAATCTTTTAGATTAATAACTGTTTTAGAAAAATATCGTGCTGCTTTTGGTTATGCACTCCAAGACCTAAAAGGGATTAATCCTGTTTTGTGCACCTATCGCATTCCAACCAACCCAGATATTACACCTTCTAGAGAGCCCCAGCATAGGCTCCAAAATGCGATGAGGGAAGTTGTTAAGAAAGAGGTCTTAAGACTTTTGCATGCTGGGATTATTTATCCTGTGCCGCATAGTGAGTGGGTAAGCCCTGTTCAAGTTGTACGTAAAAAGGGTGGTATGACTGTAGTCCAAAATGATAAAAAATGAATTAATACCTCAGAGAACTGTCACTGGACGGCGAATGTGCATAGATTATAGAAAACTTAATAAAGCAATAAAAAAAGATCATTTTCTGCTACCTTTCATTGATGAGATGTTAGAGTGTTTAACAAATAATTATTTCTTTTGTTTCCTTGATGGTTATTCTGGATATCACCAAATTCCTATCCACCCTGATGATCAAAGCAAAACCACTTTTACATGTCCTTATGGAACTTATGCTTATCGTAGAATGTCGTTTAGATTATGTAATGCACCTGCTTCTTTTCAAAGATGCATGATGTCTATATTTTCTCAAATGATAGAAAAAATCATGGAAATTTTTATGGATGATTTTTTAGTTTATGGGAAAACTTTTGATGATTGCCTAGAAAATCTAGATAAGGTTTTGCAAAGATGCGAAAAAAAGCACTTAGTCCTTAATTCGAAAAAATGTCATTTTATGGTTAGAGAAGGAATAGTGCTAGGACACCTAGTGTCTGAAAGAGGTATAGAGGTAGATAAAGCAAAAATTGAAGTAATTGAACAGCTACCTCCACCTATTAATATAAAAAGAATCCGAAGTTTTCTTGGACATTGTGGTTTTTATCGTAGATTTATAAAATATTTTTCACATATTGCTAGACCACTGACCAGCTTATTGGCCAAGGATGTTCCTTTTGAATTTGATAATGCATGTTTAAAATCTTTTAATATTCTTAAAGAAACACACATATCAGCACCAATCATTCAACCCCCCTAATTGGTCTTTGCCTTTTGAAATTATGTGTGATGCCAGTGATTATGCTGTAGGGGCAGTATTAGGACAAACAAAGAATAAGAAGCATCATGCTATTGCTTATGCTAGTAAAACTATGACAGGAGCACAATTAAATTATGCAACAACTGAAAAAGAACTCTTGGCTGTTGTTTTTGCTATTGATAAATTTAGATCTTACTTAACAGGAGCAAAAGTAATTGTCTATTCTGATCATTCTGCTTTAAAATATTTGCTCACTAAGAAAGATGCTAAACCACGGTTTATAAGATGGATTTTGTTACTTCAAGAATTCGACTTAGAAATTAAAGATAGAAAAGGAATAAAAAATCCAGTTGCTGATCACTTGTCTAGAATTCACTTTGAGAAACCTAAGGAATTACCTATTAGTGACTCATTAAGAGATGACATGCTGTTTGAAGTGACTAAGTCAGACCCTTGGTACGCGAATATTGTCAACTTTATGATTGCAGGTTATGTACCACAAGGGGAAAATAAAAAGAAGCTCATCCATGAGAGTCGTCTCCACATATAGGATCCACCATACCTCTTCAGAATTTGTGCAGATGGGTTACTTAGAAGATGTGTACCAGTAGCGCATGCAGATCATTCAGAAATGTCATGCATCATATGGAGGTCATTATGGGGCATTCCGCACTCATGCTAAGATCTGGCAAAGTGGGTTCTTTTGGCCAACTATGTATGAAGATACCAAAGATTTTGTCCGGAGATGTGGATCATGTCAGAGGCATGGAAATATCAATTCAAGATATGCTATGCCACTCACCAATAATCTCCAGATCGAGCTCTTTGATGTCTGGGGAATTGATTATATGGGACCATTTGTGAAGTCAAGAAACTATGAATACATTCTGGTGGCAGTAGATTATGTATCCAAGTGGGTAGAAGCTATGCCATGCATGAATGCTGATTCCAAACATTCAAAGAAGATGTTCGAAGAAGTTATATTTCCAAGGTTTGGGACACCAAGGATGGTCATTAGTGACGGAGGAACACATTTCACTGATAAGAAGTTTCACTGATACTTACAAGCTCATGGAATCCATTATAATGTTGCTACTCCATACCATCCTCAGACAAGTGGCCAGGCAGAAACATCAAACAAACAAATCAAAAATATTCTACAGAAAACAGTAAATGAGATGGGTACTGCATGGAAAGATCGATTACCCGAAGCGCTTTGGGCACACCGGACTGCCTACAAAACACCTTTGGGCATGTCACCATATCAGTTAGTGTATGGCAAGACGTTATTTACCAGTAGAATTAGAGCATAAGGCTCACTGGGCTATTAAGAGATGGAATATGGACTAGAAGCCGCTGGAGAAAAGAAAAAGATACAACTATCAGAATTAGAAGAATGGAGGGAAAAGACTTATCACAATTCAAAGATTTACAAAGAAAGAACAAAGAGATGGCATGACAAGAGGATCAAGAAGAATGAGTTTGCACCAAGAGATAAGGTATTACTTTTTAATTCCAGGTTTAAATTATTAAGGCTCGGAAAGCTATGAAGCAAATGGGAAGGACCGTTTACGGTTGTAAACACATCGCCACATGAAGCGGTAACTCTATAATCACACGAAGGTACGTTATTCAAGGTAAATGGTCACCGACTTAAATTATTTTTAGAGCCATATAATTTAGGAGTTGTTGATGGGCTGGACTTTGTCCAATTACCCACTTTTTTGCTCCGTCATCATCCGTTACGAAAAATTATCGCGCATCGCAACTAACAGGAAGTAGATAGAGTCTAGAAGCATCACGAGCGCGGCCACCCCAGGAGGACACCTGGTGGGGCCGACCGGTGCCCTAGTGGGGCCGAGCGGCGCCCCCTGTCCCCTCTCGTCCCGACTCTTGTTTCCTTTTCTTTCTTATTCCTTCCTTAACACGTTCACGTAGATTCCTGATGCGTACGAATATTCTTTCAAACAAATCCTGTAGAATCGAGATTTGATCTTATCATGTCTCCTGAAAACCCATATAAATTTGCACCCATACTGTCCTCAAGTTGCATCCCATCATCATTTCCTCTCTCTCCTCCACAACAAACTCTCTAGTTTAGATCTAGTAGCAATGGCAGATGAAGCGGTCGCCGGCACTGACTTCGGTAAGATCCAAGGTGACGACTCAAAGGCCATCGTCCTCACGCAGACGAAGCCTCTCACCATCGTGCCACCAAAGCACCTCGTCGCTGTGCCACCGAAGCATCTTGCTACGGTGCCCCATCAGTTCGAGCAAGTCTACTACACGCAAGCTCAACCTACTCTGCCATCGCCACCTGCAGGACTGCTGCTAGAAGATGGTACCAAGGGAAAGAAAATTGCTATTCCCGAGGGCACCCCACTTCTTCCACCTAGAGATAATGAACGACTCCTGTCGGTCAAGACCGATAAGAACGGGACGCTAGTGTGCGCAAAATACACCACTGCTCGCCCTGCCATCAATGGAGTTCGTGCACGTCCAGGCCAAGTCCGCTACACCGAGTTCGTACCACCTTCGCCCAAGAGACAGCGGGCTGCATCAACATCAGCACTAGAGAAAGTCCCTAGACAGCCTCCGCTCTCTCTGCGAATTCTCAATGAGAAGATTGAAGCCCTCTCCAAAGGAATATAGAGGACTGAAGAATTAAGATCTAAGATTATGGGCCACATGACTAAGCAAATAGAGATCCATGTCAAGTTAATCCGCAGCCTCAAACGCGACAAAGATAAGTTTGAAGATGAGGTTAAGGAGCTTAAAAGAGATATTAGAGATCTCACAAAGAAAGGGCAGCTTTAAGCTACCCTAGTTACCTATCCTAGTTATCAATGTAATAAGGCACAACTATGTTTGGTTTGATTTTAATATTCAGTTGTGTTAGGTTTGCTTGGTTTAAAGCCTAATGAGCTAGGACAGTCGTTAGCTCAGTCAGTTATCAGAGTCATCTATTATTAAATAAATAAAGTGCCTTGTCCTTTTATTACTATTAATGTTTCAATATTCCTTTATATATACTCTACTCCCTATTTTTGGAACGCATGTTGTCTCCACACGTTGCACAGAAAAGTATACAGGAAAACAAGTGTGGGGGAGGCACATCGCAACTACGAAAATCAATTCGCTCGGAAAAATCACGTAATTTGGAGAACAATTAAGGAAGGACCACGCGCACCGAAGTGGGCCCCGAGGGGCCACAGAAGGACGCCGCCCAATGCCCTACCTGGGCCAGCCGGCGCCTCCCTATCTCCTCTGCATCCTCACCTCGGTCAAGGTTAGGTTTGAGTCTAATACAAGTATAATTACACATGTTTCAATTCCTGTTTTGATCTGAATTAAAGTTTGCATAATAAATCACCTTTTTTTAAAAAAAAAGAGGAAAGGATTGTTTAAATTCATGACTTAGGAATAAATTATATAACACTTTTCTAGGAGTCATGTTGCTGTTGGAAACTATTTATAGGGACCCCATGATTGTTTAAGTAGTTGTGAAACCTGAGATAGTAGAATAATGAGAACTCAATTCCTGCTGTTTTGTCTTTAGAGATTTTATTTTGAAAATTAAAATAATTAGTTATACCTCTCCTTTGTGGTAAAGATAATGTCCTACCAGAGCCATATATAGATTAGAACCCCTTTACATTTAGCACTTGTCTTTGTGTTGAGTTTGGTCAACCTTTGTAACCCTTTGAAGAAATTTGTCATATTATCGAATCAAGTGCCACTTCCACAAAAGCACTACTCTAATCCGGAGTAATAGCGAATTATTCCACCAAAAATGTTTCTCTCCTACACTGGGAGAAAACACAAAAAATAATCATATAGAATAGCTATCAAATAATTGCTCCATGTTTCATTGAAATCTCTCAGTTATTAAAGCTGAAAAGAGGTATGAGCTATGCAAAAGGAAAAGGGAGTGTAAAAAAATGGACAAGTGTCTGAAGAAATTAAAACAATGGGTACATAGATGCCTGCCTCCCTCTGAAAAAAAGAAAAGAAAGAAAGAAAGATAGTTCATACTCTCTAGATAAACCCATTGTTTAAGAGAGATTTATTTCCTCAAGGAGCAAGGTATAATTAGGTTCCACCATGTTCCACCAAATAAAGCTTGATTCGATTATATGCCTCATTTCTCTGTGGATTCATTGTTTCACTTTACAATAAATGCAATACAAGTATCCTTTTACATTTATACCTACCTGAAGGTCCACATAAGCTATTTAAAAGTAGAATAAAGAAGGCAATGCCTCGGTAAGGACACAAAAATATCAGATATATCAGCGATTTGAGAGTACTACAAAAGGAGAAGGTAAAGCTAAGTTTTATTTGCAAAATCAACTTACTCTCCAATTGACTTAACTAAAGGAAGAGAGTGATCAGTTTCAAGCTGTTCTGTTCTCCAACTACTCAAAGATTTATGGTAGACACGTTGAATTCCACAGTACATGCATGACTAGACTGGTTTTATATAATAAATTCTCCAGCTATGTTTTAAATGTTCCATTCTCTCTAAACTCTTATATCTTAAAACCAACCTTTTTCTCGCGACGAGTAAAAGCCTAACTGTGGGGGTAATTGTTGACGCTTGTTATCGTCTAATTTTTATTAACAATTATCCCTGCATTACATATGAATATCTAGTAGAATAGGGTTATTACTAATAATTTCCACGAGTTTTGGTGAAATATATATTTTACAGGGGATTATCCAGAAAAGCTTAAATAAGGGATTAAAGTGTCTAATTACCACGAAACTTGCACGTGAAGGAAACATTGTCATCAGGATCCTAGAAGAGTGTAGAAAGCACCCGAAGCAATCGGGGCCCCACCTGGCAGGTGGTAGGGCCGGCCGGCCCTAAGGGGGCCAGGCGGCACCCCCTAGGGTTTTCCCGCTGCTGCCTTCTGGAGTCCTCTTCCACTGCCTTTGAGGAGTCATCTTGGCACTTGGTTAAGTCGGTTTGATCCTACGGCACGTATTCATTCCACTGGGCTATAAATAGGGGGCCAAACCCCCCTGGAGGAGGCCAGATCAAGAGCTGAAGAGCCTAAAGCATTAGATAGATATCCAATAGATCTAGGCTAGCAATCAAGAAGGAGATTAGAGAGATAGAGTAGATGAGTAGAGATTCGGAGGAGTCCCGGCCTGTCGGAGCTTCTTCGTAGCTGTATTCGTCTGGATTCAGCTCCCTCGCCCGGAATTATGTTCTGAGATACTTTTGTATTCAACATTCTGATTCAAGTAAGCATTTGTTCTTATTCGTTCTTAAGTTTGCAACTCTTATTGAGTGCTTTGATCTTGATAGCTCCTTGGTTGAAGTAGTAATCCGTAGTGTAGACGTGGTGTCTAGGCTATAGTTACTTGTGAATGTTCCCTGATTAGCCAGATAGTGGTATATCGCGTAGGTGACAGCTGCGTTGAGTCCTTTGTAGTCCACTTCCCATTGATAGGATCGATAGGTGTATAAATGTTTGGTAGGAGGGAACTCTCATTTCTGCTCTTATTCATTTCACTGTCCATTTAGAACGATATTATTCAAAGCTTACTGGTGGTTGGAACTAGATAGTCACTGGTTATTTCTTCGTTCTTGATATTCTCTGGATTGATTGTGTTATCGGGTTAAGAATCAATAGACTTAGTCAGTGTCACCTACTATTCCTTTTGGTTCGATATTAGAACCGGCATTGTCTGGTGAAGTGCTACATCGGTATTATATCTGTGCGCTTGCGGATATTTTGATAATAATAATAATATTTAATAGAGTGCAGTTAATTTATACCAACAATTACCTGCTAAATAGCGGGATTCTTCCTGTCCGACCAGGGTGGCCGCCAGCCGCGCTCCGACCACCCCCTGGGGATGGCTGACAGGCTGAGCGTGGACGCGCGTGGCCCATGTGAAGTTCGTGACGCCCAGCAGCGCTCAACTTCCATCGTAATCTGTTCCACCTATGTAAGCTTTTCTCTTTTTCTATTTCTTTCCCACGTTTGAGCATAAGGTTTTACGTGAGTAAGCTTCCCTTTTCATATAATATACATATACATTTTCCTCTTTTTGTTTATATATGTTGTCTTATTATTTCTTTCCTTTTCTACTATTTCTTTTTCATATTTTTTCTGTTTTGTTTTTAGCGGTCTTCTATTATTCTTTTCATCTTTTATTATTTTCTACTATTATTTATTTATTTTTCCTTTCTTTTTTCATTTTTCTTTTTCGGTGGTGTTTTGCATTTTCTCTTATTTTTATTCTATTTATATTTTGATGTTTCACATTTTTATTTTTACATTAATAAATGATCATACATACGTATAATGTTATTCAGTGTATTCAGAGATATTTAATTAATATACATGTGCTTTACTTTGTTGTGTATTTGGGATATTCATTTAGTACACATGTGATATTCTGTGATGTATCTAGAGATGCTCACTTAATATACATGTGATATTTTATTGTGTATCTGGGGATGTTACTTAGTATACATGTGTTGTTCTATGGTGTATGTAGGGATGTTCAGTTAGTATGAATATGATATTCTATGGTATATTTAGGATGTTCACTTAACATAGATGTGATGTTCTATGATGTATTTAGGGATGTTCGCTTAGCATACATGTGATGTTCTATGATGTATTTATAGATGTTTACTTACCATACATGTGATATTCTATTTATAATTTATGTTTCACTTTTTATTTATAGGTACACATAATATTCACATGGTATACCTCTGATATCCTATGATATATCTTTCAGTGTTCATGTACTTTATATGCTATGTGATTTTGCATGATAAAATTTTGGGATGTTTTTATAGTGTTAATGTGATGTTCTACGATGTATTTTCTTGGATGTTCATGTAATGTTAATGTGATGTTCGTGTAGTATTAATGTGATGTTCTATGATGTATTCGAAGATGTTCACTTAGTATACATATGATGTTCTATGGTGTATCTGGGGAAGTTCATTTAATATATATGTGATGTTCTATAATATATTTAGAGATATTCACTTAGTATACATGTGATGTTCTATGGTCTATCTGGCGATGTTCAGTAGTATACATATGATACTCTATGATGTATTTAAGAATGTTTAGCGATTATTTTTAAATACAGGTTTATCATGAGAAAAGTATGCATTAAAAAATTAGTTTCCTGGTTAGTTTTTCCTATTACATGATTTATGGCATACTTGTGATGCTCATGTAGGTTAGTATACATGTGACATCCTTTGATCTATTTTTTATGCTTTGTTCTATATTTTATTATTTTCACTATTTATGATGCATATTTATTTTATTTATTTTTATATCATACCATCTCAAACCTAATATTAGAATAGTATTCTAAACTTTTTCGCTGACGACGGAATATTATTCTCTGAACCTAGAACATCGTCCTGCTCCACTATTGTTCTATCCTTACATGATAAATGTTTTTTAATAAAAAAATGATCTAAATATATTCATGTAGGATCTTGTTTTGAAGGATTTATTGCAAGAAACACGATGGTGTAATTGGAATTTAATTTGGATGTTTAAGTTAGTGGTTATGATTTTTTTTAGTTTGTAATGGTGTTTGACGTCACTGTATCCAAATTAAAGGAATAAAATCACACCACCGCATGCATGCTGGTGGAACTTATTGTTCCTGGCTTTCCGCACGTCCAGCTGGTTGGATTAAAAAACATTACATGCGCTGCTTTGGTTGGGCGGAATATGCTAACAGAAAGTTACAGGTGCGGAGCCACGGACGGTCCTCGTCCCTGGTCGGACAAGCGCCGCTGTCCGACCAGGCGGACGGTAGCACGGCCCGCTAAACAGAGCATCTAATGACAGAGACCTCTTAATACAAGTTGTAGAGCGTCGTGTGGTGACCAACTTTGATATAGGGCATTGGATCTAAATCTGTCCGGAATATGCCATTTTGCACCACCCAATCCGTCCACTCCGACGCAAGCCACGTGCTCGACGTCGGGCTTCAAAGGGGACGCGTGGTCTCCCTGCTCTGTCCGCGCCCCCACCATTGCAGCTCGCTTGAGCTCCTCTCCCTCTCCATTCTCGAGCACAAAATGGACAGGGGGTTCCCACATCTCGTCCTCCGCTAGTTTCTCTCCCTCTCAGTCGCTCTCTCGCCCTCAACTCGCTCCCTTTCCTTCTTTGCTCGTGCCGCAGCCATGGCTGCAGGAGCCGAGCTCCGTGGCCGCCGTCGTCCCTCCTCCTGTGGTCCTCCTCTGACCAAACAGGCGACGCCAACACCTTTCCCTCTCCATGCCGTGCCCGGAAGACATTTTACCGTGCCCTTCGTCACCGGAGCGCCGCTCGCTGCGGTGGTTGCCGTCAATGCCGCCGCGTACGTGCGGACCAGGGGCCTCGAGCCACCTTGGGTCATGCCGCTGCCGCCTGTGGGTGCGCCAGGGTCGGGGCCAGCCGTGGCCTTGCGTCGTCGTCGCCGGTCGCTCGCAGGCAGGAGCTGGCCGGGTAGGCCAGAGCCGAAGCCAATCAGGCGGATGGCCTCCTTCCCTGCGTGCTTCTTG
The DNA here is from genome assembly GCA_038502445.1 of Eremochloa ophiuroides. Classification (NCBI taxonomy): domain Eukaryota; kingdom Viridiplantae; phylum Streptophyta; class Magnoliopsida; order Poales; family Poaceae; genus Eremochloa; species Eremochloa ophiuroides. Next base: position 12,702,900 of record JAHLJS010000009.1, on the reverse strand, counting down.
AGGAAGAAGAAGACAGCCAGCCATGGATGACAAGCGGAACCCGCAGGATCCCATTTGCTATCAAACTTGCAGATTTTGATTTATCTTCTAAAATTCATAGCTCCAGTTTGAGATCTCCAAAAATTGTGAAACAAGTTTTGTTAGTTTATCCTTGAAGTGCTCTGCATGTTAGATCCATAATATGTGCTATGTTATTTATATTTGTGTGCCGTAGAAATTATCCTTTGAAAGTGGTTTAAGAAAAGAATTAACTTGCTTTTGTCTATAGTTTGAGAAACATAAGTCATAAAATAGTTATTCCAATTTTGTTAGTCTTCTCATATCATGCACTAGCTTCTAAGAATATAAAAGATGTAGGTTGTTTACTGTTTTTATGATGTTTCACATTAGTCTTGTTAAATAGAGATTAAATGCTTATTTTGTTTGTTATTTTTGTATATGGAGTTCTCATACTCCAAATGGCATGCAAATTTATTGGTAGTCTCTCTGAGTGATGTGTGATATCTAGTTAAAATTTCGTGATTTATGGTGCGTGCATGACTGAGCTACGAATTTTCCATGTTTGATGCCTAATAAGTAGATTTAAATGCATTATAAATAATATATAGATGTAAAAATGGAAATTTGTGTTCCACTATCCTTGCATGATATTGTAGTAACCTGAGAAACCATAATATGTCCATGTGTTTAAAGAAAATATGGAGTTTAAGATTTATCTTGCTCTCCAATGCATGGTTGTATTATAAACTTGTTTATTTTGTAGTAATTAATTTATAATACCTGTGCATGTGAAATTTTTATATTGATCATGATTTGTAATTACCTAGCTCCCATAAAAATGTCAGTCCCAAACTAGTTATTCTTATATGGTGCTAAAAATAATATATATAGGTAATTATAGGGAAGTTCGATAAAGTTTAAGAGTAAGAGGAGTGTATGATTATCCTTAGTGATGTTTGGTTATGTCTTGACCTATGATGATTGTTGTGTGATCATGCTATGATGGCTGGAGCTATGTCCATAGCTCATAAGTATAGTTATGTCTTGATAGAAATCAAATTAAGGTTGTTTTGCTTATATACTAAAAATGGCTGCATGAGCAGTCCCTAGTTGTGTACTGTTTTCTCCATTAAAATGATGTTGCATGTAAATGTGTTCTATACAAAGGTTGTAGCTAACATTTATGTCTAACTTGTCCTAAAATTTCATGGTCATAAACCTGATAGTTTAGGAGTTATAGCTCTTATAAGTCTGCTGTCCAGGTTTGATTGTTTTCTGTGCAGATCGGGATGTTTGTCTTGTTTGATTAAGTTATGCTTTGAATCGCCTCTTGGTGATAATAGAAGAGTTGTAGTACATTGCGTTTTCTTTCCAAAATGTCTAGGATCATCTCTTTTAGTTGTATAAATCTCTAGTTATGATTGTTTGAAATAAGGGGACAAAATCTGTCCAAGTCTGAACAGAGGTATCCCTTTGTATTGCTTGCCCTTGTTAAGTGTTGAATCACCTGAAGATAACAATAGTGAAGTTTTAGATAATTGAATATTCTTTCTAAAAAGTCTAGAACCATACTTGTTGAATGTGTAGAACTGCAGTTATGCTTCTCCGAAGCTACTGTCAGCTTTTCTGTCCATGATTGAACAGACCTGCTTGTTTGTGCTTGTTTGACTTACATAAACCTTGATTTGGCTCTGGTTGATAATAACAAAGTTGTAGAAAATTTTAATAGATTTCTAAAGAGTATTAGATAACCCCTATTGGATTCGTTTGGCTTGAGTTATGGTTAAATCTTTTGCTTGTTGTCCTGCTGTCCATAAACTGCATGTGTGAGATTGATTGCTTTCACCTTGCCTTGCTTGCTGTGATTGTAACTCATGGTTGAGTGATAGTAGATTAACATTTCCTTTATTACTTCCTTTTGTTCATACATATGCATTGCTCATCTCATTTAGGTACGCTAGTGATCAGCACGTGAAGTGATGGACATGGAGTTAGAGTTAACCACAAGACGGTGTGGTGGACTAATCACGAAGATGGAAGGACTAATCGGGTGCTTGGATGGGAGATGCTCATCGATCTAGTGTCATCTAACAAACACTGACTTAGTGTTGGATTCCAGGCAAGCCCCAGAGCATTCTAAGCCTCCCATGTTTTACAAATAATTATTGAGTCTTTATTCTTATGTTATGCTGCATTAAGTTATAGGAGTTGTTTGGAACCCTGCTTTGCATATCCCTTGACCACCAAAAAGATACCTGATTCCTATTTAGGTTCAGGATCGAAACTATGCTTAGCCCTGCTTTGTTCGGTAAAAGTCGGATGATCCCCTGTCATTCGCATGATAGCGATGGGTATTCTTACCTTGACCAATTCCTGAACACTTGACCACTGTGAAACTTAACCATGGTGCCTGATTAATCGGAAGGTACAGGAGGATGGTGGAGAACCAACAAGGCATGGTCGTCCTTGCTGCGTATCTACCCCCGAATGTGCCATTAAGGACAGCATGCTTTGTACGTCCTCATGTCATGTTGAACCCTACCTCTCGCTTAACTGGCCGGATAAGTTGCTTCTGACCGTGAAGTCGAATAGTCCAGTTCAGGGTGGGAAACGACTGGTTTGAAGTGCGTATTCTAGGAGATTGCGGATAGGACCATGGGAGGACCTAGTGGGCCGGTCGGCACAACCGGTTTAGGGAAGATCCGAGCATCCTGGCCACCATTGAACTTTCGCATACGGCGCCGGGTTGAGCCCATACTAACTTTTACCTGAACTGTTTGAAAGATCGCCCAAAACTGCTCTGACAGGGGCAGGTGTAAGGCGAGCGTTTGGTATTTACTCGAGCTGGATAGGAAGTCGGTTATAATCGCGGTCTCTCCCCGTTAGTGAGAACTTGACATGGGCAGCGGCATTGTGGGCTTCAAACTAATTGATGAATGGATGTACATGGTTGAAAAGGCTGATTTGGCAACTTATGAACTGGATATGAATATGATATTTGCTTGACTAGTTAAAGGAGTTGATTGTGCTACACAATGAACCTAAGCAAGATAATCACTTAATCTTGGTTCCATAATAATGTTGATGCTATAATCTAGTTGAATAGGTATTAACCTAGAAAGGTAATTGTAATCGCAAGCTGATCAATCAAATGATAAAACTTGTGTTAACTTGCTTAATGAACCTTAAGCTTTTTATGCAAACAGCTGTCAGGCAGCTCCACCAAATAAAGCCTTGCATTCCTCTCAGTGTCATTTTATTTTTGGTTTATGACGGGTAAGTCTAGCTGAGTACATTCGAGTACTCAGGGTTTATCCTACCATGTTGCAGGTGAAGGTCTAGGCCTACGGATGAGGGTGGATAAGTGCCAGTGAGCTCAGCCTTCTATAAGTTATCTCATCTATGCTGTAATTTGAGGATTGTCACTTATACTAGCAATGTATTTCGAACTTATGGTTATGTATCATTTTAAAGCTAGTCTGCTTTCATAGCGGTCTTAATCAAATTATTGTATTATTATATTTATGAACTCCTTTGTAAAATTTATTCCGCTGTAATGCTCCGTGTATGTGATATGTGTTTACTTAATCATGCGATCTTGGTTGTGAGTTGATTTACTGAGGTCTTTCGGGATACTCGGTGGACTACCGGGTTTATATGGGCTCAAGTATGATGGTTTGATCACTTCGGTGATTGCTTTTGTACTTGTGCTTTTATAAATTGGTCGGTTCTGTTACAATCATCATCATCATCATCATCGGAAGAAGAAGCATCACTATCCCATATGACACAATAAGAATGTCCCTTCTTCTTCTTGAATTGCATCTTCTTATCCTTCTTGTCCCTCTTGTTCTTCTTCTTCTTCTTCTTGTCATCCTCATCATCACTATCATTCTTGTCAGGACAATTGGCTATCAAGTAGTCCTTGCTCTTGCACTCATAGCATCTCATGGTTTGACCCTTGCCTTTGGTGAAGTCTCTTCTCTTTCTAGCACCATAGCCCTTCTTTCTCATGAATCTTCCAAATCTTCTCACCAGAAGTGCCATCTCCTCACCATCATTGTCACTTGAGCTATCTTCATCATCACTTGAGATTTGCTTCTTTGCTTTTCCCTTGTGTTGTATAAATTAACTGCACTCTATTAAATAAGATTATCCGCAAGCGCACAGATACAATACCGATGTAGCATTTTACCCGGAGGTTTTAAATATTGCATCCATAGGGAACAGTAGGAGATAATAACCAAGACTATAGACTTAACCTAACAATTAGGCTAGATAATATTAATAAAGAGGAAATAGCTATTGACTATCTAGTTCCAACAACCGGTAAGCTTTGTATAATACCATTCTAACTGGGCAGTGACCTGAATAAGAGCAGAAATCAGAGTTCTCTCCTACCAAGCACTTATACACCTATCGATCCTATCAACGGAGAGTGGACTACAGAGGACTCAACGTAGCTGTCACCTACGCGAAGTACCACTATCCAGACAATTAGGGGACATTCACAAGTAACCTAGCCTAGGCACCACGCCTACACTATGAAATACTACTTCAATCTATAGGCCAAAAGATCAAAGCACTCAATATGAGTTGCAAACTTAAGAACAAATAAGAACAACTGCTTACTTGAATTACAATGTTGAATACAAAAGTACCTCAGAACACAGCTCCGGACGAGGAAGCTGAATCCAGAAGAATACAGCCACAAAGAAGCACCGACAAGCCGGAACTCCTCCAGAATCTCTGCTCTCCTACTCCATCTCTCTAATCTTTAAACAAGACTAGATCTAGAAGAACTAGTCTCTCCTAATTGTTACATCTAACCCTAACTGTTGATATTGAAATGAAGCTCAGGAATAGGGGATGCCTCCAGGGAGGGGGTCTGCCCCTTTATTTATAGCCCGGTGGGATGAACGTGCGCCGTAGGATCAAACGAACCAACTTAACCAAGGGCCGAGATGACTCCTCATAGGCGGTGGAGGAAGACTCCCGAAGGCGGGGGCCAAACCCTAGCAGGGGGCACCAGCCAGCCCCACCTTGTGGCCGGCCGACCCCCCTGGAAGGGTCCGGGGCCCCAGTTGCTCGGGTGTGTTCTATATGCTTCTAAGGTCATGATGACAATGTTTGCCTTCGCGGTTAAGTTTCGTGTCTTTTACGCACTTTAATCCCTCTTTTACGCTTTTCTGGAATAATCCCTGGAAAATACAGAATATGCAAAACTCGTGCAAATTGTCAGTTAAAACCCTAGGCTAGTGTGTATTCATGTGTCCTTTCATGTCTAAAGTTCTAATAAAAGTTGACATTATCCACCGTCAACAACTCCCCCAAACTTACCTTTTGCCAGTCCCTTGGCAAACAATCTAAGTCTAAACTAATATATTTGGATAAGGAGTTGCTACAATGCTTTCATGCCTTCGAAGTACACATGCTTTCAAACAGAAATTCTCTTCCGGATTAGACAAAACTGCTCTAACTCTCGAACTTACCCATTTTATCTTTAACTATGGAGCTTTACAGCTTTTACATTAGTCTTGAGCAATCGAAAGACAGAACAATCAAGTCAAGCACTATGTCTCAAATCCTTCACAGTACTATTATTCCGGAGTTTTGTAAATTTTCAAAATAAAACTCACAGCTTAATTGTATGACACCCTCAAGTCCCTCAGTATTTGTAGTATTTATGGATCTCACCGAGGCATTAATGATGTTATGTCTTCCTACTACTAAGGAGTGTAGTGGAGCTTACAGGAGTAGCAATAACCAGGATGAGCACACTTGCAGTTCATATATTGTAAAGTCAAACAATGGATCCACAAAGAGTCAAGGCATACAATCAAATAAAGATGTGCATGTGTATGGAATATGGTGGATAGGTGTATATATGGTATTTAGTGGCTAATTCTAATTCTACTTTTGCTCTTTGAAAATAACTCCCTCCTTTAAAACTTACAACTTTTTGCGGAAAAACATGGGCTATCTTTATTCTTTATTTTTTTTCTTTCTTTCTTTCTTTCTCTTTTTTTCATCAGGGAAGCGGGCATCTAACCCATTGTTTTAATTGCTGGGACACTTGTCCATCTTTTACTCCCTTTTCTTTTTCAATACTTTTGCATAGCCACATGCATCCTTTGAATATAAATAATTGGAGAGATAATGATAAGAACTTAGAGCAATTAAACTGGGGCTGTCCTATGGGATATATATTTTTGGGTGTTTACTCCCAGTGTAGGAGAAAACATTTTTAAGGTGGATCTGGATAAAAGTGGAAGATGATTGCGCTTACTCACAGAGTAGGAGTAATGCAAATTTGGGTGGAGTGTGTAAGTGATCTTGGTTTTCAAAGCATGACAAGACTCCCATAAGGCATACAACAAAGGTTGACTAAACTCAATGCAAAGCAAGCAGCATGAATGTGCAAAGGTTTTCCTAACTCTAAATGTATTACATATGGCTTTGGTAGGAATTCAAACTTTGTCATACAAGAGCTCATCATGTAAGATTTTAAATTTTCAAAATAAATCTCCAGAACTTAGTAATGCTAGGGATAAGATAAATAGCAGCTCAAGCTTCATGAATCATATCAATCAATTACCTACACTTAGCTCAAGCTTATGCCTCCACAAGTTTCAGGTTCAGAGTAAATTATTAAGTCAAATCAGTAGTATCTAAAACTCGGGAGAATTTGAGGTTAAAAACTAGGCACTTGAAAGGAATTATGGCAGAGCAACTATTCATCATCTCCAAGATAAAATTTTAATGTTCTCCAGTTTTTTATTAGACTCTAGCCTAGACTGACTTTGGACACACTCTAAGATTATACCTTAATAGATAACTAAGTATTTTTATTTGGTTTTGATTTGTTATTCATCTTTTTATACCTATTAACTAATGGACTTACAAAAGACTCTAAAGACATGGACCTTCATGTGCCCATATATTTTTGGCATTTTTTAAATTTTCCTATGATACTATTGTGAACCTTCATGTGCTCACATATTTTTGGTATTTTATGACTATATAAAATAGACTCGATAATCGCCTAGGTATAGTTACCTGATAACTAGGGGATGCTCCTCCCCCAAGCTAGATGTTTGCAATATTTGGCGTTGATGATCTTTAGAGCAAGCTTGTCAGCAATAGTCCTAGTGGGCTCCACTGATGGACTCACTCCTCCATCATAGTGTCATTCCTGCAGAATTATACTCCAAGAAGAAAACCAAAACTCGAGGCTTGAATTTAATAAGAGGTTAGCGATCAGCCAATAAGTAATTGATTATTCTTTAAATTGATTTTAATTGATAGATTCTAGCAGGATTCTCTTTTTTTAGGATTTTCTAGTTTTCTTATGCAGAAAAGTAAATATACATGCATGATGAAAAGTAAATATGTACGCATGATGTATATTTTATTTTTATGCCACCACGGAGAATATTTATTCTCATGGGGCTTAGGATTTTTATAATGCCATGATGAATTTTTATTTTCTTTTCTATGTCACCACAGTAAATATTCCTATGAGGTTACCATAAGTTTATTCACTTGGGGCTTTAATATTTTATGATGCAGTAAATAAGGTAATGAATATATTTATTATTTTTTTAATATGCATAAAGATGAATATGCTAAAGTGAAATTACTAATGTAGATAGAAATACTAATTAATTAGATAACTACCATATTACCTTATGGCAAGGGTGCGGGATTTAAATTCTACCGTTAGGACTTTTATCCATTCTTATGCATCTTCATGGTTGCACCCCTTGTGATCATGATGTCGCTTTTATCCTTTATTTGGCTAGCACGTTGGAGTAGAGCATTAATGGTTGGATCTGGCAGCATCTTGCTCAGTGTGCATGTTCACAGGACTTCCACTTGTGAATGAACAAACTTTGCTCGAAATGTTGTCTTGTTTGCACAACCAAAGGTAGAGATCAAGTGTATGGGTTCTGCTGGTGGAAAACACCAACAGAACCAAATCTATCTTAATTCATTATTCTTTAGGCACATTGAACAAGACAAAATTGGTGTTGCATAATTTATTTACTTATAACATGAGTGGTAAGATCAAAAGGTTAAGCATTTATGTTGCATTTAAGTTCACATGGCAGAGAAGATTTAAATTGCTTAACCAATGGAAAGGTTGTCTATCTCTACATAATATATAAATTTTTACATGAGTATGACTATCATCTTCCAAAGATAGAATACAATATTTTAGCTTGTTTGGTTAAGATTGAGATCAAGAGAATGACGCCATGAACAATTTTAAAGGACAAAACATATTGAGTTAATTAGGTTAATCAATTAAAACTGTAATTCTAACATGTATGCATCTTCATTTATGTGCATACCAAGATCAAGAGGAAAATAATAACCACTTACCTTAAGATATTACCTTCATTATTAGAGCGTGATGGCACTAAGTAAAGAAGGGTAGATGATTGGTGGTCCTTTTCTTCTCTTGCATCTTGAATTGTTCATGAGCATCTTGTCTCTTTTGTTGCTTATCCTCTTTGCCATCTTTTGCTTCTTTGATCTTATGACACCTTATCACTCCATTCATTATTATGCCTGCAACAGATTAGTGGATAACACATACCCGAACGAATGTACAACTTTGGAACATAGGCTGTTTGTCCAGAATTTTATCATGTTCCATCTATGCTACTAAGAAGATGGGGTTGATATTATGTTAGCATAGATCATATTCTATACCGGCATGACTTGAGTCCAAGTAACTTGCAGCAGAAGATAAAGTGAATGAATCATTGATACTTACAGTTCTTCCATCCATGACGAATGAGTTGTGTCTTCCTCTGCAAAGTTATTGAATTTCAGCATGTGCCCTGTCTCATCTCTGATTTGAATTTATCTCGTGACTTACCCAAATTAAATTGGAAGTTTTCTGTAAGGGTTAGTCCAACAAAATATCCAATGTCTACTACAGCATACGAGCGGCTCAAAAATCAACCTAGACACCACGTCCAATTTTACATAGGAAGGCATTTTAATCTAAGCACCACGCTTAATTCAAAAAAGCCTTTGAAAGTAAAATCATCACACCTCTTGGTTTAGAAATCAATCTAAACACCTTGTCTAATTATGATTCCAGAAAACAGTTTAAACTAAGCACCATGCCTAATTTAAAAGGTGTATGAAATTTCTCCAAACCAAACAAAGGTAACATGAAAATTTATAGAGAGTTATGCAAACAGAGATGAAAGAGTATGATCATTGATTAACAATTTGAACATGGACTGACAAGGTAGAGACAATCAATATTAGCAACATAAGATTTTCTAAATAAACCCATCCCCCCAAGCTTGAATTTTGCAAGGCAAAGCTAAGTTTGGATGGATTAATATTGCATGATGATTGGTTGGACATACCTAATGATGTCATCCTTCTACTTCAAGTCTGGAATGGTTAGTGACAAAAATATCCGAGGAAATATTTTTATAATTATAATTCTATGCTCAATTCTCGAGGGTATTACAGCAAAAGGTACAAGCTCATATTATTTTTCAAGAGTGGTTATTTTAGGACACAAAGTCGTTCTTGGGAGACCTTCTAATTATTACACTTTTAGTTCGAGAGGTGGTTTCTCCTAGGACACCCACCTTTGTGCACCTATGTCAAGATTACCACGAGATCTACAATATTTATGATAAACATATGCATCTACAACCACTCTTTCAATAAATTTATGAACAGGCAGAATGAGGGGGTTAAAGATCTCGTTTGTGGCAATGCTAAAGAGACCAATTAATTCAGGAGTTTTCTCATATGAGCATGGATTCAATGTGGTGTCGATGAAATAATTCCCATGCTCATCGATATGATCTCCCTTTTCAAACTCCAAGGGGTGTTTCTTCATGGATGCCTGTAGGAAAAAAGTTTGTATTTGTTATTTCATCCCTATGACATTCATTGGATATTTTATTTTGTAGGATTTCTCTTGGATTGGTGTCTCTAAGATTGGTTTTGTCTAAGGCTTTCTCTAAACTTGGATGAGTTATGTTTATTACAGATATTGATTTAAGCTCACCATTTGAATCTAGACTAAGTTTAGATGCTAGCACTAAGGCTTCGTCTTCTTCCATCCATTCTTTGACAATAGCATATATATTTTTCATATGTTCTATGCATTCCTGCTATTGTCGTAGCTCTTCTTGGTCATTCCTATAGTCTTCATGACTCCTAAACTTTGGATGTCTTAACGGGTCCCTAGGGTCATTATGAGACTTAGGAGAGAGAGCATAAGGAGGATCATTGGGGTCAAGGATGGGTTTAGAGATGGGTTCAGATGAGGCATTTAATATAGGCATAGAAGGGGAGAAGATAGAATTAATTTCTAAGTGGTTTGGCTCTCCTTCTATGGCATCACTAGACATGCCGTCCTTGAATTCTTCCCAATGTCTTTCAGGGAAGAAAAGAAGTTGACGATACTTTTTCCAAGATGCTCTTCTAAGAAGATCTGATTTATTTTGATTCACAAGCATCTTAGCTAACTGGAAGTCCAAATCATCAAAGTGGGGTTTCGATGGTTTAGGATTGATAGCTAAATCTTGGGATTGGAGTGATTGTGTTTTCGCTATCAAAACTTCCACTTCTTGTTCGGGAGATGAGTTCTTCTCTTCCTCGGGGAGCTTAGAATTCACTTGAGCAACCTTGTTGATCATAGCTCTAGCTTTACTTATAGGTACATAAGGAAAGGCTCCTCCAGAGGATAAATTAAGGGATTTCCTAGAATTCTTGGTAAGACCCAAATAAAAGTGTTGAATAAGTACAGGGTCTAGAAAACCAAGGTCAGGGCCAGATGTAACAAATTCATTAAATCGATCCCATGATGTACTAAGAGATTCTTATTCTAGTTGCCTAAAAGTTAGAACCTCTTTTCGAAGGTTAACTACTCTGTGAATGGGAAAGAAATATAAACAAAATTCAGAGCACAAAGTTTTCCATTCCCCTTGCATACTTCCAATGGCTCGATTATACTATCGTTTAGCTCTTCTGATCAAAGAGAACGGAAAACGCTTCCATTTTAAAGTCTTATTAGACAGGCCAGCAATGCACAAGCACGCACATATCTGCTCGAATTCTCGTAGGTGTAAGTATGGGTTTTCGTTACCTTCTAAGGGTTTTTCCCAAATCATATTAATTAGACATGGGCGCAGCTCATAGCCAGGTGTTATGATAGGCTCTATAGATTTTAGTGGCTCAAAGCTTTTGCACATGCCATAAAGATAGATAGGCTTGGAATTTCAAGCATCCATACGGATGAACAAAAAATATAAAATAAAAGTATAATACAAGATTAAGCTAAACTAAGGTCAAAATCAGCAAACCGTTCCCCGACAACGGCGCCAAAAATGCTTGTTGGTATACATTAACTGCACTCTATTAAATAAGATTGTCCGCAAGCGCACAAATACAAGACCAATGTAGCATTTTACTCGGAGGTCTTAAATATCATATCCACAGGGAATAGTAGGAGATAATGACCAAGACTATAGGCTTAACCCAACAATTGGGCTAGATAATATTAGGAAAGAGAAAATAGCTATTGACTATCTAGTTCCAACAAGCGGTAAGCTTTGTATAATACTGTTCTAACTGGGCAGTGACCTGAATAAGAGCAGAAATCAGAGTTCTCTCCTACCAAGCACTTATACACCTATCGACCTGATCAACGGGAAGTGGACTACTGAGGACTCAACGTAGCTGTCACCTACGCGAACTACCACTATCCGGCCAATCAGGGGACATTCACAAGTAAACCTAGCCTAGGCACCACGCCTACACTACGAAATACTACTTCAATTTATGGGGTCCTAAAGATCAAACCACTCAATATGAGTTGCAAACTTAAGAACAAATAAGAACAACTGCTTACTTGAATTGGAATGTTGAATACAAAAGTACCTCAGAACGCAGCTCCGGGCGAGGAAGCTGAATCCAGAAGAATACAGCTACGAAGAAGCACCGATAGGCCGGAACTCCTCCAGAATCTCTACTCTCCTACTCTATCTCTTTAATCTCTAAACAAGACTAGATCTAGAAGAACTAGTGTCTCTGTTGGTATTTTTAACATCACTTCACGTTAAGTTGTCATCCCTAACATGATGCCAAAAACCAAAGGTAAAATAATCTTCACTTGCCTCCTAAAAATAATACTATAGAATATATCCGCAAGCGCACAGATAATTCTCCCATTGTAGCACTTCACCCGGTAAGTATTCCGAGAATCGTTGATTTATTTTATGCCAAAAGGATAAAGGGGCATTCTACTCATTAGGATAATCTACTATAATGATTGGAAAGATAAATGTGCAGACCTATGATAATCCATAACTCTAGTGCTTTAGCGATAAATAAGTCAATGATAAATGGTAAATGATAACTGAGTAAATGAGGTAAATGGTATTCCAGAGATAGAATATAGAGACTCACTAATGTAGTAAGACAATCTCGAGATTCGGCTAAAGTAAAGGAAACCTATGTAATTACTAAATACAAAGTCTACAGCCTACGCCACATTACACATAATCAACTCAGAAAACATCATAAGGAGCATCATCTAATGAGGATATTAAGACACGAGGGTCACCTCCTTCGCGACCACGCTCTGCTCGTCCTACGTGGACTACAGAGGAACCAACGCAGCTGTCACCTACGCGGACTACCACACGACCCGGCACGTCAGGGTGCCTCCGTAGGTACACAATATATCTAGACACCACGTCAACATAATGTATACCACCTAACTCACTCGAGTACTGAATTAGATGCTTTACGATCAAATGACAATAATCATCACCAATCACAACTATATCGAATATGCAACTAGAATAAACTAAGAACTGAATAAGTAGCAATATATTAAAATAAAGCAAAGTCATAATGAGATACAAGATAAGATTACCGATCTCCAGACGAATGGATTTGGAATCCCGAGCGTAGAGCCCAACTCTACTTGAACCTTGCTAGACGCCTAAACTATGAACTTGAAGAACTAAAGCCCTATTTCTAATCTTTGGAAACCCTAACTTCTGTCTACTCTTGATGAATGAAGCAGGAGGAATGAATTAGTGTTCTGGGAGGGGGTCTGCCCCTCTATTTATAGCCCGGTGGGATGAACGTGCGTCGCGGGATCAAACCGACTTGAACAAAGGGCCCAGATGACTCCAGAGAGGCAGTGGAAGAAGACTCTAGAAGGTGGGCCAAAACCCTAGGGGGGGCGCCGGCCGGCCCCACCCTGGTGGGGTTCGGTCCCCGGTCACTTCGGGTGTGTTCTGAACTCTTTCAGGGTCTTCGTGATGATGTTTTTTTGGCGGTTAAGTTTCGTGGTAATTAGGCACTTTAATCCTTCTTTTAAGCCTTTCTAGAATAATCCCTGGAAAATACACAATTCACCAAAACTCATAGAATTTGTCAGTAATAACCCCCTATGCTTCTATTATTGATCTTCCCTAGGCATTAGTTGACAGTATAAAATTGGTGCTTAACGACCATCAATAGTCTCCTCATTGCTACATCTAACCCTAACTGGAGATATTAAAATAAAGCTTAGGAATAGGGGATGCCTCCAGGGAGGGGGTCTGCCCCTTTATTTTTAGCCCGATGGGATGAACGTGCGCCACAGGATAAAACCGACTTAACCAAGGGCCGAGATGACTCCTCATAGGCGGTGGAGGAAGACTCCGGAAGGCGAGGGCCAAACCCAAGGTGGGGCCGGCCGGCCCCACCTGGAAGGGTTCGGGGCCCCGGTTGCTCGGGTGTCTTCTAGGTGCTTCTTGGGTCCTGATGACGATATTTGCCTTCGCGGTTAAGTTTCGTGTCTTTTACGCAATTTAATCCCTCTTTTACAATTTTCTGGAATAATCCCTGGAAAATACAGATATGCAAAACTCGTAGAAATTGTCAGTTAAAACCCTAGATTAGTGTGTATTCATGTGTCCTTTCGTGTCTAAAGTTCTAATAAAAGTTGACATTATCCACCGTCAACACCTTGCGCCTTGATGAAGTTGCCTTGAATGTAATGCTCTTCTTCTCATTCTTGTCCTTCTTCTCATCCTCCTTCTCTTCCTTGACTCCTCCATCCTTCTCTACTCGGTATTGTAACAGAACTGACCAATTTATACGAGCACAAGTACAGCGACAGCTGTTTTCCCAGCTATCAAGCCACACTTGAGCCAATATAAACCCGGTAGTCCGTGAAATCTCGAAGGATTTCAATCTTTTACACAGCACTTACCCAAGGATCACAGAAACTCAGCAGCACACATACACATGATACATAGATTCGCACATAGTTCAATTACATCAGAGTACAAGATAGACTTTACATAAAAGTTCAGTTGCGGAAATGAAATAGATTTACACACACTTAAGTTCATAATACAGTGCCAAGTACCGACCAGTCACAGCAACATAGATAAGATAGATACATGACCTTGCCCAAGGTCTAGTCTTCCTCTCCTGAAGGATAGAAGTAGCTCTTTTAGACAACGAAGTATTCCTCCTGCAACATTGGGAATAAAACCCTGAGTACTCAATTGTACTCAGCTAGACTTACCCGACAGGAAGTAAATAAAAAGACTCTCAAGGATATGCAAGGCTTATTTGGTGGAGCTCAGGAGATAGCATCATTATTGCATAAAAAAAACATTACTACAATAATTCCTCAACTTATCAATTTTAGATATTGTTCAGTTTCGATTTCAGTTCAGCTATTATAGCTAAGGTTTGCAGCTATACTAAGCAATCACTTGATATTATAGCAATCAATAAACCATAGCGATTTCTGATATCCACAGATATCTTCCTCATCTCACCAATAATCACGTTCAAGTTGTTAACCTCTACCTCACCAGAAGATCAGTTCAGTTTCTCACTAACCAGGAGAGATGGCGATTCGAATCGATTGTACCAGCTGGCAAACATGGCAATCACAAACCCTGTCAACCTGATCAATGGCTTCTTAGGTCACCGTTAGATCTTTTTGAGTCATTATATCGCGAGCTTGGCGGGGGCCATATTCTCGGAGACAAACCCACTTACAGAAAGTGCAGGTCCCTGACCTGACTATGGCAAAATGGTGTCTCCGCACATCCTTCCTACCTCCAGAATATGTCTATCCATGTCACACCAATTCTCGGTTCAGAAAGAACTACTCGGCTTCGCGGTCAAAATGATTTATCTGGTCAGCTATGTGACGACGTCTTTCAGTCTCAACTGATGTCTGGTGGCCTTAGTCCTAGTCGGCCGCAAGTAGCACCGCAGTCAACATGACCCATGTCATGCAGCTCCCCACTACCTAGCCTTGATTCTCTCATTAAACATTGTGGCATGGTGACACATATAGCCATCCATGTGGATCTCATCAGTCACCACCTATGCTCGCGGATGACAGGAAATCACCCGACTTTCTCGCGGATGACAGGAAATCACCCGACTTCTACCGGTCTAAGCAGGGCTAAGCATAAGATCGATCACCTGTCTAGTAATAGTACCAGGATCATATGTAGAGTGGACAAGGTAATTATGCAACAACGGTATCAACCAACTCCTATACTTAAGTGCACAATCATACGATTTAAGAAAGACCGGTGCATTTATAAAAAGAATAGGTGGAGGCTTAGGGATGCTTCGGGACTTGCCTGGGATTCAACACTAAGTTAGCGTTTGTTAAATGACACTCGCTCGATGAGCATCTCCCATCCAAGCACTCGATTAGTCCTTCCATCTTCGTGATTAGTCCACCACACCGTCTTGTGGTTAGTTCCATCATCACGTCCTTCACTCCACGTGTTCATCTATCGTACCTAAATGAGATGCACAATGCACATATATGAATAAAAGGAAGTAATACAAGGCATGTTAATCTACCATCACTGAACCATAAGCTAACATTCACACCAAGCAAAACAAAGTCAAAGCAATCATAATCCCATACATGCAGTTTATGTGCAGCAGGACAGCAAGCATAAGATTTAACCATAACTCAAGCTATACACATCCAACCAGGGTGATATAAGCCTTTCTGGAAAGCTATTGAAATTTTCTACAACTTTTATATTATCATCTTAAGATGATTCAATACATATAAAGGTCAAACAACACAAAGAAGGCAGCTCTGTCCAGATTTGGACAGATTCTGCCCTCACACTTCAAACAATCAAAACTAGAGATCTAGACCACCAAAAGGGATGATTCCAGATAATTTGGAAAGCCAATGAAATCTACTATAACTTCTTTATTATCACCAAGAGGTTATTCAAAGCATAAATTGGTTAAATAAAGCAAACATTCAGGTCTGCAACGAAAACGAGCAAAACCTGACAGCAGACTTCTAAAAGCCATAACTCCTAAATTATCAGGTCTACAATCATCAAATTCTAGGACAAGCAAGTAAATGAAGTTAACTAAAACTTTTGTATAGAACATATTTACATGCAACATCGTTTTCATGTGTAAAACATCACAACAACACGGCCTACACATGCAGCCATTTTCAGCAGGAATATAATTAAGTTGTTTGTTTGTTTTTAAATCAATGACACACATATATAAGCTAATTAATTAACTCCAACTATCATAAACATGATTATATAAGATTCATCTCAGACCAAATAATATCAAGGCATCACAAGAAACATGCATGCATTCATTTGTCTCTAATTATTCACTCACTATTGCATAAAAACCCATTATTTAATTATTTAAGTTATATGGTAAACATCTCAAATGGAGTTGATATTTTCATGAGAGCTAAATAAATATAAATCATGACCAATGTAAAATTTTCACATGCTCAGGTTCTATAATTTAATTATTACAAAATACACAAATCTATAATGCAATAAAGCATTAGAGAGCAAATTAAATATGAAACTCAACATTTTCTGAAACAACATGGCCACATTATTGATTCTCAGGCTAACACAATATCATACAAAGGTATTGGAATACCATTTTCTATTTTTACACCTATATATTATTTATAATGCATTTAAATCTACTTAATAGACAACAAACAAGATAAATCAACAACTCAGTCATACATGCACCATAAATCATGAAATTTTAACCATATATTAAAAATCATACAGAGAGTGTACAATTAAATTTTCATGCCATTTGGAGCAATACAACTCTAGATACAAAAATAACAAGCAATTCAACCATTTATTTTCCTATTTAACAAGATTAATGTGAAACACCTTGAAAACAGTAAACAACATATATGTTTTATATTTTTATAGCTAGTGCATGTCATTAGAAGACTAACAAAATTGGAACCACAATTGTTGGACTTATATTTCTCAAATTATGGCCAAAAGCAAGTTAATAAAAACTCTAAACCACTTTTACAAAATAATTTCTACAGCATTGTGACACAAATAACATAGCACATTTACTAGATCTAACATGCAGAGAACTTAACAAGGAAACTAACAAAACTTGTTTCACAATTTTTGGAGCACCCGAACTAGAGATATAGATTTATGAAGTAATAGCAAAATATGTGGATTTGAGTAAGAAATGAGATCCTGCGGGTCCCGCTTGTCATAGGGAGAGGGAGGCTTCTTCTTCCTTTGTTCTGTTCGAACAGAACAGAGAGAGGGAGATGGGCGCGTCAAGGCTGGCTTGGCCGGCCGATTCCGGTTGAGGGGAGCAGGGCTGCGGATGGCCCTGGCCTACGCGCGGCCGCACAGGGACATGGCTCGGCCTGCGGTGGCCTGAGGCCATATGGCCATGAGGACAGCCGCAGCGCGCAGCACCGGCGACGGCACGACGGCGAGCGGCGACGCACAGCAGCGTGGCCGCGGCAGCACCGTAGTAGCAGCAGCGGCAGTGGCACAAAAGTAGCGCCACCGCAGCCGCAATAGCACGGTGGACAGCAAAACCGCGAGCAGCAGCATGCAGCCATAGAGCTTGGCGGCCATGGCAACGGCGCCCGCGGACATGGCGGTTCTGCTCGGTTCGCCGCAAGCAGGGCGAGCAGAGAGGTGGGAGAGGCGAGCTAAGGGTGACTGGAATGGAGTGGAGACGCCCCCGGGTGTCCTCTTTAGAGCTGAGGCGCGGGAGGTGGCCGACCATGGAGGCAGGGAGCTCCAGAGCTCGCTAGACACGTTTCTCCTTTGCAGCATTTTGTCAGACACGTGGCGTGTGCTGTCGATCGTGTTTGGATGGCCGATTTCTGCATCTTCTGGGCATATTCCGACCTTGGTGCGAATACGAACGTTGTTCACCTGGTGATGTTCTTCAATTTGTATTCAGAGGTCATGGCCAGAACAGCTTTGGTTTGAGAGATAATTAGGCTCAAAGTTGATGCTGTCAACAAGCTAATTACGATCAAAGACCGAAGGCGAAACCTTGTCAAACTGTGTCGGATTGGTCCCAAATTTGGATATGCTGTGCCTCAACCAATTTCTTCAACTTTTATTTTTGGTCCAACTTGAGTTGCTTAACAAAATCTCGGAAACACAAGATGTGTATGAGATCGGCAAGGAATCCAGACTTAGAATTATTTTAAACCCTAAAATCATATTTGTAACTCATCTTGCTGCTGTTTTTGAGGTACTTAGAAGTTGAATCATGACTTGGTCCAAACATAACATTTGTTCTACTCCAAAATATCTGTAACTTTTATTTTGGGTCAAACTTTATATCTTGCTCCAAAATAATATTTCCACTTTGGTCAAACTAATGTAATTAGAGAGCTCAAAGTAGATGTTTAGGCCAATTGAGGTATTTTCTGGGCATTTGGTCAACATGAAACCTTCATGGCTTTTGTTGTAGACTTCGTATAGAGTTGTTTGGGCAAGGTTGCAAGGCTTGGTTGACTTTGCATGCTCATTTTCACTTAATCAAGAATATTCCAACAAGCAACTGATTTGTCATTTAAAGTGATTACTCAATTCCAATGCCCATGAAACCTTTCCAACGATCCAGGTAGATGGAGATGAATGTGAGATTGTGATCAAGATCATTTATTGACATTTCTTAGTTGGGTCCACACTCGCTAGCTAGCTCGTGACTAACACCTGGAGTGTTACTGGTATGTCTCATGTGTCATGACATCACCAAGCACTTGTGTTGGAGTCACCTTTGAGAGATCATCCCTCACTATGATGGTAACCAATGTCTCAAAGCGAGGAGGAAGGGATCTCAAAAAACGGTGGGAGAAGTCCGTATCACTAATTGTCTCACCAAGAGCTTTGAGATCACTAATGATGACACTCAATCAGTGAAACATCTCCGGTATGCTCTCATCATCCTTCATCTAGAAGCTTGCATATCTATCCTTGAGGATGTATAGCTTGGCACTCTTCACGGCGGTGGTGCCGTCATATGTGTCCTCCATTCTCTTCCAAACCTCATGAGCATACTCCAAGTCCTTGATTTGCTCAAAGACCTTCTTATCAAGAGTACTATAGATAGCATTGAGAGCAATATCATTGAATTGAAGCTTTTCTTCTTCTCTTGGAGTAGGATCATTCATGTCAATCACAATAAAGTCCTTCTCAACAATTTTCCACATCTTTTTATTCATTGATTTTAAATGAGCTTTCTTTTGCTTCTTCCAATACCCATAGCTTGCGCCATCAAACCGAGGTGGGTTGCCCATATGATTGATCAAGTTGTTGTGAGCCATACTGGACACCGAAGGATGTTAAGCCTTGCAACAATGGTGACCACAACTCCGATACTAATTGATAGGTCCAAAGTGGCTAGAGGGGGTGAATAGCCTATTTAAAAATCTAGAAACAACACTTGACCAAGCGGTTCGAATAACAAAAGCGAAGTGAGTCTTGCGCTAGCCTACACAAAATACAAGCCTCCCTAACCGTTCTACTTAAGTCTCTAAGTAGACACAAGCTAGCCTAGGTTGCAACTATTTACTCCTAGGTGGATAAGCAAACTACAAAAGCCATTACTACACAATTAGATACACAAATGTAAAGAAGTGGGTGTAGAAATGTATACCACCGAGTAGAGTAGATAGCCAATCACCGAAAGATATACCAATACACTCGAAGGTGATGGTCCAATGAAATCCAAAGAACAACACAAGATGGACAACGATTTATCCCTGAGGTTCACGTGCTTGCCGGCACGCTACGTCCTCGTTGTGTCGACCACTACTCGATGGTTCGGTGGCTCATTGACGATCAATGTCAAGCTCAAACAATGAGCGCCACTAGAACCTACCACGAGCAAGGTAACTCAATGACACGAGCAATGTATTAGGCTACCTTGCGGCTCTCCACCGGGGAAGGTGCAAACCCCTCACAAAGACCTCCGGGAGTGGGCAGAGACAATTTCTAACTCCGCCAACTCCTCCGCTGCTCCAAGACTGTCTAGGTGATGGCAATCACCAAGAGAATAGATGAAATCCACAGCAACAACAATCAACAAGTGCCCAAAGATGATCTAGATGAACACAATGCACTTGGACCACTCCCTAACTCACTATGGATGAGAATCAAGCTCTAGAGTGAGTGGCAGAGGCTTGGGAGGCTCGAGAGATGCTTAGGAATGAGTGAAATGCACAAGAGAACTTCCCAAAACCGTTTGATTAGCTATTTATAAGTGAGGGTGAAAAACTAGCCATTTTACAGTTTCTGTGTGCACACCGGACGCTGATTAAGTTGGCACCAAACACTTCTGGTGGTTGTCCGGTGTACCACCCATTGACACATGGACTAGCCGTTGGAAACTTCCCGCAGTGGCCAACTCACCAGACGCAGAAACGTCGCATCGGATGCTCCGACACCCGTGTCCGGTGCTCCGCCAGAGAGCATCCAGAGAGCTCAAAGTGGGGCCGGACGCGTCCGCTATTAGGTCACCGGACGCTACCAGCGTCCGGTGCTTTCACTTAGATAGAAAGCATGTTTCTTCATCGGACACTCCAAAAACATCACCGGACACACTGGAGTTACTGTTCTAGCGTCCGGTGCCTACTCAGAGAGGTTCCAGAGAGGCTCTGGCTATACCGGACGCGTCTGGTGCTCACCCACCGTTCACGCCCAGTGTCCGTTGCATCTCTGAGAGCTATTTTCACCCTCTCTTCAACTATCTTGCCTCTAGGTGCTAACAACCAAGTGTATGAGCACTTAGACACGAGTGTTAGCTTGATTTTAAGTCAAGTTTGCAAGGTGTTGGCGCAAAAAGTGGTTCCCTAAGCCCAACACACCAGCAAAGCCGGAAATAACCCTTGAGGCAGTAAAGCTCTCGCAGATCCTGCTAGCTTCGGACCCGGTTTGAGAGTGTCAGTAATACCCAAGCGTGCCAGTCAATTTGACCTGCAATTGACAAGGAAACAAGACGTAATTAGTAATCACAGGGCGAAACTAACCGGTATGTCCAGGTAGTTCCAACTGTATGGCTCAAAGAGCCGATGTAATGGGAGATCGACTAGAAAGCCGATTCCGTCATGTTATGAACCGATTGTAGCGAAACATGCATTATAACTCAAGTTAACCGATTCAGACATGAATTCAATGATATATACTTGCTGTAGATAGAAATATGCTATAAAAGATGTAGTCACAGCAAACTAACATGATCATAAGATGTCTCTATGTAAAATAAGATGAAATCGGCTATTTCAGCCAATTTAGTGTATACGGACAACATACAAGCCTATAAAGCAAACAATGTTTCAACTCTCCGGCTAATGGATCTAAATCACAATCTTGCAACAGTGGAGATCGAGCGGATCGAGGCAGTCATGATGAAGTTGCAACTTAAATCCGTTAACTTTTGAATCTAGACAATGTTTATTTTATTACTTGAGTGCGACCCGTATCTAATCTAGATCCAAAATACAACCGGCTGGTGCAAAGCATTCTATATTATCAATATAAAACAAATGGCAAGCATAATTCATTGAACATATAGATCTATTAGATACAAGTCGATGCATATGGATCAAGACGGGAAAATTGATGATTGCTTTAAATAATAAACAATAAACATAAGAAACATCGGTAACTTAATGAATCCAGCTAAACTGCCAAATTTAACTAGAGCCGATAACTAATCCATGCATGTAAACTGTTTTAATCTATAGCCTGTCCATCGGATGACATTAACTAATAGATTAATCAAGCAAACAAACACGAATCGATAACTAATCCGCGCGTGAAAACCGTCCTAATCTGCATCTCGTCCACTGGATGACGGTAAACACAGATTGATCGGGTAAACCAGCGTGAATCATCCTTGACTCACTATGCTTCCCGCGTCCACCGGATGACGCCAAAGAAACAGAGCTTAGCAAGGACCCTGGTCCGCCATGCTTCCACGTCCACCGGATGACGCTAAAAAGACATAGTTTAACAGAGGGTTGACGATACTTACAAGCAAGCCTGCGTCCACCGGATGACACCCAGCCTAGATGAAGTAACTCACCGGACTCGACTGACTCTAGGGTTTGGTGGCCGGAGCCGAAAGTTGTGTTGTATTGATGTTGTTGTATATTTTACAATGGCTTAGGGCTTATATTTATACCCTGAGCGTAGATAGAGTCCTAGTCGAATTACAACTCATCAATAGATAAGGGAACTAACAAACTATCCTATATCTAAGGTAACTTGGAGTCACATCTTCCCTTTCATAACGGACTCCGATCATGATCGCATCTTGGCGGTGCAGACTCTGGATGACGTCACCAATACCGACGCTGCACGCCTTCTGTCACCTTCGCTCGATAACCAATTCACCGTTCAATCGACTATTCTCCTTCCTTCTGCTGGACGGAATCTGCTTCCGAGATCGGCTATCTTCCTTCGGTATCGGCTATCGGCTCCCAGCCCAAAATTTGGTGTTAACACATGCCCTCCTAGTTCGGAGTATGATTTCTTCATGCTTCGAACTATGATCCGATGGTCTTCCTTGTGCCGAAAAAACTCACTAGCAGCCATAGTGCGTCTAGGTCTTCTTCCTTTAATCCTTGAAATATAAGCATGTTCTCACCATATTTCCACACTTTCAAAGGTCTTATTCGCCATTGTTTCTTCGCATCTGTATGTACGTCCCTTCATTCCAGGCCAATAAAGATGTTGATGACTTTTTGCTGCATACGAATCGGCTCTCAGGCTTGCATTGTACCTTAAAATCAATTACCCAGCCTGATCTGTTCTACATACGAATCGGCTTTCGGGCCTGCTTCTTAGCATCGGCTTCGTTTGGCTTTCCTTTGGAACTAACCCCTCAGCCAGATCCATCACGAATCGGCTTGTGGGTACTCACAATAGGATCGGCTAAACAGCCTGACCCAAAAAAAATCCGATCGATGTGCGACCATTGATGGCGGCGCTTCGTCTCTCCGATTTGGTAACTGTTCCGGATTCAAGAAACGCGGATTAACTGCAACCTAAAATCCGCCGTGCCATCCCACTTCCCGAAGAAACCGCCTCGGTGCCCGTGTTGTCTTATAAATAGTTGGCAGGCTTGAGGCAATATCACACGCCATCGTATCCGTCTCGCCGACCAACTCTCCCAGCGGCCTCCTTGTATCCAATTCGCTTCCGCTTTCAATCCTTGTTTATGACCATGGCCGGCGATGGAAACCATGGGAAGCGCCCGGCGTCTGAGCCCGTCGACGGCGATGAGATGGAACGGAGTATCCGCCGCATCTGGGCCAGCGTCGCCCGAATCGAGCAGACTTTGGGGTAAGTTCAACCGTCAGCCTACCATCTCCTCGCTGTTTCTATCTGATTTGATCCGTTTCTGCAGTCACCAACCATCTCTCATCAGCGGCATTGCTAGCTCTTTAGCCGGCCTGAACAACCCTGCCCCCGGCGCTGATCTTCCTCGGGCAACCCCGGCGGATGGTGACGCCGTTCCTGCAACCGGGACGGCGACCCCGGAAACCCCCGCCGCTGGTGACGCCGCCGGGCCCTCTGCTCCTGTAAGGGCTCCAATCAGGCGTATGATGCAAGTCAGCGGACGGGGAGTCCATAGCAGGTATCTTATTCTCCCTTTTCGTCGATCTTTGAATCTGGCTAAGTCTGGGTGCCTGATCTGATGATCCCTTTCAGCCAACGTCTCCCGCTCCATCTTCCTTCCGGTGCACCGATCGGCGCCAGTTCCTCGGTGCGTCGCACGGCACCACAACCGAACCTCTCTCACGCTCCGGCTCACAGCACCACCTCTGGAGTGGAATCGAACTCGGAATCATCTTCGAGTTCCCGTGACTCCTACACCGCCGCCGATGGCCGCCACTTCCACCATGAGATGGTGCGGTATCGCAACCTCTACTCCGAGGCTACCAAAGAGGCCGGCCGGCTGGATAAGGAGAACGAGGACCAAGCCGTCGCGCTTGTTGTCGCCAATATTGATTTGACGGAGGCGCGGGCCAACCTCGCGGAGTCACAGGCCACCGTGGCAGGTAATCTCCCGTTTTGTCCAACCGTGTGCACGGCGCGTTTCCAATCACTGACTTTCCTTACTTACGCAGCTCTGACGACGCGTGGCTATAGCGAACGTCACCGACGTCCTCCGCGCGCGGGGGCAAACGCAGGCGGAGCAGCTTGCGGACGTGCACCACCACGTTCGCCAGGTGGCGATGAGCGGCGTCCGTCACGGTGCCGTGGGAGCCCTAACCGCCGCCCAGATCAACTCCGGCATCGTGCTAGAGAACGTCGAACCGGGAATCCGGGCAGGCCAAGACATGGAGGAGTTCGGCACGCTGATGGCCGCTTTCGCCCCTCATGCCGACGGTCTCTCCGTGTCCATCGACGCCGAGGACATGATCCGGGACGGCGTTAATAACCCAAACTAGATTGTATTAGGCATTCTGATGTATATGACACTTCTGAACTTGCTATGCCCGAAACAATCCAATTTGCAAAACTGTATATACATATTTTTTATTTTTTATTTTTTGCTAAGGGCGACTCGTTACTACGATATCGGCCATTTTTGTCCTGAAGGCGACCCGCCTGCACGGCATCGGCTGTTAGAGCCAGATTCACATGAATCGGCTATTATCCCCCAACTGGGATGCTAGGGTAGTATTTCTTCAGATGCTTCCCGTTGATGGCTCTGGCGAGTCTCTGCCCTTCCAAGTCTTCAAGGATATAAGCATTACCCGGAGCGCATTCCACCACGCGATACGGGCTTTCCCAGTTTGGCGACCATTTACCGAATCGGCTATCTTTGGTACCAATAGGTAGAATGACTTTCCATACTAGCTCCGATTCGGTGAAGCTCTTGCTTCTTACCTTTGTATTGTAATACTTGGACACCCGTACCTTATTCTTTTCAATGTATTCCAAAGCCCTAAGCCGATGACAGTGCAAATCTTCTAAACTGTCCATCATAATGTCTTTGTATTCACCGGCTGTAAGCTTGTTTTGCAACGTGACACGCCGTGTCTCAGACTGAATCTCCCATGGCAAGACAGCAGCGTGTCCATAGACTAGCTCATAAGGTGAAGCCTTGATCGATCCATGCTGTGCCATGCGATATGCCCACAGTGCCTCGCTCAAATGCAAATACCATTTTCTGGGTTCTGCTCAATCTTTTTCTTGATGACCTTGATCAAAATTTTATTGGAAGCTTCTGCTTGTCCGTTGGCTTGGGTGTAGTACGGCGATGAATTATAAATCTTGATGCCCATGTCGTCAGCAAAGGTCATAAACTCCTCTGAAGTAAACATTGTCCCCTGATCGGTTGTGATCGTCTGAGGTATGCCGAACCTGTAAATAATATGCTCCTTCACAAATTCGATCACGTCAGCTGAAGTGGCGTTCCTCAAAGGAATGGCTTCTACCCACTTGGTGAAGTAATCAGTCGCCACTAAAATCCATTTGTGACCCTTGCTCGATGGTGGGTAGATTTGGCCGATTAGATCAATACCCCATCCCCTAAACGGCCATGGTTTAATTATAGGATTCATAGCAGAAGCTGGAGACTTTTGTATATTTCCAAACTTTTGGCATTCTTGACACCCTTTATAATATTTGAAACAATCCTCCAGCATCGTAGGCCAATAGTAACCAGTCCTCCTGATGATCCACTTCATCTTGTGAGCTGATTGATGTGCACCGCAGACTCTATCATGTACTTCGCTTATCAGCTTTACTGATTCCTCTGCCCCTAGGCATTTGAGCAGCACTCCTTCAACAGTCTTGTAATACAACTGACCATCCAACAACACATACTTGGTGGCTTTGTATCTTAGCTTTCTGCTGACCTGTTGTGAAGGATTTGCCAGGTAACCTGCTATCTCGCCCCTCCAGTCATCAGCTGATTGCTCAATGTTACAAATCTCCTGCATCGGCCGATAACCCGACGCGTTCTGCGCTAGCCGATTAGCTTCCTGGTTCTGGGCCCTGGGGATGTGACAGAGAAATACCGTCATGAACTTCTTGATGAGAGCCTGGCACTGATCATAGTAGCCTCTGAGTATCTCGTCTTTACATTCATACAAACTGAGCAGTTGGTTGATAACTAGTTGTGAATCGCCAAATACTTCAACTGCATCAGCTTTTGCTTCATGCAGAAGCTGAAAACCTTTCCACGCGGCTTCATATTCAGCCTGATTGTTCGTGACAATCGGCCCTATCTGGAAAGCATACTCAAAACGCAGACCCCGCGGTGAGATGAGCACTACTCCGGCGCCACCACCTTGCTTGCACGAAGAACCGTCGAAAAACATAGTCCATGGCGCTATATCCGCTACATTAACCGATCCTCCATGATGCTGTGTAATGAAATCGGCTATCGCCTGACCTTTGACCGCCTTAGCCGATTCGAACCTCAAGTCAAACTCTGAAAGCGCCAGGATCCATTTGCCTATCTGACCATTTAAAATAGGCATCGAAAGCATGTGCTTGATGACATCCTCCTTGGATACCACCACACACTCTGAGGCAAGCAAGTAGTGCCTCAACTTGGTGCATGAGTAGAATAGGCACAAACACAACTTCTCGGTCGGTGTGTATCTTGTCTCAGGGTCAAGGAGCCGCCTGCTCAGGTAGAAGACTGCTCTCTCTTTCCCTTCAAACTCTTGAAAAAGGGCCGATCCAATGGTATGGCTTTCGGCCGTCACGTACAACTTAAAAGGCTTCCCTGTCCGTGGCGGTACTAAGACAGGAGGAGTCTTCATGTATTCTCTGATCTCGTCAAAAGCCTTCTGTTGCACGTCACCCCATTTGAATTCTTGATCATTCTTAAGCTTCAACAATGGTGAGAATGGTAGCACCTTCTCTGATAAGTTGGCAATGAACCTTCTGATAAAGTTAACCTTACCAAGTAAAGACTGCAATTCCTTCTTGTTGGTTGGAGGTACGAGTTCATCGATCGCCTTCCTACTCTTGCTGCCGATCTCTATCCCTTTGCGGTGGGCCATGAATCCCAGAAATTCGCCAGCTGACATGCCAAACGCACACTTGTTAGGGTTCATCTTCAGACCATGTCGCCTTGTGTACTCCAAAGTGGTCTTCAAATCGGCCAGGTGATCATTATTGCTTTTGGATTTCACCACCACATCATCTATATAAATTTCAACGACTTTGCCTATCAACTTGTGAAATATATAATTCATAGCTCTCTGATAGGTTGCACCGGCATTCTTCAAACCAAACGTCATGACCACCCATTCAAACAAACCAAGCGCACCAGGGCACCTGAAGGCAGTCTTTGGGATGTCTTTATCAGCCATAAAAATTTGATTATAACCAGCATTGCCATCCATGAAGCTAATAAGTTGGTGCCCAGCAGCCGAGTCTACCAACATATCGGCTATTGGCATAAGGTAGCCATCCATCGGTGTAGCTCTATTCAAATCCCTGAAATCAATACAGACTCGCAATTTACCATTTTTCTTATACACAGGGACGATGTTCGATATCCACTCGGCATATCGGCAAGCTCGAATGAACTTGGCTTCTAACAGCCTCGTGATTTCGGCCTTAATGTCGGGTAGAGCATCCTCTCTAAAACGACGTGGAGGCTGCTTGTGTGGCCGAAACCCTGGCTTGATAGGTAGCCTGTGCTCAACAATAGATTTGTCCAATCCAGGCATTTCATAATATTCCCAGGCGAAACAATCTTTGTACTCCTTCAACAGTTGAATCAGCTCCTGCCTGAACTCTGGGTCTAAATTAGCGGCAATAAACATCGGCCTTGGTCTGTCGCCGGGTCCAACATCCACTTCTTCGAGTTTGTCGGCCGATGTGAATCCTTGCCCCAACTTACCCTCTGTGCCGTCGATCGGATTCTCCATTTAATAAAAAGACTCAGAGCCAATTGCCCTGATCGGCTGTTGACTCTCATCACTGACCTTGATGGAGCCTCCTTCCCAAGCCTTGCCAGAGAAACAGTCATGATCCCTAGCTTCCCAGTATGTGGCATCTGCCGTCGCCACGCTGACCGAGTGATCGGCCGGGACCACTTTGACCTCATCGCCATGCCACTGAATGAGGCACTGATGCATGGTCGATGGTACGCAGCAGTTGGCATGAATCCAGTCGCGTCCGAGTAGCAAGCTGTAGGCACCTTTACTGCCGATCACGAAAAAGGTGGTAAGCAGTGTCTTCTTCCCCACTGTTTGCTTGACATTGATTGCCCCCCGAGTGTTGGAAGAATTGCCCCCGAAATCCTTGAGCATCAGATCAGTTTCTATTAGATCATCGGGACCCTTGCCTAGCTTGCGGAATGTAGTGTAGGACATGAGATTGACAGTGGCACCACCGTCCACCAACATCTTCGTCATGGGCATGCCGTCGACATAACCTTTGAGATAGAGGGCCTTCAAATGTCGATTCTTGGTTGGCTTATCAAAAGTAGCTTGCTGTCCGAGCACTAACTTGGCCACTCCGTCTTCTGATCCCGAATCGTCTGAGTCGGACTCGGTATCATACTTCTTGGCTCTGAACTCTGCAGGCAGCACGAACACCATCTGTGCATCGGCTACAGCCTTTCCATTATTTTGTGGAGGCTTATCGCGCCATACCTGTTTGGCACGTCCCTCAGCTTGGAGCTCTCTATTTCTGAGCCGCTGCACCCGGTGCCTTTGGCTCCTAGTTAGACCCCCCTGGGCACCACTAATTCTCTTGCCAAACCGGCTGTCGGCGTTCAACTACCGCTTCATCAAGCCGATCGCGCGAGTCCCTTTTTTCACGCCGATCCCGCGGGCTGTGGGGGCTCCCCAGCCTCTGATGCACAGATCGACGGTTGACCTGGGACTGCCTGTACTCTCGGTACTGATCGCTGCATTTTGGCCAGTTGCGCAGCGTTGGCAGTCTCAGGCCTTCATTCTAGCAGTGTCGGAAGAATGGGCAACGCCAATGATCCTCCTCACCTCCCCGGTGGCGGGCTATTTCTTCATGATAGCGCGCCTCTTCTTCTTCGCGGAGCCACCTGCGGTACTCCTCTTCTTCGCGCTGCAGCCACCTCTGATGATCTTTCTCTTTCTGTCGCCGCCACTTGTTCAGAAGGTGCTGGTGTGTGGGCCTCCTGCTCTTGGTGCCACTGGATTCTCCCTTCTCCGGATGCCTCTGATTCTGCTCCCTCCTTCCTTTGATCAGCGCCAGCTCCTCAGCTGTGATTTGTGCATCGGTATCAACTGAGGAGTTCTTCCTGGCCCGTTCGGAGGTTAATACCTTTACTTTAGTCAGAGGATTCGTGATCTGAACCATGTTCTGCCCTTTCGGGAATGGGAATTTGTCGATCTTCATCTTCCCCTTGGGAGGAGCCTCAAATTTCAACAAACCGCGCCTAATAGCATTCTGGATTGCTGCTTTGAAATTGCGGCAATTGTTTGTAGAGTGTGAGGTGAGGCCGTGGTACTGGCAGAACGGTTTTCCCTGCAAATCTTCAGGAGATGGCTTGACGTAATCGGCTGGGAAGGTGATGTGGCCTGCAGATCGAAGAGCTTGTCCAGCTTGCGCGTGTCAAAGTCGTATTGATCTTCCGCGCTCCAAGCCTTCGGTACGGCCATGGGCTTTGTTCCCCATTTAAGCTCAACAGCAGCCACTTCTTCATTCTCTCCATCCTCTGAGTCAGAACCACAGACGTAGGCCTGCTTGTATTTTGATTCCTTCTTAAAACTCTGGGCCTACAGTTCTAATGCGGCCACCCTCTGCATCACCTCGCTGATGCTGTTGAAGTTGGTGCCCACAAGCTTCTCTTGGACGTGTGGGAGCAACCCACTGACCACTATCTTGGCGAGCTGCTTGTCGTTCAGGTTCAAAGAGTAACACATGTTCCTGGTCTCCCTGAACCGCTTGATGAAAGCCGATCCAAGTTCACTCGGCTTTTGGCGCATGTTGGTGAGGTCTGTGATGCCTTTCTCCCCAGTGCCAGAGAAGAAGTAATTATGGAATTTAGTCTCCAGATCTTCCCAGCCTTGAATCGAGCCAGGCTCCATAGATGCAAACCAGCTAAACGCCGGCCCTGTCAGTGATAGCGGAAAGA
The DNA here is from genome assembly GCA_038502445.1 of Eremochloa ophiuroides. NCBI lineage: Eukaryota > Viridiplantae > Streptophyta > Magnoliopsida > Poales > Poaceae > Eremochloa > Eremochloa ophiuroides. Next base: position 12,672,453 of record JAHLJS010000009.1, on the reverse strand, counting down.
GCCGGACCCTGTGAGCTACCTCATACGAAGCTTCGCCGAGCTGGGTCAGGTAACGGCTGATGTGCTCCATGGTGGTGATGTCGTCCTGCCCACTGAACTTGGAGAAGTCGGGTAAGCGATACCTGGGCGGCAATGTCACTCGGTCGTACCACTCGGGGTAAGGGCGCCTGTATTTGATTCTAGTCCCAGTCTTCGGCTGTAAACCGAACGTATCACGGAGCATGGCACTCATCTGCTCCAGCAGCTGATTGTTGGGTGTCTAGGCGTACCCCGGATGCGGCGCTGCCTGAAGGTCTTGATATGTGATCCCCTCATGGTATCCAGGAGTTGGGTTAGCCACGTCTGCCGCCAGCGTATTTCCAGCTGTCGGGTTCACTGCTGATGAGTTCATCGAGTTCACCGACTGTCCAGTGGCCTGCATGAAAGCGGCGAGCTCCTTCGGAGTATAATCTTTGTATAATCTGGGAGAAGCTGCTATTTTTTGAGCCGAACCGGCCGCAGTGGCACCCTGCCCTGGCGTTTTCGGCTGGCTCGGCTGTTGTGGTGAGGAATTGGAGGTCCCTGCCGCTGCTTTTGGATCTGCATCCTCTGTGGGTATGTTGAAGTAAACCGGACCCAGAGACTCCCAATCCTGCCGTTTGAGAACAGTCTTCATGATGTTATAGAATGTCTGCAGGAAGGATTTATGGTGATGGCCGACTGCGGAATAGGCGGCCTCCCAGTCCCTTCTTCCAGCATCTGCTTGAGGTCGGCCTTGCACTCCTCTTCAGATTTATCAGAATGGCCATCCATGATCTATATCGGGAATGCATTCTTCTTCACTACAGAGCCATCACGCTGCTTGCTGAATGAAAGCAGGCAGGCATCAGCGAATTCTTCAACAATCTTGTTCAGCACTGCCGCGTCCTCCTCACTGAGATCTTCGACCCTGACCCTGAGGACACCGTCATCCCTGGAGGGGCCGTCCGCCGCAGCCTTTCCTTTTGCCATGGTCTTCAATGAATTGTCCCACCGGGCGTGCCAAAAAGTGTGTTGGCGCAAAAAGTGGTTCCCTAAGCCCAACACACCAGCGAAGCCGGAAACGACCCTTGAGGCAGTAAAGATCTCGCGGATCCAGCTAGCTTCGGACCCGGTCTGAGAGTGTCAGTAATACCCAAGCGTGCCAGTCAATTTGACCTGCAATTGACAAGGAAACAAGACATAATCAGTAATCACAGGGCGAAACTAACCGGTATGTCCAGGTAGTTCCAACTGTATGGCTCAAAGAGCCGACGTAATGGGAGATCGACTAGAAAGCCGATTCCGTCATGTTATGAACCGATTGTAGCGAAACCTGCATTATAACTCAAGTTAACTGATTCAGACATGAATTCAATAATATATACTTGCTGTAGACAGAAATATGCTATAAAAGATGTAGTCACAGCAAACTAACATGATCATAAGATGTCTCTATGTAAAATAAGATGAAATCGGCTATTTCAGCCGATTTAGTGTATACGGGCAACATACAAGCCTATAAAGCAAACAATGTTTCAACTCTCTGGCTAATGGATCTAAATCACAATCTTGCAACAGTGGAGATCGAGCGGATTGAGGCTGTCATGATGAAGTTGCAACTTAAATCCGTTAACTTTTGAATCTAGACAATGTTTATTTTATTATTTGAGTGCGACCCGTATCTAATCTAGATCCAAAATACAACCGGCTGGTGCAAAGCATTCTATATTATCAATATAAAACAAATGGCAAGCATAATTCGTTGAACATATAGATCTATTAGATACAAATCGATGCATATGGATCAAGACGGACAAATTGATGATTGCTTTAAATAATAAACAATAAACATAAGCAACATCGGTAACTTAATGAATCCAACTAAACTGTCAAATTTAACTAGAGCCGATAACTAATCCATGCATGCAAACTGTTTTAATCTATAGCCTGTCCACCGGATGACATTAACTAATAGATTAATCAAGCAAACAAACACGAATCGATAACTAATCCGCGTGTGAAAACCGTCCTAATCTGCATCTCGTCCACCGGATGACGGTAAACACAGATTGATCGGGTAAACCAGCGTGAATCATCCTTGACTCACTGTGCTTCCCGCATCCACCGGATGACGCCAAAGAAACAGAGCTTAGCAAGGACCCTGGTCCGCCATGCTTCCACATCCACCGAATGACGCTAAAAAGACATAGTTTAACAGAGGGTTGACGATACTTACAAGCAACCCTGCATCCACCGGATAACACCCAGCCTGGATGAAGTAACTCGCCGGACTCGACTGACTCTAGGGTTTGGTGGCCGGAGCCGAAAGTTGTGTTGTATTGATGTTGTTGTATATTTTACAATGGCTGAGGGCTTATATTTATACCCTGAGCGTAGATAGAGTCCTAGTCGAATTACAACTCATCAATAGATAAGGAAACTAACAAACTATCCTATATCTAAGGTAACTTGGAGTCACATCTTCCCTTTCATAACGGACTCCAATCGTGATCGCATCTTGGCGGTGCAGACTCTAAATGACGTCACCAATACCGACGCTGCACGCCTTCTGTCACCTTCGCCCGATAACCGATTCACCGTTCAATCGGCTATTCTTCTTCCTTCTGCTGGACGGAATCTGCTTCCGAGATCGGCTATCTTCCTTCGGTATCGGCTATCGGCTCCCAGCCCAAAATTTGGTGTTAACACAAGGTTTTAGGTTAGTGCTCAAGATCTAAATGCATATGCTCAACTATGTCAACTAGAGGCACTTGATGACCGAGGTTGTTAACGAAGTTTCTTCCCCCTTAATAGTACGGTCATCTAACCTAAATGTGATCACACTCTCTACAGTGTCTTGATCACTAAAATGGAAATAGCCCTATTGGTTTCACCTTTGCCTTGAGCTCCATCCTTTGCACCGAGTGTTGAAGCATTTGATCTTCCTGTTGATGGGCTTACTCCAAAGACTTGGATGCCTTCCTAGCTCCACACTTGATCATCCAACCACACATGTAATCACAACAATTAAACATGTGCTTAGATACTAGGTGTCATCAATTAGCCAAAACCAAACTTAGAGCTTTCACATGTAGGGGATTATATTGGGCAAAAATGTCGTCATCCCCTTCTTGTTCGTCTTTGCATTCTTCCATTACAACCCCGCTTTCTCCATGCTTGGTCCAATATATATAGTTTGGTATGAAACCCGACTTATACAAGTGTGAATGGATAGTTCTCGAGCAAGCAAACTCCTTCAGATTCTTACACACAGCATATGGACGACACATGAAACCATCACGCTTGTTTTCCTCGGCCACACTTAAGAAATAAAGCACGCCCTTAATGAATTCTCCAGAGCAGCGATCAACGTTGTACATCCAGTTTCGGCTCATCTGCATTAGAACCGTATCAAAATCTAGAAGCTAAATACTTAATTACACAACACTAGTCATCAAGTACAGTGAAAATGGCAGTATAAAGACACAAACTAATTAATTTAAGTTAGCCTCGCTACAATGTAGACAATCCCAACTAGCACTAAATAGACTAAACTAAAATGCACTTCAGCAGCATAAGGATCTATCGACCAATCCCAGCTAGAATAGATGGATCATTCATTTCCTCTTCCTCCCTTGGCTGCTTGTGCTGGCTCACTGCCTCACCCGATTGTGCAAGATTGTTTTGCACGTGCTCAACATTGTTGATGGTAGTTATGGCTCAATTTTAAGCATCAACAAGACATGAAAAAGGGCATAAAAACATCCTCAAACATAGAATAAGGACTAAACTAATAGAATTCCATGAGTTTTGGTGAATCTATGTTTTGTAGGGTGTTAATCAGGAAAGACCCAAGGGAGACCCACATGTCAGATCAAAATATCGAATTCCGACGTGCAAATGAAACAAGAACATTCTAGAGAACACCAGAGACATGCCTGATGAAGCGGGGCCCACTTGGCAGACACAGAGGGTCGACCGACCTTCTGACATGGTCGGTTGACCCTATCAGGACTCCGTTCCACATGCGCTTCGACGTGGACCCACATCCCAAAATTTCACGCAATCTCCACCGCCCGTCGAAGTCGATTTGATCCAAGGGCTACGGTTCATCTCACCGGCCTACATAAGGACCCCCAGAGCCCCCAGGGTTTCATATCTCATATCTATCAGAGATAAGATCTCATCTCAGATCAGAAGAGAAGAGCTCTCCACTAGAGATTTGGGTTAGACACTCAAAGTTCTAGTTTAGACCTAGATAGTAGATTGAAGTAGAGTTGAGCCTTCGGCTCAGGATTCTAGATCACCTGTCTACTAGAGATTGGTAAATCTGTTGTATTACCTCTTATTATGACTTCATGCTATTTCAATACTATGTTTCGGTTTTTTATGTTCCTAGTTTATTCTAGTAGTATATTTGATATAGTTACGATTGGTAATGAGTTTATGCATGAGTTCGCAAAGCGCTTAATCCAATACTCGAGTGGGTTAAGTGGTTGACATTATAGGGGCATGGTGCTTAGATATTGTTTGCCTACGAATGCGCTTTATATGCCGGGTCATGTGGTAGATCTCGGATGTGACACTCCTGCTGAGTCCTTTGTAGTCCACTCCCCGTATGTAGACAGAGTAGAACTAAATTATAAAGGTAGACTTGCTTTGTTCTTGTTCTTCCTGAATAATATTCCTGATGCATAAATAAAGAGTCAATTGTGCTATATATGATTGTATATTTGCTAGAGTAGATGAATAATATAATTAATTAGGAATGACATAAGAATCTGATCTCTTAAGTAATCCTATGCTTTGGTTGACTTTAATTTTGAGTAGTCCACACCTCTCTGGAAAGTTATCTAAGCCTTTATTACTATCATATCCATATCTTTATTATTGGCTTACCCTATTTAAGTATGTGCTCTGTGATTGATTCTATTCATAAGTGATGTAACTTGAATCTATCCACTCATGCCTGGCTCCATACCTTCTCCCTGTGGTAAAAATATAAATCGAGAACCCTGGAATACTCGGGTAAAATGCTACAATGGTATAATTAATCTATGCGCTTGCAGATACTTTAAACTTGATTATTTATATTTATATCCTCTTTAGTCGCTTGCATTCATAATAACTGCTTTGTATTAATCTGGGTAGTTTCCATACATGTCTCTTATATTCTTGCTAGGGATGACAAGTTAGTTATTGTAAGAGATATGGGTTTAAAAGAGGTGGCTAAGTAATTTACCAAGTGACAATTAATTAATACCAACAAGAATTTTTGGCGCCGTTAACGGAAAGGCATTTGAGAAAAAGATCAAGTACATACTTAGTAATGGAATCATACCTAGTACCTCAGCTTTTACAGAATTACCCCTTGTGTTTCTTGTCTACATTTTATGCAGGGTACCAGAGGATTCAATCAACTTCAATCATCCGAATCAAATCAATGCAAGAAGAAACTAACACCAAGTTCCTAAAGCCATGGCTGAGAAAACACTGCGAGATTTCGCTACACCAAGTACCAAGAACATCCGCACCGGACCAACACTCAACACCGATAACTTAGAGTTCGAGCTCAAGCCAAGACTCATCAACATGGTTCAAGCTATATCATTCAGTGGAAAGGCACATGAAGATGCAAGTGCTCATCTTCAGAATTTTCTGGAGATTAGTAGCACCATCACCATCAAGAACGTTGCTCAAGACATCATACTACTCCGCTTGTTCCCATTTTCACTCTTGGCAAGAGCGAAGCAGTGGTTCTACACCAACAAAGATCACATCAACACATGGGCAAAGTGTTCTAAGGCCTTCCTAGAAAAGGTTTTCCCTATAGGCAAAACCAATGCCTTAAAAGGAAAGATTACCGACTTTCAGGTGCAAAAAGAAGAAACTATTTCAGAAGCATGGGAGCGCTATCAAGAATACATCTCAGATTGTCCCCATCATGGAATAGAAGATTGGTTACTCCTACAAGGTTTCTACCAAGGATTAACTCAAAGGAGTCGTAACCAGGTTGATGCAACCGCTGAAGGATCATTCCTGTCACTCACTCCTGGGAAAGCTGAAGTACTTATGGAGAACATAGCAAGAAATCAAAGCTGGACCCATGACAATACTCAACATTGTCGTCAGAGTAAGGAAACAACCGAAGAACGGTGTGCATTATCAACCAAGATGGACATACTATTAAGTTGGCTCGCACAGCGGGACGACTATAAGAAGGATCGTCAAGCCATTCAAGATGTATTCAACACACAGAATAAGTGGGGAGAGTACTTGGGAGTGAAGTTTGATCCACCGCAAGAAGACATCAACATCATTCTCAACAACTCTACTCCAAAGAAGCAAGGACGGGGTCAAAAACAACAATCCAACCAAGGTAAGTACCCAGGTAACTATCCTAACCAACCATCCTTGAGAGATTTGATATTAGAGCAAGCTAAAATTAATGATAATAGTGCTAAGAAACTTGCCTCTAATGACAAAATCTTGGAAAACATAAATGTCAAAATGGATAACTTTTCTTCTGCTATCAAAGATCAACTTGTCTACAATAAGAAAATAGAATTACAAATAGCACAGTTGTCTGCAGCATTGCCTTTTGCCACTAACCATGAACAGGTCAAAGCTATAACTACGAGAGGTGGTAAATCAACCCAAGATCCCCAATATCCAAAAGGAACACATCCACGAGGAACAACTCGGTTACCAGCAGCACCAGCGGAACCAGAAGAAAAGAGAGACGCAGAAGTGGAAGAAGTTGTACCACAGGAGCATGAAATGACACAAGATTTCCATGACATCAACCTCTTACCGTTCCCGCGAAGAATCCGGAAGAATCAACAAGATGAGCAGTTCGACAGATTTATTGAAGTCATCCAGAAGCTATATGTCAACATACCACTATTGGATGCCCTTCAAGTCCCCACTTTTGCAAGATACATCAGAGACATCCTCAACAAAAAGAGACTTCTGCCAACCACCAAAGTCATCAAGCTAACAGAAGAATGTAGTGCGGCTATCCTCAATATAGCACCAGAAAAGAAGAAAGATCCAGGATGCCCCACTATCGATTGCTTAATCGGAGAACAATACTTCAACAATGCACTATGCGATCTTGGAGCAAGCGTCAGTGTGATGCCCAAAACAGTCTTTGAAAAGCTTAGATATTCCACCCTGGAACCCACATCAATGTGCATTCAACTGGCAGATCAATCAATTCGCTACCTAGAGGAAATCGCGGAAAATATTCCAGTGAAGATAAGAGACTTCTTCCTGCCAGTAGATTTTGTGGTCCTAGATATGCAACCAGACTCAAAAGTATCCCTCATCCTTGGGAGACCTTTCTTGAGCACAACCAATGCTCACATTGATGCCGGGGCAGGAGAAATCAGATTCAACATAAATGGGAAAGAAGAGCGGTTTGCTTTCCGACCAAGACCAGAACAACAACTCACTGCAAATATGGTGGAAGGAAATGACGAACCAGCTGGATCAACATCTCCGGGATTGGAGAATCTACCCACTAACTAAGCAAGAAAATGAAGTCCGATTCGATGGATGAGAAAATCCCGAACCTTCGCCGAGAGGTAACTTGGTATTTACCCACATTTATTTCCTGTATTTATATTCCTCATATGCATTACAAAAACAAAATAAAAATTTGCATAGTAATATTTTAAGAGTCTCATATAGGTTTTTCCTGGAGCATAAAAACTTGCAGTAGAGATATTTCACAATAGAGTCAAAAAATTATAAAAATTTTATATTTCAATTCCCTGCATTTTGTAGTTTCATAAAAGTATTATTTTCATAGTTCGTATTTTCATGGTATTTATCTACGGTAGAATACAGGAGACACATGGGTCCCACACCTATCACACCCATCACCTCCATTATCACCCACCATTATTCACTACCATCCATTTCTTTCCATCAACCCTATCACACCCATGCATCACTTTGAGGAACCATCCATCAGACACCACGGTGCATTCACAGGCTTTCATTTGAATCAAGGAGCACTCACGAGAAAGGAGAGAGCAAAAGGACACCAGGTAGGGTTGGCCGACCCCATGGGCAAGTCGCCCGACCTCCCTCTTCCCCCTCTATAAAATCCCAAGTTCTCAGCTCTCCATTTGCACCATCTCAAACCCGAGAGCATCCCTTTCGCCTACAATTTCATTCAGAGAGTCTGAGAGATAGTTAGCTCTTCATTTAGATGAGTAGAGAGAGCCTGAGAGTGAGGCCTATGAGAGTAGAAGTTCTGCTCATTTCCTGAGTGAAAAACATAGCACTTAGAGGGGATGCTGTCCAACTAAAATCAAAGTAGAAAGTCACCTCAAGTTTGAGCTTAAAACCTTGACCAATTTGAACGAATCCTTGAGCGACTAACCTTTGAATGACTGACTTCTAGACGGCTAACCTCTAACATTTTTTTTAGCTAAACCCTGTGCAAGATTTCTTTTGTGGTGTGCACTAACATTTTGCAGGTATGAGCTGGCTCAAGAAGAAGCTCACCCGTGCGGGATCGTCACGCTCTACCCAGAGCCGTTCATCGAGCTGCTCGGATATGAATGTTGACCCTCCGTCCCAGGAGCTGCCTGCTGCACCCACTCTCGTCTTGACGAATGAGAAGCATTTGAAGCTGCGACGCCCCGAGAAGGCCAAGTTCAACACCATCAAGAACCTCCCGTTCACATTAACAAGTGTCTTCAGTGACGACCTTCTCCACGACACAGGTATGGATACCGAATTCCCCCTTATCTTTCATGAGATTGGTTGGGAAAATTTTTGGCAAATGACTGAGCCGGGTAGCAAGCTTCTCACTGCCGAATTTCTTTGCACGCTTAAAGCTGAAAATAATGGAGTTTCTTTCTGACTTTTTAATAAGGAAATTTCTTTAACATGGAAAGAACTTAGCCAACACCTTGGTTTTAATTCAGAATGTGTGATAGACATGAATGTTGCTTTGCCTGAATTTGATAGAGCTAAATTTTGGAAGGAGATAACTGATGAGAATAGCTGTAGACATACTGTTACCAATTCCATTCAGTTGCCTACTTTGTGCTTTATGCATCGCTGGCTAGGAACTACACTTTTTCCTAGGGACGATGTTTGCATTGTTAGGATCGAGGATTTGCAGATTATGTTTGCCATGGCTAGACGTAGGAAAGTTTCACCTGTTTATGCCTTGGTAGAACATTGGATCAAAACTTTTGAGAGGAAGTTTGGGCACATCGAGTATACCTCTTTGGTAACTCGACTTGTCGGCAGTCTGGGTCTTCTAGAAAATGCCACGCTTGATCTTACAACTGAAGACCGGCCCGAGATAACCATTGAACATTTCAGACAGGCCCAAATAATAAAAGGAGGGAAGAACAACATTCCCATTACTATGATTTATCGTGGCGATGCAACCGAGATCCCTTTGCCTAACCCGGGACTCAAATTGTACGCTGCACCTTCTTTTATTGTTTTGCCAAGCAGGGCCACTGTCAGCAGGAGTGCATCAGCACGCCTAGATCGCATACCGTAGAGATACTACGGCGCAGACCCGACTCCATAGGGGCTAGCATTCACTGGCTATCAGACGTTCGACCACATGGGCACCTCACGTGGTTTTAATAACCCGTGGGAGGCGACCCCATCCACACACTCGGAGGGATCCTGGCAGCAAGCGAGCAGCACCTAGTGGCAGCATGGTTACTATGGCCATTAGCAGCAAGGTAGTGGTCACTTCGATATGCAGGAGGAAATGTCTGGAGGAGTGCACCATCAGCCCAAACGTGCTTCCTACTCCGGCCCCAGCTACGATGAGTACAAGCAGGACCGCCACGAGTTTTGCACACAGCTGGGCAGGATTGAGAAAACGCAGAACGCCCTCATACAAGCCCAGGACCAGATCCAGCAGCGCCAAATGGTACCCGACAACAACTGGGAAGCGCTCTTCACCCACTTCCACATCCGACCACTGTACCAGTGAGGCTGCACCAACAGCTAGCTTGGGGGAGGACCCCCGCATGACCAGGTAAGTTGTCTCGATCCTCTTTGTTTTAAATTTGTGTGCTAGTAGTTTGCTTTAGTTCGCTTGGTTTGCTTTAGTTTGTGTATGTGAATAAAGGAACTTTAAGAATCTGAACCTAGATGATAGTTGCTCTAGTGCCATGCTTAAATTAAAATTTCTCCTACTATTGAGTTATTAATTTGACTTGAGAATTTATTCTAAAACTTGAAATCTGTGAGAGCATACTTGAGCTAAGCTTAAATAATTGATAGACATGATATAAGAAAGTTTGAGCTGCTATCTGTCTAGTTCATTATGACACTGAATTCCGGATGCTTTATTTGAAAAATCCTAAAATCAATGTGATGAGTTCCTTGTATGACCAAAACTGAAATTCCTACCAGAGCCGTATATCTTGATTAGAATAGAAAACCCTTTTATAGCTGCTTGCATTGCATTTAGTTTAGCCAAGCTTTGTTGATACCTTATGAGAGCTTTGTCATACTCTTAAAATCATGATCACATACACTCCACTCACATAGGAACTGTCCCTACACTGGGGGTAGGCGCCACAACATGCATTCCATCCAAAAATGTTTTCTCCTACACTGGGAGTAAACACCAAAAATATTCCATATTTCCACCCAAATAAATGCTCCAAAGTTCTTGTGAATATCTCTCAAAATTAGAAAGTTGCAGAGAAGAGGCATGAGGCTAGGCAAAAGTGTGAGTAGTGAGAGAAAACAATGGGTACATAGATGCCCGCCTGAGAGGAAAAAATGGACAAGTGTCCGATGAAATAAAACAATGGGTACTTAGATGCCCGCCTGAATAGAAAAAAAGAAGGAAGAGCTAGCCCATGTTGTCCTGCAGCATAAGTTTCAAAGTTTCAAAAGAGAGATTTGTTTCCATGGAGCAAAAGTAGAATTAGCCACCATATACACCCCTCATACCACACACATGCACATCTTGATTTGATTGTATGACTTAACTCTCTTTGGATCCATTGTTTGACTTTACAATAAATGCTTTGCAAGTAAGTGTTCACTGTTTTTTCTACATATGCGCTCCACAAAAAGCCTTATCAGTATTAGGAAGGAAAGCATACACCTTATTGCTTTGGTGAGGATCCACAAATGCCACATATATGAGAGACTTGAGAGAGAGTCATACAAGTGCAACTCTGAGTTTTATCTTGAAAATGCAAAAATACTGGAACAGAGATGAAATAATGGATTTGATATTTAGTGCTTAACTGATTATTCTATCTTTCAATTACCTAAGGCTAAGTGATAATAAAAGCCGCATGATTGCAGGTCATATGGATAAATTTGAAAGTTAGATTGGTCACTCTGTTTTGGTAGAGAATTTTAATGAAGGCATGTGTGCAGGAGTAGTTCATTGTTTGCTCAGGGACGAGCCAAGGTTAAGCTTGGGGAGCTTGTTGATGGTAGTTATGGCACAATTTTATGCATCAATAAGACATGAAAAAGGGCATAAAAACATCCTCAAACATAGAATAAGGACTAAACTGATAGAATTCCATGAGTTATGGTGAATCTGTGTTTTGCAGGGTGTTAATCAGGAAAGACCCACATGTCAGATCAAAAAATAGAATTCCGACACGAAAGTGGAACAAGAACATTCTAGAGAACCCCAGAGACACGCCCGACGAAGCGAGGCCCACTTGGCAGAGATAGAGGGTCAGCCGACCCTCTGACATGGTCGGCCAACGCTGTTGTTGGCGTTTCTTAGCATCATTACTAAAGATAGTCTAAAAGCCCATTCCTAGTAACGATACTATAAACGTAAGTTGACATTCCCAACCACCATTACTTCAGAAAGGTAACCCTTGGCCCTTAATGGCGCTGGCCTAGGTAAAGCAGTCTCATAATAGCAGTTAGAAGTGCCGAATTGGCCTTCTTAACCGTCATTACTTACAATATGTAAAACTGTGGCACGGCGCCTTGGGGTGCAACAAGAATTACAATCCTTAGGTAATGGTAGCTAGGTATGTCAATCATGATAGCTCAGTATAGATAAATCCATAAGCGCACGGAACTATCATTGTAGCATTTCAACCCGTGGGGTGTCGTATTTATAATTTCCCGTACGAGGGCAGGACGAATGCATCTAGCTTTGGCATAAACATGATCACTTATTGAATGCATAGGTAGACATAGCATAGGCAGGGGTAAATCATAGTTCAAAGATCGTGGACACACATCTGAGCCGAACTCAAGGATAAAAGAGAAATAAAGAATAAAAGAATATATCTAATTGAGCAGGCATTGGTCATATATAACTATGCAAAGAACTATTAGTAAACATCTAACTAGCATGTCTAGTATCAGGACTAAGTCTAGGATGACAGGGAGATCCCCGCAGCTGGTCTGCCAGCCGATAGAAACTTTACGAACTCCTACCCAATATCCGAACGTGGGGGAGTGCTAGGGATGGACAGGGCTGTCACCACCTGCCCACCTACCCCTCTGCCCGTGGGATACCGGCATATTTGCCAATCTCCGCATACCCGAGCACCATGCTCGCGTACTTGGAGACAACTCCTAACCCCCTAGGACCCCACCCCTTCGGAGTGGCAGGCTAGGCTAAGAGCAACCATGACAGCATGACGAACCGTCACCTCATCCCTAGTTCTTCCTATATTCATACTCAGTCGATGAACGATGAACAAGTCAAGAACATGATACATAACCTATGTTCTAGCTCATCTACTATGCTCATAACAAGATCATAACTTGACTCTAGTTCATATGCATGATCATATAAATAAGATAAGAACTTGATCTTGGAAGAGAACTGCATTGTATTCATACCGAGGTGTTCCTTCTTCTCCCAAGGATACAATCTCTCCTTGCTAGCTCTTGCCTTTCTCTAATACTAAAACTAATCTAAAGAATACAAGTGAGAGGTGAGGTAAATGGCTCCAAATGATGGTGTGTGTGGGAGGGGAGCTCTCCCTCTCTTTTTATAGTCTAACAAGGATGGTTCGGGTGCCAACAAATATGGAAGCAGGTGGAACCGCCATCAACAAACCGCCATCAGCACCGCCTCCGAAGATGGGCCCGGGAGGCCCCACCAGGGGGCGGCCGACCCCGGGGGCGGTCGGTCCCTGGGGAGCGCCATCTGGCCAGCGCCTTCGGGTGGTCGGCTGCTCCCTGGGCCTGGGCCTCCCCCGCGGTTACGGATGGGTCCAGTTTAATGTTTGAGGTGGGATTTCATATTTTCTTGAATTGCGCCTTCTCTGAATACGTTTCCTGGATGTGCACTTTTTTATGGTTTTTGTGCATTTCCACATGTCACACCTGCAAGTCAAGTACACACTAAAACTTGTGAAAATGTTAGTTTAAAGCCCTACCTACTATTTATTTTAGTAACATATTGGCGGTAACAAATAGGCTTTAAGAACCGCCAACAACTCCCCCACACTTAGTCCTTTGCTCGTCCTCGAGTAAAGGTTTGAAGGACTAAGCGGGTTTATCTCCTTGATTTCAAATCTGCGTACAAGTTATTCCAAGCTTCACCTAAACCTGTGAACTACCAAGTCATCTTGGGTAATTGAAAAATGGAATAGCCTGGATTCAAATTTTCTTACTCGTATCCCTGCTCAGAAACTTGGGTTTTTGTGAAGTTTTGAAAACAAAAAGATAGCACTTGTTCCTTGAATGATTCTCTCAAGTCACTTATTTGTATGTGGTTCCTTACCAAGGCATATATAGGGATTGCCTTCACTTGATCAACCTACCTCTAAAAAGTTTATCTGGAGCTTTAGGTAGGGAGGAAAATACTAAGGCACACTTACCTTATATATATTGTCAAGTCAAATCCTGGACCGCACCGGAGGGAAGCGTCATACTCTTAGATCAGAATGTGCATGTGTGTGGAAAGAATATGGTAGGTATTATTGGTGTCTAACCTAATTCCACTATGTTCTTTGAAACACATCTCCCTCCTTATTAGGACTTAGAAAAATCTTTTATGAGGGCATGAGCTATCCTTATTCTCTCTCTTCTTTATGTATATATATTTATATATATATATTTCTCTTCTTCTTTTTCTTTTCTTCTCCACTTTTTTTTCTTTTTTTTCTCATTTTTTTCTTCTCCACCTTTTTTTCACCTTTTGGAAGATAGCCTCATGCTTTTATTTGCAACAAAAACTTTAAGGGAGATGTGAACAAAGATTCAAAGCATTTATTTGGATGGGACCTAATAAGTATATTTTTGGTTCACCCCCAGTGTAGGAGTAGAACATTTTGGGTGGACCAAAGTGCAAGGTATATTTTGCGCCTACTCCCAAGGTAGGAGTAGTGCAATTATTTGGTGGATGGATGAACGAATGTTGTGCACAACTCTCAGTGTAAGAGTTGGCAACCTTATTTGTTGGTGCATGAAATCTGATCTTGGGAGCATGAAATTTCTCTCAACAGGGGTCACAAAACTTGACCATACTCAACACAAAGTAAGATGCATATGTGGAAGGTTTTGTCATGAAAGATCATGTATGGCCTTGGTAGGTATTTGCAATTATTCAAGGAACATGCTATATTGATTTTTGTTTTGTAAAAATAAATCCCAAGTTCTTTGCAAGAAATGAGCAGGCGTCATGTCATCATACTATATCTCATTCGTCAATCACTTAGATAAAATGGGGTCCCTATGATAAGTGTTCACAAGTAATAGGAATATTGGAAAGGAATAAAGAGTATGCAAACTTTAATCACAGAATGCCATGGAGATGGAGCATCAAGAGTTTTGTCTTTTCAAAAGTGTTCAAAGTTAAATTTCAAAGCCTTGAAAAGAGCAGGGGTAGAGTTGCACAAACCATCGTTGAAGATGAAAGAACTAATGAAAGTTGTTTGTCTCGTCCTTTTGTTTGATGGGTTGCTCGATATTTGTGCAATGTGTTAGGGAGATCTCGAATTTGTTGTAGTTATGCTTAAGAGATCTCCCCCACACTTATTTTTTTGTACCATCTTTTATTATAAAAAAGAAAGCAAAACAAGAGGGACTACAACAGGCAAGGGTCTTATTGGCTAAAAGATCAAGGAAACAAAATTTTATTATTTAGTTATTTTTATTTTATTAGGAACTTGTTCAACCAACTTTTATTAGAGCTCAAACAAGGCTGATATAAAAGATGCAATGAAAACATAGCCAAGACTTATCCCCATATCAGATTACTGCCATTGTTTATGAAAACAACTCAAGGTTCATTAATCAAATTTCAACACCATGTCAAAACATGATTAAAGAAGACTATTTCAACCTAAGTACCATGCTTAATTTGAAAACAGCCTATGGATGTTACTCGCGAGAATACATCCAAACAAGAGCATATGACATAAACAAGGAAGCATGAATTTGAATGATCATAAGGAGACAAGGATGAGCGAAGGGATTGGTGAACATTTATTACCTTTTGCATACCTGAGTGTTCTTACCGGCAGCATATGTGGATTTCTTTGAAGATGCTACACCGGTGGCGTGGACGTATAGGCTCCAACTCAGGTGAATCAATAGGCCGGATGGACCTTGGGCCTTATTGGTAGCAAAGGTGTAAAGGAGTATACTCATTCTTTTCCTTTCTCTCTTTTTTTTTGAAAGATAACTACCGATAACCTTCGGCAAGGGCTCAACATTTATAGTCTGTTGGCAAGACTTCCCCCTCTTCATTGCTCTATAGCTGCATGAACAAACTTGGGAGAATTCTCGGGTTGCCCCGAGATTTTCCCGTATTGTTGACAGGAATAGAAGCAGCAATTTAAGCAAACTATTTTTCTATCATTTTATTGAAACTCAGCTGATTTTTAACAAAAGAAGATAGAGTTTCAAGTTTAGCATTTATAGATTCAAACATTTTATCATTAAAGGAAAGCTTTCTAGCAAGATCTGCATTAAACTTAGCTTGCCTTAAAACAAAATCTCTCGAGGAAGGTTGATTGAAATCCAATTTGAATTTTGAATTGAGATTAGAAGAATTACCTTGTGGGTGGTTATGGTTGTTCCACCCATTATTACCTGGTTATTGATGTTGGCGAAACCCGTTGTTGACGTAGGACGCTTCTTCCTGGGTTTCGGGACAGCTGTTCCTCGAATGGCCAACATTTCCACAGACTTCACATGTCATGTGTGAGTCCGTGGCATGGACGGTGCCTGTGGTGGGTTCGGTGGCAAGGTCGTCCAGCCTCTTTATTAGGAGGTCTATTTTTGCGGCAAGCAAATCCGTCTCCTTCACGGTATGCATGCCTTCTTGTGTTTTTCTTCCTTCTCCCCAGCTTTGCTTTGCTACCATCTTTTCGATGAGTACAGTGGCATTCTCGATGGTGAGGGAGAGGAATGCCCCTCCAGCTGTGGTGTCAAGGTGCCCTTTTGACATGGTCGTTAGGCCCTCGTAAAAGTTCTGGAGCACCAGCCAATCTTCCATTCCATGGTGGGGACAGGCTCGGACATAGTCCTGCAGCCTCACCCATGCCTGAGGGATGGACTCGAGTGTTGTCTGCTGGAAGTTGGATATCTCCCTCCTTAGAGCAATGGTTTTGCTCATGAGGAAGAACTTGGCGAGGAACGCCATGGAACATTTGTCCCACGTGTTGACAGCTTCCTTGTTTTGGTAGAACCACTGTTTCGCCTTCCCCGCAAGGGAAAAAGGAAACAGGCGGAGCTTGATGCTAGTTGGTGCGACGTCTTTGATGACGATGGTGTCACACAATTCAAGGAAGTGTTGAACATTGAGCATTTGCGTCCTCGTTTGGCAAGCCACAGAACTGGCTTGCCTGCACCATCTTGATTAGGCCAGTACAGAGCTCGAAGTTTCCATTCCCAATATTGACAACGCGCCCAACGGGCACGTTGGCAATAGTAGGGGTGGAGTAGTCGCGGAGTGTCTTGGCCATGATGATAGTAGCAGATGGTGCGGGAGTGAATGGTTCGTCTGTCGATGGAGTAGCAGAAGAAGAAGTGGTACGAGACCTGTCCTTCCTTAGGAGTGCCTCCGGATTGTCGGTGAAGTTGTTCGACAAGTCGAAACCACTCATACACTATCCTGTTTTCTTTCCAATAAAAAGAGGAAGAAAACAAGAGAAGTTAACCTCCCTAAACTATGGCCACCTTTTGCTTATTATGCAATCAATGCCTATGCCAAGCTAGATGTTTTTATTTCCTTTTGCCCTCCCCGGCAACGGCGCCAGAAATGCTTGTCGGCGTTTCTTAGCGTCATTACTAAATATAGACTAAAAGCCCATTCCTAGTAACGATACTAGAAATGTAAGTTGACATTCTCAACCACAATTACTTTAGAAAGGTAACCCTTAGCCCTTAATGGCGCCAGCCTAGGTAAAGCAGTCTGGTAATAGCAGTTAGAAGTGCCGGATTGGCCTTCCTAACCGTCATTACTTACAATATACAAAACTGTGGCACGGCGCCTTGGGGTGCAACAAGAATTACAATACTTAGGTAATGGTACTTAGGTATGCCAATCATGATAGCTCAGTATAGATAAATCCGCAAGCGCACGGAACTATCATTGTAGCATTTCAACCTGTGGGGTGTCATATTTATAATTTCCCGTAGGAGGGCAGGACAAATGCATCTAGCTTTGGCATAAACATGAGCACTTATTGAATGCATAGGTAGACATAGCATAGGCAGGGGTAAATCATAGTTCAAGGATAGTGGACACACATCTGAGCCGATCTCAAGGATAAAAGAGAAATAAAGAATAAAAGAATATATCTAATTGAACAGGCATTGGTCATATATAACTATGCAAAGAACTGTTAGTAAACATCTAACTAGCATGTCTAGTATCACGACTAAGTCTGGGATGACAGGGAGATCCCCGCAGTTGGTCTGCCAGCCGATAGAGACTTTACGAACTCCTACCCAATATCGGAACGTGGGGGAGTGCTAGGGATGGACAAGGCTGTCACCACCTGCCCACCTACCCCTCTGCCCGTGGGATACTGGCATATTCATCGATCTCCGCATACCCGAGCACCATGCTCGCGTACTTGGAGACAACTCCTAACCCCCTAGGACCCCACCCCTTCGAAGTGACAGGCTAGGTTAAGAGCAACCATGACAGCACGACGAACCGTCACCTCATCCCTAGTTCTTCCTCTATTCATACTAAGTCGATGAACGATGAACAAGTCAAGAACATAATACATAAACTATGTTCTAGCTCATGTACTATGCTCATAACAAGATCATAACTAGACTCTAGTTTATATGCATGATCATATAAATAAGATAAGAACTTGATCTTGGAAGAGAACTGCATTGTATTCATACCGAGGTGTTCCTTCTTCTCCCAAGGATACAAACTCTCTTTACTAGCTCTTGCCTTGCTCTAATACTAAAACTAATCTAAAGAATACAAGTGAGAGGTGAGGTAAATGGTTCCAAATGATGGTGTGTGTGGGAGGGGGGCTCTCCCTCTCTTTTTATATTTTAACAAGGATGGTTCGGGTGCCAACAAATATGGAAGCAGGTGGAACCGCCATCAGCACCGCCTCCGAAGATGGGCCCGGGAGGCCCCACCAGGGGGTGGCCGCCCCCGGGGGCGGTCGGTCCCTGGGGAGTGCCATCTGGCCAGCGCCTTCGGGTGGTCGGTTGCTCCCTGGGCCTGGGCCTCCCCCGCGGTTACGGATGGGTCCAGTTTAATGTTTGAGGTGGGCTTTCTTATTCTTGGATTGCGCCTTCTCCTAATACGTTTCCTGGATGTGCGCTTTCTTTATGGTTTTTGTGCATTTCCACATGTCACACCTGCAAGTCAAGTACACACCAAAACCTGTGGAAATGTTAGTTTAAAGCCCTACCTACTATTTATTTTAGTAACATATTGGCGGTAAGAAATAGGCTTTAAGGACCGCCAACACCTGTCAGGACTCCGTTCCGCGTGCGCTTCGACGTGGACCCACATCCCGAAATTTCACACAATCTCTACCGCCCGTCGAAGTCGGTTTGATCCAAGGGCTACAGTTCATCCCACCGGCCTATATAAGGACCCTGAGACCCCCCAGGGTTTCATATCTCATATCAATCAGAGATCAGATCTTATCTCAGATCAGAAGAGAAGAGCTCTCCACCAGAGATTAGGGTTAGATACTCAAACTTCTAGTTTAGACCTAGATTGTAGATTGAAGTGGAGTTGAGCCTTCGGCTCAGGATTCTGGATCGCCTGTCTACTAGAGATTGGTAAATCTGCTGTATTACCTCTTATTATGACTTTATGCTATTTCAATACTATGTTTCAGTTTGTTATGTTCCAAGTTTATTCTAGTTGTATATTTTATATAGTTATGATTGGTAATGAGTTTATGCAAGAGTTTGCAAACCACTTAATCCAGTACTCGAGTGGGTTAAGTGGTGGACATTATAGGGGCATGGTTGTTGGCGCTTCTTAGCATCAGCAGAAAAGTCCGCAAGCGCACGGAAGAACCGTTGTAGCCTTCACCCGGAAGTATTCAGGGTATCGTAATTTCCCAGAGGAATGGTCTTTGTACTTAGTCTCTTAAACTAGTTTACTCAGAACAGACAGAAGGGATAGCTTGGGTAGAGAGGTTCTTCTAAGGTCAAACGCACATAAGCAATGGAAACTTCCCCACTACTTGCTTGCTTCAGGCCTACTGACGCACCTGGTCTGCCAGGCGATACCAGTATCACCGCTATTCCGCGTCCAAACGTCGGGGGATGCTGGTACGAGTGGACAGGGATGTCACCACCTGCCACCTACCCCTCTGCTCGTGGGCGCGCGCAACATAGGAAGGTAGACTCCGACATAGACACCACGTCTACGAAGGCGACTACTACTCTAGCGGCGTACAGGAACATCCGTCTCTATCAGGAGTCCTCTTACTAGAGCATCCGTCCAAAGGACAAACGATGATCCCCCAAACAAGTAGCTTTATGGAAGTAACATGCTTAATGAATCAAACCAAAGTTGAACACGAACTTCTTACTTCAAGTAGCAAGACGATCGTAGAGGTACAAGTTGGATCGAGAGCCGACAAGCCCGGCACTTCGTCCACCCGGAGGCAGAACTGCTTCGACTCCGCTCTTTCTCCAGCTCTTGTCCCTCTCTCACTCCCTATACTAAATTAGCTATAAGCTAATGGAATGGAGCTTGCTCTTCCTCTCTACATTGTGACCTGTTGGTGAATCAATTGATGAATAGGTGTAGAGAGGAGGCCTCCTTTTATAGCCTGAGAGGAGGGGCTTCTATGCAAAAGGATCATCCCCACATGGAAGGACCCAAACCGACCTCCAAAGGGCGGTTTCCACTTTCCATCTGTGTTGATCGTAGGTGGGAACATCCATGGGAAACCGCCCTACAACCGCCAGAAGAAAACTGGGCCCGAGAGACCCCACCAGGGGTGCGGCCGGTCCCGGGGGCGGCCGGTCCCCTAGTGGGCCCATCTGGCCACCGCCTTTTGGGAGCACGTGGGCCTCGTCGATAGCTTCATTTTTACTGGTGATTCAGCCCAATCGGAGTTCGGATGAGTGAGTTATGGCCAAAATACTCAAGCCTACTCGTGGAGTCCTAAATTGGATTCGAACTTATATATCTTTTTATTGGGAATTCCAAATAATGCAAATAATATATGCATTTTGATCAGCACAACGAGCTCTCCGTAATGGTGTAGTCCATTTTATTATTTGAGATACTTTTATGTTGTGAAAACTCGGATATTCCTGCAACATAGTGGAAAACACCAAAACTCGTGGAACTTGTTAATTAAAGAATATTTTTATATGATGTTCATGGATTTATATTATTATTGGCGGTATAAAATGTGACTTAAGGACCGCCAACAAGACCCCCACACTTAGTCCTTTGCTCGTCCTCGAGTAAAGGTTTAAAGGACTAAGATGGGTCATCTCCTTGATATATAACCTGCATACAAGATATTCCAAGCTTCACCTGTACTTGTGAACTTCAAAGTGTCTACCACATTTTCTTGGGTAATTGAATAATGGAACAACATGGAATCAAATCCCCTTGCATCAGTTAGCTCAGAAACTTAGGTTTTTATAAGATTTTTGAAAAAAAAGATAGCCTTGCTCCTTAAATGATACTCTCAAATCGCTCATATATGTGTCTGGTTCCTCACCAAGGCATTTTGGAATTGCCTTCTTTCATAGCCCATCTCTAAAGGTTTTGAGTGGAGTTTTGGATAGGTATGAAAGTGGGCGTACTTGCATCACATATATTGTCAAGTCAAAAACCGAACCACACGGAAATACAAGTCATACACTAGATTGAGATGTGCAAGTGTGTGGCATGGAAGATGATTCCTAATTCTAACTGTTTTTGGTACTCCATGCATCATGACTCTCTTTATTGGATAGATAGATGATTCTTTGAAAAGTATGGGCTATAAAAGGAAATATTCATATATGTATTTTTTTCTTGAACGGGGCTTTGGACTTTCCCGTTCGTTTATTGCTAAAAAAAATTTCTCTCTTTTCGTGCCCCTTGGCATGTGTATATATATTTTTTTCTCTTTTTTTTGTGTCCCTTGACATAATTTTTTTTAAACATAGCCCATATCTCTTCTTAATGCAAACTTTGAATGGAGAGATATCATGATGGAATACGAGGAGTAATTATATGATGGAGGATGAATGCGCGACTCTTAGGGTAAGAGTCGGCATTTTATTTGGTGGATAACAAATGCGCGGCTCTCAGGGTAAGAGTAGGCATTTTTATTTGGTGGATGAGTGTACAACTCTTAGGGTAAGAGTTGGCGTTTTTGGTGGATGACAGGGTGCATGTTGTGCGCAACTCTTAGTGTAAGAGTCGGCATTTTATTGGTGGGTGCGTGTGAATCTCAATCATGGGTGCATGACCATAATCTCACATTGGTCACAACAATTTGACAAAACTCAATGATCCAACAAGCAGCATATGACTAAAGGTTTGCAGAAGTTAAACATGTCATATGGCCTTGGTGGGAAATTCATTATCATTGAGGAGCATGCCATCTCATTTTGATTTTGTAAAATAAATCCCAAGTCTATCATAAAAAGAGCAAGGTTCAAATCATCCAGCTATATCACATACTCCAATTACTTTAGACAACATGGGGTCCCTATGATAGTTGTTCACAAGTTATAGGAATGTTGGCGAGGAATAAGGAGTATGCAAATTTTATCAAAGGATAGCATGGAGATGGCGTGTTAGAAGTTTTGCATTTTTAGATTATCAGATTTAAAACTTCAGAACTTAGAGAGATGTGAGGGTAGAGGTACACAAACCACCGTTGAAGATGAAGGAGGTTTATGGAAGTCATGTGTCCTATTCTTGTTGCGTGATGAGTCACTCGGTGTTGTGCAACGTGCAGGGGAGATCTTGAAGGTGTGTTAGGTATGCTTGAGAGATCTCCCCTACACTTATTCTTGTACCTGCTTTATTTTGATAAAAAAACAAAACAAGAGCAACAACAACAAGCAAGGACTCTATTGGCTATAAGACTAGAGAGCAAGGAAGATATTATTATTATTTCTTTTTTATTGAAAACTTGTTCACTCAACTTTTTATAAACAAGGCCAAGATAAAGATGCAGAAAAAGATATGCCTTGGTTTATCTCCATATCAGATTACTTTCATTGATTATGTCAACAACTCAAAGTTCATTGATCAAATTTCAACACCATGTCAAATTTTGATCAAAGAAGGCCATTTTAACCTAAGCACCATGCTTAATTTAAAAAAAAGACCTATGGATGTACCTTATAAGACTACACCCAAACCAGAGTTTATAACATAAGCAAAGGAAGCATGAATTTGTATGATCAAATGAAGACAATTATAAGAAGTTGGTGAACATTTATTTACCATCGCATACCTGAGTATATGTACCGGCAACATATATGTATGAGGCGTTGAAGTTGTTATTGTGGCTAGCATGATGGTTCTGCTCAGGTGATCTCCGAAGTCAGGCCACACACACACATCAATGCGCATGGGCCATGGGCCCTGATGATACTAGCAAAGGTTCAGATGAGGGAGACTCCCAATCTTTTTTTTCTTTTTTTCGTAGTTCTCTTTCTTCTTCTTTTTTAGTCTCCCTCATCTCTCTTCTTTTTTTTCTTTCATTCATTTTTTATTTCCTTTTTTTATATCATCTCTCTCTTTTTTTTCAATACATATATATTTTAACTCTCTCTTTTTTTTGCAAGGCGAGGCTGACATCTTCATCATCATTTTTTTTGAATGACCCTTTGGTGTGCATGGAACTTGGGTTTCTCACCATCCTCCCCCACACTTGGACTTTTGCATAAAAGTCAAGTGCAGAGTTAGGGCCTTCTTACGAGTGTGTTCCATTACCTAGGAGTGCATCAAGCTTTTGTAGTTGATGTCATTCCATGTCGTCAAGCATCATATGACCCGAGTTCTTAATCTTTCCTGAAATGGTTAGCGACATACCGGAAGGTGCATACTAACTTGACAACATGCCCTCACCATTTAAAGAAGATATATATATATTTTGAAAATAATAATAGTAATAATAATAATGTATATATATTTTTTAAGGATAATCCGGGGTATCTCCCGGCAGTGCTTAAGTTATGGTCTTAAGCTTGACCGTGGGAACTTCTTCTTGCAGCAATCAATGGTGGTGTAGTTCCCAGCTTTACCACTAATCATAGGCATTAATATTCAAGCTGCAAGGTACGCACCTTCGTTCTACTACGGGATTTGCAATGTTCATGACAAACATAAGCATTCACAACCATTCTCTCAAAAAGTTGAACAACTAGAATCAAGAGATGATTGCGAGATCCCCGTAGAAGCAGGTGGTCCGAAGTGAAACAAACTCTGGAGACTTTGAGCATGAAATGTGAGGGACCTCAAAACCATGCTTGTTAGTGGGCCCCTTCTTGGCTCCAGAGTTGTTGCTTCGGGCATGTCCGTGGCACAGAATTTTTCATTATCAAAAGATATATCATAGAGGATGATCACTTAACCTTGACCATTATCGAGAACAATGTTCTTGATGGCCAGAGGGACATGCATCTTGTTCGAGCAAGGGCGTAGGAGAAGGATTCGCATGCTCCAACAAGTAGCTTTGTTTCGCCTTTAGGTTTTCGAGCAAAGTGCTAGAAGCAAAAATTTTAAACTTCTCATCGGGGCTCCCTTCTTTTATATATATATAAATAAGATTTTTAAGAGGGTTCCCTATGAGAAGATCAAAATCGAGGATGGCATAGTTGAGGAAGTATAAGAAACTTTGATTTCATTAATTTCCAATGGCACAACCCTAACAATCCCACAAAACTCAAAAATGAGTCCGGATGGACTTCTAAAAAGTTTTTCGGTCGGGACTAGTGGCATATCGCCCTAAAAGGGTTTCCGCTGGAATGAAAATAGTCTCAACTGTGAGGTTGTGCAGGGCTTTCATAGAAGGCCCCCTTAATGAGCAAGACATGGTTGTGGGAGGTGAAAGAATCTGAATTTCTTCAGAAGAACGTTTCACTTCCAACAAGCAACAACCATACTTTCGATGACTCCGCATTAGGGGAGACTTCCTAAGAAATGTCAGACTTTTGTGCCAAGAAATGTTTCGAAGTTTTGCCATAATCCTTGAATTTTGATAGCGAACTCCGAAGGATAAAACATTCCTTCCTTCGGTGTTCGTGGTTCGGCTGCTAAGGGCTCTTCAGAACTTGACATGCCCTTATATGGAGGGGTTTGGGTACGATGACGGGAGAAGCGTGCTTGTCTAGGATGCAAACAAGGATTTTCCTCTATTCCATCATGGTTTTTATGAAAACGGCCCTCCAACAGTTATGTCAAAGCATAGGGCAGCATCTATGTCTAGATCCGAACAAAGGATATGCAAAAGCACATTATCGGATAAAGACAAGTTTAGGTTAGCATGTATAAACATTGTAAACCTGGCCTAGGCTGTACCTATGGACTCCTTCTCGTTTTGCTCAAAGTCGAGGTTTGCCCTTGGTAGAGCGGTGATACGAGACATGGGTAAGAATGCAAGCTAAGACTTGATCTTAAGTTCATCCCATTCTCCATTCGTACTTTCTACGGCATCAGTGTACCATTGTTTTGCCTCCCCTTGAGGGAGAATAGAAACAACTTCCACTTAAGAATTTCTTGTGTCATGCCAGGAATGCTTAGGCATGAACACAATTCCTCGATTTTTTGCAAGTGGTCAAAAGAATTTTCATTGTCGTGACCAAAGAAGGGTTTTGTCCGAACCATAGCTTTGAATCCTGGGTGGAGTTCATAACTAGATGGAAATTTTGGTTTTCAAAAAGAATGTGGTTCAAAGAACTCCCCCGTTGAAGCAGAAGGATTTTGAATTTGGAGCTGGCTTCATGGTGAAAGGATCGGATAAAAAGAAATATTTTATTTTTATAAAAAGAAAAGATAAAAGATTTTTTTTGATAAAACACAAGAATACACGGGTGAACTAGGTTCGGAGATAAATACGACAACCGTTCCCCGGCAACGGCGCCAGAAAGCTTGTTGGCGCTTCTTAGCGTCAGCAGAAAAGTCCGCAAGCGCACGAAAGTACCGTTGTAGCCTTCACCCGGAAGTATTCAGGGTATCGTAATTTCCCAGAGGAATGGTCTTTGTACTTAGTCTCTTAAACTAGTTTACTCAGAAGAGACGGAAGGGATAGCTTGGGTAGAGAGGTTCTTCTAAGGTCAAACGCACATAAGCGATGGAAACTTCCCCACTACTTGCTTGCTTCAGGCCCACTGACGCACCTGGTCTGCCAGGCGATACCAGTATCAGCGCTATTCCGCGTCCGAACGTGGGGAGATGCTGGTACGAGTGGACAGGGCTATCACCACCTTCCACCTACCCCTCTGCCCATGGGCACGCGCAACATACGAAGGTAGACTCCGACCTAGACACCACGTCTACGAAGGCGACTACTACTCTAGCGGCGTACAGGAACATCCGTCTCTATCAGGAGTCCTCTTACTAGAGCATCCGTCCAAAGGACGAACGACAATCCCACAAACAAGTAGCTTTATGGAAGTAATATGCTTAATGAATCAAACCAAAGTTGAACACGAACTTCTTACTTCAAGTAGCAAGACGATCGTAGAGGTACAAGTTGGATCGAGAGCCGACAAGCCCGGCACTTCGTCCACCCGGAGGCAGAACTGCTTCGACTCCGCTCTTTCTCCAGCTCTTGTCCCTCTCTCACTCCATATACTAAATTAGCTATAAGCTAATGGAATGGAGCTTGCTCTTCCTCTCTACATTGTGACCTCTTGTGTTGGTGAATCAATTGATGAATAGGTGTAGAGAGGAGGCTTCCTTTTATAGCTTGAGAAGAGGGGGTTCTATGCAAAAGGATCATCCCCACATGGAAGGACCCAAACCGACCTCCAAAGGGCGGTTTCTACTTTTCATCTGTGTTGATCGTAGGTGGGACCGTCCTTGGGAAACCGCCCTACAACCGCCAGAAGAAAACTGGGCCCGAGAGGCCCCACCAGGGGTGCAGCTGGTCCCAGGGGTGGCCGGTCCCCTGGTGGGCCCATCTGGCCACCACCTTTAGGGAGCATGTGGGCCTCGTCGATAGCTTCGTTTGGACTGGTGATTCAGCCCAATCGGAGTTCGGATGAGTGAGTTATGGCCAAAATACTGAAGCCTACTCGTGGAGTCCGAAATTGGATTCGAATTTATAGATCTTTTTATTGGGAACTCCAAATAATGCAAATAATATATGCATTTTGACCAGCGCAACGAGCTCTCCGCAATGGTGTAGTCCATTTTATTATTTGAGATACTTTTATGTTGTGAAAACTAGGATATTCCTGCAACATAGTGGAAAACACCAAAACTCATGGAACTTGTTAATTAAAGAATATTTTTCTATGACGTTCCATGGATTTATATTATTATTGACGGTATAAAATGTGACTTAAGGACTGCCAACAATGGTGCTTAGATATTGTTTGCCTGCGAATGCGCTTTATATGCCGGGTCATGTGGTAGATCGCGGATGTGACACTCCCGTTGAGTCCTTTGTAGTCCACTCCCCGTATGTAGAGAGGGTAGAACTAAATTATGAAGGTAGGCTTACTCTGTTCTTGTTCTTCCTGAATAATATTCCTGATGCACAGATAAAGAGTCAATTATGCTATATATGATTGTATATTTGTTAGAGTACATGAATAAAATAATTAATTAGGAATGACATAAAAATCTGATCTCTTAAGTAATCTTATGCTTTGGTTGACTTTAATTTTGAGTAGTCCACACCTCTCTGGAAAGTTATCTAAGCCTTTATTACTATCATATCCATATCTTTATTATTGGCTTACCCTGTCTAAGTATGTGCTATGTGATTGATTCTATTCATAAGTGATGTAACTTGAATCTATCCACTCATGCCTGGCTCCATACCTTCTCCCTGTGGTAAAAATATAAATCGACAACTCTGGAATACTCGGGTAAAATGCTACAATAGTATAATTAATCTGTGCGCTTGCAGATACTTTAAACTTGATTATTTATATTTATATCCTCTTTAGTCACTTACATTCA
The DNA here is from genome assembly GCA_038502445.1 of Eremochloa ophiuroides. NCBI lineage: Eukaryota > Viridiplantae > Streptophyta > Magnoliopsida > Poales > Poaceae > Eremochloa > Eremochloa ophiuroides. The sequence goes on along the minus strand of JAHLJS010000009.1, from coordinate 12,644,891 downwards.
TAATAACTGCTTAGTATTAATCTGGGTAGTTTCCATACATGTCTCTTATATCCATGTTAGGGATGACAACTTAGTTATTGTAAGAGATATAGGTTTAAAACAGGTGGCTAAGTAATTTACCAAGTGACACTTAATTAATACCAACAAAGATATTGTTCCTCCCAGTACCATCCTTTACATCCAGTGCCATCCCACTGAAACTAGAACAACAAATTAATTTTAATCAAAACCATCAAGAGAATGGAAATAATAGCCACAGCCATCAAATGGGATACAATAACTCACATTGCGATCCAGACACTTGTAAAAGATTCGACCCTTGTTGGGACACTCCTTCCTCAGTCAAAACTCCATGACAATCTTTTGCTTACACTCGCCTCGCGCAATGAGAGGGAGGTGCGGCCTAAGTCACTTTGAAACTCGATGAGAGGTCGAGGACCCAGAAGGAGTCGCCATCTACTGTCGATATTCATTTTTGTAAAAATGCTATAAATTTAACATTAAATTCCCACAATAAAAAAAGGCACTACATATATTCTATTATTTTCGTCTTTAAGCTTCATCCATCTAGAAATACAAACTATCAAGTGAATATAAACAACTTTACGCTTGATCCATCAAAAAATACAAAATATCAAGTGAATATAAGCTTAGGAGGCCACAAATCAAGAAATGCACTATAATCATTTATAGACAATGCAATGACATATAGTAGTGTTGGAGGTGTGTGAATGGAGTTATACATTCAAAACCAAAAAAGATATGTATACCACAAGAAATCGTGTGATGGCTGAAGAACAGAGCAAGAACACATAAGCGAGTGGAAGAACAAAGCTAGCTCGGGCTAGAGGAGGAAGAAGGGAGCTTGAAGATTATATATACAAGGGGAATTTTAGTCCCGATAGTAAACGCCTGTTTTTTTGTCCCGGGCGGTGCCTCAAACCGGGGTTGAACCTTTAGTCTCGGGTGGTGGTACCGCCTGGGACTAAATACCAACCTTTAGTCCCGGTTTGTGTTACCTTTGGTCCCCTGACATAACAACGCGCGCCAAAAGCCGTTGTCCAGGGACCTTTAGTCCCGGTTGGTTAATAGAACCGGGACTAACGACCCCTTTCGTCCCGAACACAAAAAATACTAGGACTAAAGCCCAATCTGGATGTTGGACGAAACGTCTGTTCTCTACTAGTGAAGCATAAAGAGCAATAGTGGTACCAAATATACATAAAAACATTTCATTTTCATGAATGAGCCTATAAGAAGCATAACATATGTCTATATACACTAAACAAGTCCTTAGCAATGTATGAATGACATGTCAAACAATTTTACCTTGCTTTAGTCAAAGGAGAGGCATGTCATATAATATGGGATGATTTCACTTCATGTTGGAGAAGTCTAGTATGTTTAGCTCATTTCTCAATTTGCAAAATCTTGACTCATCAAGTGGCTTAGTGAATATATCCGCTAATTATCTTCGGTGTCAACACTCTCAATAGAAATGTCCCCATTGATTTGGTGATCTATGTTGACGGTCGTTAAGTACCTATTTTATACCATCAACTAATGCCTAGAAAAGATCAATAATAGAAGCATAGGGGTTATTACTGACAAATTCCATGAGTTTTGGTGAATTGTGTATTTTCCAGGGATTATTCCAGAAAGGCTTAAAAGAAGGATCAAAGTGCTTAATTACCACGAAACTTAACCGCCAAGGAAACATCATCACGAAGACCCTGCAATTCTATAGTATTATTTTTAGGAGGCAAGTGAAGATTATTTTACCTTTGGTTTTTGGCATCATGTTAGGGTGACAACTTAACGTGAAGTGATGTTAAAAATACCAACAAGCATTTCTGGCGCTGTTGCTGGGGATGGCAATTGTATTCATTAGGATAATTTATTAAGTTCGTTGATTTTATTCGCCAGGATATTTATTTTAGAATTTCAAATAGGAGAGTTCTTCATAGATAATATTAATAGAAAACCATAAAAATAACTATAGACATAAATACTTAGAGATACCCATAACCTTTTGCTTTAGCAGACTTACCCGTGTTTTGTTTATATTTAAATATCTTATATAGGGTAAGTGCAGGATTGGTTGTGTACTCTTATCAATCAGGAACAACCATACGAAGAAGGGTCTTACATTATTTTGTGAAGCCATGGCTGAGAAGACTCTTACGTGAATTCTCTGCCCCAAGCACTGAGAATATTCGCATTGGGCCAACTTTTAACATTGAAGATTATGATTACAAAATCAAGCCAAACCTCATCAAAATGGTGCAAGCTATCACATTTACTGGAAAGAAAGATGAAGATGCAAGTGTCCATTTGCAAAATTTCCTAGAGATTGGCAACACCATCAACATCAAAGGCATTCCTCAAGATGTCGTCCTACTTCATTTGTTTCCGTTCTCATTGGACGGAAAGGCGAAGCAGTGGTTTTATCAGAATAAAGATTGAGTCAAGACATGGGTAGAATGTTCAAAAGCTTTCCTAGAAAAGTTTTTCCCAGTAGGCAAAACCAATGCTCTACGGGAAAAGATTTCAGAATTTTGTCAACAGAAAGGTGAATCTATTTCAGAAGCCTGGGAGCATTTTCAAGATTACATATCAGATTGTCCCCATCATAGAATGGAAAAGTGGTTGTTCATGCAAACATTTTATCACGGACTAACTCAAAGGTCACTAGATGCCACTGCTGAAGGAACATTTATGTCACTCACCCCTGGAAGAGCTGAAGATATTATGGCAAGGATAGCAGAAAATCAGAATTGGACAAACAACACTCAGACATGCCATAAGAGTGAAAAAGTTTAAGAGGAAGTGTGTGCACTGTCAACCAAGATGGATGTACTGTTGAACTGTTTAGAGCAAAGAGCCAATCATAAACGAGATCGTCAAGCTATTCAAGATGCATTCAATTCACGGAATCAATATGAAAGATCTTTAGAAATTGAGTTAGCAAATCCCCCAGAAGATATTAGTACAGTCATCAAGTCCACTTCTCAGAAGCATGGATGGAATCAAACTCGGTCAACCAGTCAAGGTAAGTACCAAGGCAACACTAATTTTTCAAATCATAGACAACCACCCTTGAGAGAATTAATATTAGAACAAGCTAGAATTAATGAAAGTATTTATAGGAAGCTTGCTTTTAATGATAAATTTTTAGAAGGAATTAATTCTAAGTTGGATAATTTCTCTTCTGCCGTTGAAAATCAAATATTATTTAATAAAAAGATAGAATTACAAATTGCACAATTATCTTCTACTTTGTTTACCACTAACCATGAACAAATAAAAGGAATATCTACTAGAGGAGGTAAGTCTACACATGATCCACCTTACCCAAAAGGGGCACGTAGACCATCGCATTTAGTGCAAGTAGAAGAAGAAATTGAAAAGGACAACAGAGAAGAAGAAGTTATACCACCTTCACCACCAGTGGAACTACAAGATCAAGAATTAACTCAAGATTTTTATGACACAACCCTCCTACCGTTTCCACACAGAAGAAGAAGAGCTAAAACGGATGATCAATTCGGTAAGTTTGTAGCGGTAATTCAGAAGTTATATGTCAATATTCCGTTGTTAGATGCCATGCAGGTACCTACGTACGTGAAGTATCTTTGAACCATCCTCAACAACAAAGGACCACTACCTTCTACTGAAGTTGTCAAGCTAACGGAGGAATATAGTGAGGCAAATCTGAGTTCTTCTCCTACTAAGAAGAAGGATCCAGGGTGTCCCACTATTGATTGTTCAATAGGAGACCAGATGTTCGAGAATGCTTTATGTGATCTTGGAGCAAGTGTCAGGATCATGCCCAAGACCGTTTTCGAAAAACTCAATTATTCTACGCTCACACCAACCACGATGTGTTTACAATTAGATGACCAATCGATCCGCTATCCCGCAGGAATCGCAGAAAATATTCCGGTAAAAATCCGCAACTTTTTCATTCCTGTAGATTTTGTAGTACTTGACATGCAGGAAGAGAGAAAGATACCCCTCATCCTCAGGCGACCATTTCTAAACACTGCAAATGCAACCATCAAAGTCGGAGCTGGAGAGATCATATTCACCATCAATGGGCAAGAAGGGCGATTCGCATTCAAGCCAAGACTGGAGCAATGCCAAACATTGAAGTGTCATGAACAACAAGATGCAACAACATCTCCGACACCGGAGATGAATCATGAAGAATAATTCAACTGGAGAAGTCCGGATCGCGGACTCAAAAACCCCGAACCATTGCCGGGAGGTAACTCGGTAGTTATCGGTAATTTAATTCTTGCATTAAAATTTGCATATTTACTTTCTCATAAATTGCATTATTAAAAAGAACTAAAAATAAGCATAGCATGATTAAAGCTTAAGCCCCATGTGATTATTACTAATGGAATGTTAAACCCCGTCAGTGAAATTTACTGTGGTGGCAGAAAATTATAAAAAGACCACCCTTAGAATTCTAATTTTTCATAGATTCATAAAAGTAATTTAGTTTTTCATTCTTATGTCATTATACGGTATAAATACGGGAGACATATGGGACTCCACCATCATCACATCAAGTCACACCATGCATTATCATCAACCAGCACCTTTCACTACCATCCAAACTCCATTATTCACACATACACTACCCACCATCCATCCATTCAGCTATTTCACCGGAGAGAGCACCAACTCACATGCATTTGGAAGTAGATGTAGGTGGTGTCAATATTTTCAAAAGTTGAGAGCAAGAGCACACCAGGTGGGGCCGGCCGGCCCCATGGCCACGCCGGCCGGTGCCCCTCCTCTACTTCTCTGCCTCCCACTTCTCTCATGTGCTCACTCACTCACATACACACCAGAGAGCTCCTTGCCACCTTGATTTGCTGCTCGTAACTTCAAACTCCCATAATCCTATCATTTGATTCAAGTTTAAGCAAGAGAAGGAGTAGAGAAAAGGATTAGCAAAAAGACCTAGAAGAGAGATCATCACTTTGATTCCTTCTCTTTACTTGTTCTTGATTGTTCTTATTTTGTTCTTGTGTTCTTGTTCGTTCTTGTCGTGTTCTTCGTGTTCTTCATTTTTCAGGCAAGATGAGCAATAGAATGAAAGGTGTCATTCGATCCCTTGGAAGAGCCTTCTCACGCCGCACAACAAGAAGTCAATCATCATCACAAGTGCCATCGTTTGTCGGCTCCGACATGAATATCGATCCTCCGTCACCCTTCACGTATGACAATTCGTCATCCTCTTCCCAACCAGAAGAGAGGTATGAACTCACAAGTATAACTCAAATTTTATTATCATCTAGACCGCAGAGGGAGATATTAAATGTGGTTAAAAACAAGAAATTTACGCATACTCCAATTTTTTATGCCACTTTGCTCCATGAAACCGGAATGGATTCCGAGTTTGAGCTTATTTTTAGAAATATTGGATGGAAAAATGCATGGCAAATTAATGAGCAAGGTAGCAAGTTACTATAGAATTTAGTAGCACCCTAGACTTTGATGATGATGAGGTTAATTTTAGAATGTTTAATAAACCTTTCACCCTCTCATGGAAAACTCTTAGTTTAGCATTGGGATTCAATAATCAATGTGTGGTTAATATTTCTGAAACTCTCCAAGACTTTGATAAAGATGATTTTTGGGAGAGTATCACTACAAAGAAACCTGAAAGAAAACAAAAATATACTACTGAAGAAGTTCATCACCCTACACTGAGATTCATGCTTAAATGGCTAGCTTTTACATTCTTTCCTAGAGAGGAGTAAAATACTATTAAACAAGATGAACTGCATTTGTTATATATCATGATTAAAAAGAGGAAGGCGTCACCTGTAAAAATGATTTTGAATTATTGGAGAACTGTCCTTCCTTGAGAAAGTGCAGCATTTCTTTTACTTCTTGGATTACACGTTTAGCTGTAGGGCTAGGTTTATTATCAAATGCTTCACTTGTTTATATTTCTAATGCCCGCAGAATTATTGGTTATGATTTTTTTCTTTCGTGCTTACATGCTCAAATGCCGAAATAATAAAATAATTATGATTTATAAAAATTATGACAATGAGTACGAACTGCCAGACAGGAAGTTAGGAATTTATTCTGTTCAGAATTTTGTTTTTCCAGCCGTTAGAGCTAATATTGGCAGGTGTCCGTCCGCGCGCATCAGCAGGGCACCGAGAACTAATTTTACTAGAGCTGACCCAGCACCATCTAGGCCAGCTTATTCCTACTATGTTGATTTTGGTGAACAAGTATCGACACAGGAGCCACGCTAGTAGTGGACTGCACATGCAGGATGGGAGGAACAGCCTACATTTCAGTAAGGAGAATCTTCGTCAGCAGCAGCAGCAGGTTGGGGAGCAACTGATTTTCAGAGAGGACGAGTATATTTTTCTACACGCGGGAACACGGATTTCACCACTGGTGAACCATATCCGTTCCACGCACCACCAGAAGATGACTACTATTAACCGCCTGAGCAGCACTTTACAACTACCGCAAACGATTTTCCAGCCTTATCTATGCGTCTCACTAACATTGAACAGGGACAGAACGCAATAAGCGACACACTGCACCAACACGACTAGTGGCAGCAGCAGGTCGACGACAGGTTCTACCAGCATGAACAATGGCAGCACAGCATGGACCAACGACTGAATCAGATATATCAGGGACAGCAGCAGACGCAGAGCGGATTAGAGTATTTGATACATCAGATAGGATACCCGCCGCCACCTCCACCACATGGGGAGATCCTCGCTAGATGAGTACCTCTCACCTTTATATATGCTTTTCATTTCAGTATTTAATTCAGTCTTCAATTCTGTCAATTTCAATATTGCTAACAACAACAAGAAAACCAAATAAAAATTTATTTACCGCTTTCTTTAGTTATTGCATTAAATTTTTGCCTGTGTAAAAAATTGAAAATTCAAAAAAAAATAAAAATAGATTGTATAATTAAGTTTGCTTTAAATTCCACATTCAACTTGTCTTTAAAATAATTAGAACTTGAAGCTAGAGAAAAAATCAGAAAATCAAAAAGATATTTAAACTGTTTAAATATAATTTTCTATAATTGCTTAGTATTTAAATTTAAATTCTCCTACGAATTGCATGAAATTTATCTACCATGAAAATTTATTCTGAAACTTAATATCAGTGGGTAGGATAAGTTTTTCTAAGTAATTGACGGATATGATATAAGAAGGTTTGAGTTACTATTTATTTTATTCTGAGTGACACCTAAACTCCAGACATTTCAAAAATCAAAATCAAAACAAATATAATAATTTGTTCTGCTAATATGATCTAAGTAGACTATTCTGTTATGCATTCATGATTGAATTCACATACACAAAAAGTTTTCGCTCTATGCACAAGTCTCTCTCTTAGAAGTCCAACAGAGAGTGTGGGTTATAAAATTAAAAGATGCCATACCAAAGAAGTATGAGCCTGAAAGATGCCATATCAAAAGGGTATGTGCCAAAAAAAGAAAGAGAGTAAAACAATGGGTGCAAAGATACCCGCCTGAGGGAAAAAAACGGGTACAAAAAGTATCCGCTGGGAGATAACCCACACTCTTCAGAAAGACAGAAAAGAGAGGATAATGCATAGGAGTTCAAAAATGAAATTTGGTCACATTCACACATCATGATGTATAGTATAGTAGTCATCTGCAATCTTATTAGTAGGTTCTCATTATTTTCTAAATAAAAATTATATACTTATTCAAAAAAAACTCTGGAGCAATGGTTGAAACAAAGAATGAAAAATTTAGTGCTTGCTAGATTATTCTGTCTCTCAATTACCCAAGATCTAGTATAAAAGCCCCACGATTGAAAAGAATAAGAATAAGTTTGAAAGGTGGATTAATGAATTTCAATCCGAAGAAGAATTTCTGTTTAAATATTAAGTATTTGTTGGGAGTTATACATTTTATGGAACCCTGAATAAATTATTTCAAGTCAACTTTGCTAAGGGACTAGCAAAGACTTAGCTTGAGGGTATTGTTGACGGTCGTTAAGTACCAATTTTATACCATCAACTAATGCCTAGGGAAGATCAATAATAGAAGCATAGGGGTTATTACTGCTGTAACACCCGGATTTACGAAGAAATCCGAACGAGAGTATATGTGGACCCAGGAAGTCCAAAACCACATATACCACAAATTGAACATCATTATGCACGAACAACGAGTATTTAATTTATTACATCACAGAGTGTTCACATCATAGCCAACGGCTTTTATTACAACGGATACGTCCTGGCGAAGCTCTCATGCCACAGGGACACTGACTGGGGGCACACCATCTTCAGGGATCCTGGATGTCCTCCGAAAACTCCACAAACTCATCATCATCGTTTGGTACCCATCCGAGATTTTTGATGATTTGGTAAACAACGACAAGCGTCAGCTTACCGCGCTCTGCAAGTATATAATGGGGAATGCAAGGCTCAAAAGGCTATATTTAGCTTAGCTACAGTCAAGTTTTAGTTGGTCAACTTTTAATACCAACCTGTTTATCTAAATTAGAGAATATCCTTTAACCCAAAGATATCATTAATCAATTCAAGTTGACTTTTTTCCAAAAATCCTTCGGACAACAGACTAAGCAAAAAGGATCCAGGCCGCTCATGACCGTGAGCGCGGCTAATATATCAGATGGAATTAACTCTGCAGAGTGTGTACACTTTACCCATGAGTCATGGATTCCCGATTGCCCGGGGAGCTACCCCCATAACACTGCCAAGGTGAGCGGGCAGGGAGTCACTACGAAGCCTTTCACTAGTCACTCTAACAAGTTAGTAGATGCAAGGTTTCAGCATGGCACCCTTCAAGAATGGCACACCATGTGACCGCAGCCCAGCACACATCTTGACAGGCTCGGAACCCATTCTTGAACCTAGACCCCCCACTGGAGCCTTTCGGTAACTACTAACAAGCTAGAGTTGGTCTAGTTACTCATCTAAGATCAGAGCCATATGATTCTCACGGTTGTACGGGAATTTTCTGGGTGGCCGCTTTAAGTAAAAGTCTGAGCGGAGGTGACTAGAGCTTAAAAGGTGTTCACAGCTCTAGTCTCTTAACCATGTTGCTAAAAAGCATATTTTATCAAGTTGCATAAAGTAGTTAATCATCATTAATAATAACCTTGGTTGAGCGAAGCACTACACAGCTCAATGCAAAACCCCATAGGTATAACAAGGTAACAGGTACAGATATACTAGGTAAATCCTATGGTTCAACAAGTTGGATATATGCACATGATTATGGTGATAATATATTCCATAGGTAACAAGGAAACCATATATACACTTGCCTTGATAATCCGCATGCTCCTGGAACTACTCACAATCGTTCTTCTCGAAGAACTCGGCCTCTAATACCACGAACAACACCATTCAAGCATCAATCCATTCATCACATGCATAGAAACATATAAAACACTATTAGAACAATACACCATGCATAAAAAGATAGAAAAATTATAAAATATAATTATTCTACTCGTCTCTGCGATCACATAGATACGTGGATCACTGAAAACGGAGTTAAAACGAGAAAGTTATGGACAAAACAAGATCCAGGGGCTAATCTACAAAAAGAATAATATTTTGAAGTCCTTTTAGTTCAAACCGACGCTGCTATCACAATTATGCCTAGAACAGAGGGGCTACAAACACAAAATCACCAGCTCTCTTCTGCGGGTTCAAAAACCAGAGAGTCCAGGAATTAAACTGAAAGAAACAGGGCCTCTTTTGAAATACTTTTGAACTGCATCGGACTGCGGGTTAATTTCACGAAAGTCCAGGGGCTAGATCGCAAAGTAGCGGGGGCTGTCGCACGTGTGGCCGACAGGACGCCACGCGGCGCTCTCTGGTTGGCTCGGTCCACAGCGCGGGCTGTGGACCGGCTGGGGGCTCGGGTCCACGGGTCCACGGTGGACCGCACGGGTTGGGGTGGTCGGCGACCGCCGAGGCGGCGCTGCGAGCGGCGGCGCGCCATGGATGGCGGCCCGAGCTCACCAGCGGGCAGCCAGAACAGCGATGTGGGGCACAGGAAAGCTAGCAGAGGTCACGGGAATGCTCCGGAAGCGATGGTGTGTTCGCGCAGGGCATCGGGGAAGACTTCCGGGGTTCACGGTGCGGCGGCGCCATGGCCGAGAGCTTCGAGCTCGCTGTCACATGCGGATGGAGGGGGTTCTAGGGCACCAGGGGTGTCAAGGAGGGCAACAGAGTGATCGTGGGGGCACAGCGAGCATGGAACGGGCCACGGTTCCAGCGGAGGAGCTCACCGCGGAGGAGTTCGTCGGCGGCGAACCTGCGGAGAGAGAGAAAGCTCGGGTAAACTCCGATTTGCGTGTAACAGAGGGAAGAGCAGCACGGGGAGGGACGAAAGGGACGCGGCACCACCTTAGGAAGCTCTGCAACATAGCAGTGATGATGACAGGGCTCTGGGGAGGTCGCCGGCGTGCGGTGGCGCTTGGTGATGCAGAGGGGAGCGAAAGGAGAGGAGTGGAGGGCTCGGCCTCGCCTTTATAGGCCCGGGCGAGGTGCGGCGAGGGGGCACGACCCTCCGGCTGGCTCTAGTGGTGCACGAAGTGGCCATCAAGGCCACTAGCGGCGGCGGTTTGCAGCGGCGGGGAGGGAAACGGCCGGGGCGCCGTTTCGGCTGGAGGAAGGGAAGAGCCGGCGCTGACAGGCGGGCCCGGCTGGTCAGAGAGAGGAGGCGGGGCAGCGGCGCTGAGGCTGCGGGCCGAACGAGCTAGGCCATGGCCTGCTCGGCTTTGCGCGCGCGGGGAGAAGAGGGGAAAGAATGGCCTGGCCCCGGCTTGGGCCGAAAAGGAGAAAGGGAGGGAGAGGGAAAAGAAAAGGGTTTTTTCTTTTCTAGTTTTGATAAATCTTCACACTTTTGAATTTGAATTTTTGAAATCTTTTTCAAGCAACCTAGCCTGCACAGAAAATAGAAATGCACCAGCATGAATGCAATAGAATAAACAAGCTCCCATATTATTTATAAAAATTATTATTTGCCTAATTAATTCAAGAGAGGGAAAATACAAGTGCTTGGCAAATTTTAATCCTATTTTCCAAAAGTGATTTTTAGGGTGTTACACTGACAAATTCCACGAGTTTTGGTGAATTGTGTATTTTCCAGGGATTATTCCAGAAAGACTTAAAAGAAGGATTAAAGTGCTTAATTACCACGAAACTTAACCGCCAAGGAAATATCATCACGAAGACCCTGGAAGAGTCCAGAACACACCCGAAGCGACCGGGGACCGAACCCCACCAGGGTGGGGCCAGCCAGCGCCATGGTGGGGCCGGCCGGTGCCCCCCTAGGGTTTCGGCCCACCTTCTGGAGTCTTCTTCCACCGCCGCTCTGGAGTCATCTGGGCCCTTTGTTCAAGTCGGTTTGATCCCACAGCGCACGTTCATCCCACCGGGCTATAAATAGAGGGGCAGACCCCCCTCCCAGAACCAATTCATTCCACCTGCTTCATTCATCAAGAGTAGACAGAAGTTAGGGTTTCCAAAGATTAGAAATAGGGCTTTAGTTCTTCAAGTTCATAGTTTAGGCGTCTAGCAAGGTTCAAGTAGAGTTGGGCGCTACGCTCGGGATTCCAGATCCGTTCGTCTGGAGATTGGTAATCTTATCTTGTATCTCATTATGACTTTGTTTTATTTTAATATATTGCTACTTATTCAGTTCTTAGTTTATTCTAGTTGCATATTTGATATAGTTGTGATTGGTGATGATTATTGTCATTTGATCGTAAAGCGCCTAATTCAGTACTCGAGTGAGTTAGGTGGTATACATTATGTAGACGTGATGTCTAGATATATTGTGTACCTACGAAGGCACCCTGACGTGCCGGGTCGTGTGGTAGTCTGCGTAGGTGACAGCTGTGTTGGTTCCTCTGTAGTCCACCCCCTATACGTAGGACGAGCAGAGCGCGGTCGCGAAGGAGGTGACCCTTGTGTCTTAATATCCTCATTAGATGATGCTCCTTATGATGTTTTCTGAGTTGATTATGCCATAAATGAAGATGTGTAATGTGGCGTAGGCTGTAGACTTTGTATTTAGTAATTACATAGGTTTCCTTTACTTTAGCTGAATCTCGAGATTGTCTTACTACATTAGTGAGTCTCTATATTCTATCTCTGGAATACCATTTACCTCATTTACTCAGTTATCATTTACCATTTATCATTGACTTATTTATCGCTAAAGCACTAGAGTTATGGATTATCATAGGTCTGCACATTTATCTTTCCAATCATTATAGTAGATTATCCTATTGAGTAGAATGCCCCTTTATCCTTTTGGCATAAAATAAATCAACGATACTCGGAATACTTACCGGGTGAAGTGCTACAATAGGAGAATTATCTGTGCGCTTGCGGATGTATTCTATAGTATTATTTTTAGGAGGCAAGTGAAGATTATTTTACCTTTGGTTTTTGGCATCATGTTAGGGATGACAACTTAACGTGAAGTTATGTTAAAAATACCAACAATCTGTAATGAAATGATGCCTTATGTCAATGTGGTTTAATTTCTTCTTGAATGTTGCGGTTAGCTTGATAGCACTCTCATTGTCACATAACAAGGGCACTTTCTCCACCCTCTCTAAACCTCAAACTTCACCCCATTTCCAAATGTGCCAACACACCAAAGTGTACCACACCTTAGTGCACGTGTGTTAGCCTTTTCCAATGTGTTTTTCATGGGTTTGTCAGTACTCACTAGCTTCTACATGCATACGCAATAAGTATGACCATCTAGTGGCACTTTGACAACCGCATTCCTTAAGTATGAGCATCTATCCTAAATATGATCACTCTCTCTAAAGAGTCTCGAACACCAAAAGCAAATGAGCTCCTACTAAGTATACCTTTGCCTTGATCTCCTAGCTTTTCTCTATTTTCCTTCTCTTCCATGGATGAAGCTTTTGGACTCCTTGATGATGGATTTACACATTTTGCATGGACGCCGTCATGGCCTCTCACTTGCAGCCTTAATCAACCTGATCACCTTGCTCCATCTTGATGTTTGCTAATTCAACTCATGAAACACTTAGAGAAAACATTAGCAAACTAGGTTTCATCAATTATCAAAACCAAACTTGGGCATTCAGTTGCCTCGATGTAACCTCCAAGATTTCAGCACGTGCCACCATGCTTCCTCAACAGCTCTGCTCGGGTTTTGATGCCCATACCCAAAAACCCACCTCGGGGGTGGTTTTGGGCTAAACCACCAAACCTCTACTAGTAGCGTCCTTCGATGCATCCCCCACGTCATGTGCCATGTCCGTCAAGTCCTCGACCACACCAGCCCATGGTCCATGGTGAAGCATCTAGGCCCTAGTGGTTTCGGTGATTAATGACAACAAGGAGGTTATTATGACTAACGTGTGTTTTGTAGGATTACCTAGAATTTAGGTCATAATAACATGTAGGTTCATCCCCCTAGCGATGGAATTCAATTTGGTTTTCAAAGGATAGAAGACAAGACGGTGATAGGCTAGTTCCAAGTGTCGATTGGAGTTGAGAGACAATTGGAGTAGTTTAGGTCTTGTTTTTGACTTTGTCATACTATTAAGGGGGTTTGAATGGCTAGCTTGAGCTAGACTTGGCTAGGAGATGGTAGTGTGGTGCACACTTGTCAAACCTAGGTCTAGAGAGTGAAGAGAGAGTCTGGTGACTATTTGAAACAAACTTCATTTTGGAAAATTTTCGATTTGGTGAAGTTTTGGGACAAATAGGAGCACCAGACATTGCACCAGACGCGGACTAGAGCGTCTGGTGTAGTCAGCAGAGAGTATCGGACGCGCGTTTGCAGTCACTGGATGTGCTACAGTGAAGGCTTGAGCGTCTGGTGTGCAAACCAATGCTAGGGTTTAGCACCAGACATCCACCTGACGCTGCACCGGACAAAGCCGGGAGTAAGGATGGCAACGGGGTGGGTCTGGACCCGAAACCCGCGGGTTTCAGACCCGGCGGGGGCAGGGGCGGGTCCAGATCTCGCCCCGCGGGTTTGCGGGTTCGGGGACCCGAAACGGGGTGGGTCGGGGGCGGGTTTAGAAATTCCCCCGTGGGTGCCAAACAGGGACCCGCTAATCTCCTCACCTCATCCCTCCGTTCGTAGCTGCTCGCCCAAACAATGACACTGCTCTCCTCTCTCCTTTCACGCACCCGCACGACGCCTCTCTCCTCATCCCTTTCCCGGTCGCAATCACAAGGACCACAACCGCAGCTCCCCTATCCTCCCACACCAGTCCACAGCTCCACCAGCTCTGGTCTGCGACTCCGCGTTCGCCCTGCCCCTGCGTCACGCTGCATCCGACGCACAGAGCACGGGCGGGGTCGCGCCTCCTCACCCTCCGAGGAGCAGAGCCGAGGACTTCCGAGTTCCGAACTGGAGCACGGCGCACGGAGCACCGGAGCATTGGAGCACCGGTCGCGCCTCCTCTGTCCTCTCCCTCACCTCTCCTCCCCTACCCCACAGCCGGCAAGGACGCAAGGCGTGGCTGCCCTCCTTGGCTCCATCTCTTGTTCGGAGCAGTCGGCCGGCGGCGGTGATGCAGACGGGAGGCCAGATCCGGCCATGGTGGCCCGTGGGACGACCCCGGTGCAGATGGGGAGGCCGGCTCGGCTCCGGCAGCGGATCTGATGGTGCACAAGGCGGGCAGGGCCTGGTCGGCTGCTTCCGTGGCGGTGGCGGCGCGGCGTCCTCAACTGCTCCAGCAACTTCGGCTCCCCTGAGGTCTGAGCGCAAGCTCCCTGACTCTGCGCACGACATTGCCATCATTGCGTCGATCGCCGCCGTCCCTTCCCCGCTGCCTAGCCGTCCGCCGCCGCCCCGTGTCCCGGGTTTCGGGGAACCCGTCGGGTTTCAGGGACCCAGCGGGTTCGGGGACAGGCGTGGATTTTCGCCCGTTTCAGGTTTTGGGGCGGGTTCGGGTTCACTTATCGGGTCTTGGGTGCGGGTCCACAGATGCTCCACCCGCCCCGAACCTGCCTCGTTGCCATCCTTAGCCGGGAGCGTCCGGTGTCCATGCAGAGAGGTTCCAGAAAGGACTTTTGTGCATCGGACGCGTCTGGTGCCGGCCCTCCGGACGCCGAGAGCGTCCGGTGCGTTCAAACTGCTGAAGGTACAGTGACCGTTGGAGGGGGCACCGGACACTCACCGGATGCGTCCAGTGTGAACTTGTCCACGTTCGGTGCATCCGAAACAGAAGGTTTTGTGCCTAACGGCCATGGGCTTGTGTGGGGGGTATTTATACTCCTTGTGCTCATCCATGGGAGGTCTCTTGCCACTTCTAATAGCTGAGAACACCTTGAGACCTTGAGAGAGAGCAAGATCACTAGGGAGGTTGAGAGAATTCCAATTCTTTTGAGCTTCTTCCCTAGAGTGTGATCAAGAGTGACTTGTGTGCATCCATCCATCTCTTTGGCCTTATTTGGGTCAAGTGAGAGTTCGAGTTTCTTAATCTTGGTGATTGGCATCACCTAGATGGCTAGGTGGCGATTGGAGACTTGGTGACCGCTTGGAGAGCTTGTGGGCGGCCCAAGCCAAGCTTGTGAGCAGTTGTGGGCGATCCACCACGCCGGAGAGGCAAAGGATCAGCTCGTAGAGAGCACTTGGTCCTTGCGAGGATCAAGGGGGAGCTACACCATTGCGCGGGTGCTCCAACAAGGACTAGTGGGGAGTGCCGACTCTTCGATACCTCGGGAAAAACTCGACTTGCACTTTCTATCTCATTTACTTTCCCGCATTTACTTTGTCCTCTTTACATTCCTAGAGTAGTATTACTTGTGAGAGGACTTAGCTCTAGGTTGCTCAACTTGTTTTAGGATTAGAATCACACTTGAGCACTTGTGGGGTGATATTGGGCAAATAGCAATAGGTTGAATTGTTTTGCGAAAAATTTACTAGTTGTCCAATTTACCCTCCCTCTTGGGCATCCTCGATCCTTTCACATGGTTGGTCATCCAGCGCTCCAGTCGCTCAGTCCAAAGCTCACATACGTCCTTCATCGCTCCTGGTCGACCGGCATGTCCCGTCTCTACTCGACCTTCACCTCGCCATCGACCACTGCCTCAGTGCTCCACACCTGCGCACCTCAAGCCAAGAGACATGTCATGTAATACCTGTTGACAATCATTCATCAAAAACCCAAACTGCAAAGGCACATATCAACCTTGTGCTGGCAATCTCCCTCATGATGAGGGCATTGTCAACACCACCACACGTACGCTGAAAGAAATAAAATAGAAGAATAAGGAAAATAGAGAACTCACCCAAATGACTAAAATCCAATAAATAGAGTCATTTGAAATTATCAAGACTTGGTCCCCAAAGACATGGGCAACGGTTTAACGCAACCAAGTAAAACACAACTAGCCCTAAAGAAAAGGCGGAATGGACTAAACACCACTAGCAAAGCTCGAAGCACTAGAAAACCACTAGTCCCTCTAGAAAAAGGCAATGGTTCAACACGACTAGCAAAGAAACTAAAAAATACTCAAAAACAGCTCTCCTTGAACAAAAGCTAGCCAAGCAGCTCAAAAACAGTCAAGAACAACTCCCCTGAACAAATGCAATCTCTCACAAATATATGCATGCCTCACAAATGTATCCATGCACATGCACTCAACCTACTCAAATTTGTGTATCATTCTCCCACTTGTTGACACATGCACAGATAAAGAATTTCTCCACCTGAGAAGCTGCAACTCTCCCTCAAAATGTGCTCAGGATGCACATGAATGCATAAGAAACAACTACAAGTGCTGGTAAATTCTCAAATGGGTCAAGCATATATGAATGTGAAGCATAGTGAGCAGTTTCATACCACTAAAAGAGGATGTTCACCACTAAAAATAGCACAAAGCAAGTATAAGTAGGAAACAACCTAGCGCTAAAATGCGTATACAAGGTGAACTACCCCAAGCATCAGTCACACATCATGTCAAAGAAGAACCTAACACTTGTGATTAATCAATGTAATCAAATTTCATTAGTTCACAAATATTAGTCAAACATGTGTGTGCGAGAGGTTGTAAGTATTGTCTGTCTAACTTTTCAACCACGCGGAGCCTATGTCAAACACAATCAGAAGCTCAAAGCAATGGTTTCGACCATCCACTACTAGGCTCAAGTTCATCTTTAGTACAATAGGAAGTGTCTCAGTACCTTGACATTGGACAATACGAATCCATCTCGATCTTTTCTCATCACTTAGCTTGGAATTGAAATTTTAACATAAGATTATCAGAATTCGTCCAAGCATGTGAATGAGTCAAATCATGATACATAGCAACATAGCACATACATGATAGCAACATAGATCTCAACACAGCCTACACATGCTAGTTGCCAATCTCAATGGTGAATAGATTGTCAAGTTTGAACATTATTAATCGTGTTCATAGATTTAAGACAAGTTTAGCTCATGATATGTATCAAGTGATCGATCAAGATGAGCCTAAACCGAAAGCATCATTTTGTATACACAAAACATACCAAGAAGAGAATAATCTTAATCCAACAACTACATTCTTGCTCAAAAACATAGGTGTTGCCAACTTCTAGACATGCATAGGACGTGTTTGATGCAGCCGGTTAATCCCATAGAGCCACGTGTACAGTCTATTTGAATATAGCCGTTGCGCGCGCAAAGTTTATCACACCGGATGTGCTAGCTGGTCCACTGGACATGCCAGAGCCCAATGTCAAGTGAGTGACCAGAGATGACCAGAGAGCTCCCAACTCTCATGGGACGCGTCTAGTCCCTGTGCACTGGACGCACCAGCGTCCGGTCGCCAACCATCCCTAAGAAATATCGCTTTATCTGGACACAACAATGACATTGTTCATACATCCGGCCCAACCTCCAATGAGGCACCAGAGAGGTTCCACTGAATGGATGCACCAAGTGCCCGATCAAGTTCGCAGAGGGTAGCTAGGGTTAGCTACCAGAAGCGTCCGGTCTAGAGTTCGGTGCAGCGTCTGGTCGGTGTTATAGTGTTTTCCCTAACTCCTCTCGACACGCTTGTTCTCATGTGCCAACATAGGATAGTTTCACTCACTTGTGCGTGTTTGTTAGCATTTTTCAAAGCATTTTGAAGGGCTACTTGTTAGCTCACTAGATCCTAAATGCAATGTAAGAGTTCGATCATCTAGTGCCACTCGAATAACCACATTTTGCATATGGAATTATCCCCTCTTCATAGTACGGCTAACTATCATAAATGTGATCACACTCCCTATAGTGTATTGGTCACCAAAAACAAAAGATTTCCTATTGAATTATACCTTGCCTTGTGCTCCCTTTCAATTCCCAAATGAAGAGCATTTGAAGATCATTTGATGTTGGACTTACACCACTTGCATGGATGCCATCAATGCTCCTCACTTGGGATATACTAATCATATCTTCAATCATAACACTTAAGCACAATTATTAGTACTTAGGTTTTATCAATTATCTAAAACCAAACTAGCGCTTTCATGTGCTGGCCCCATCTCCATATTGTCTTGTCAGACGTATGTGTGGTTAAAGAAGTCCCAACAGAGGTGGCATGTTATTGTTGTTCTTCACCTTTAGGGAACTCCAAACTCTGAGGCACCAATAGTAACTTTGGAGGAGAAAACCTTGCATTAATTACATAGCTGCATGAGGACAAAGCTTGTACCATGTTGCCTTCTTGGACAAGGTTGTTCTTACAGTGAGAACATAGACATATGATTCCCGCCAGCTTCATAGTGAAACTATGCTTTCGAGCTGTGGCAACAAAGTTTATTACCTGACTAAATCAAGTAGTCCGGTGATAGCTTCAATGTTCGATACATCCATTCAAACCTTTCCATTGCCCCAAACCCTTGCACGCAGCAAATTAAATAAGAAATAAGTATATAGTATAACTCTAAAGAAATTGCAGCAGATCATCTATATTTTCTCTCTCCTCCATGAACTAGATCTCTAGATCCATATTTAACCCACCCGAAATCATAAAATAAAGGGCACAATAAGTCTAGGTGAGCACGTAGCAACCTCTTGTAGTGTACTCCTTCAAGGACTCAGAGCAAAACCTCTTCCCATCAAAATTGGTTGAATTTCAGAGTTTATGTGGCCAAAACCTGAAATGAAGTGAAGAAGCTCATGGTGGAAAATGGTGGTTGGGCTATATCTATAGCCAGTCATTAACGGAGACGGGCATCATAAGGGAGACCGCCTCTGTTAATGATACACTAACAAAGGCGGGTGCCTTAAGCCAGCCGCCTCGGTTAAGGCTTTTAACAGAGCTGGATGGCTTGTAGTGCCCGCCTGCATTAAGTCTTTAACCAAGGCGGACGGCTTATGATGACCGCCTTCGTTAATGGGGGATTAAAGGAGGAGGGTTCCTAAAGCCGCCTGCCTCCATTAAATCTTAACTGAGGCGGTTTCTTGGCCGGTGACCCGGTCGCCTTGTCTGCCTGCCATGTCTCGCAAAATGGTTTTTTTGTAGTAGTGTAGTCTACTCCGTACAAGCCACCATTGTTAACCCTAAACCATATAGTTAGAATAGAATATATAACACGGCAATCCTAAAACAAACAATCACCAACACATTAGTTGATTGTACCTCTAAGGAATAAGAACCACCAAACTATCTTTGGAAAAACAAGAACAACCACAACCACCCACACAACCCTCGCCGCATAAATATCTCCCATGCTTCAGCAAACCCTCGCAGAACGTGCTGTAGAGGCAACAAATAACAAGAGCAAATGAATCAAAGAAAGACGCCCACCAACCACTCGTATTTTAAGCCCTAGCACTCATCATGCGCTCGCTAAAAGTGGTGTGGGCACATAATATCCAAGGAATAACCCTTGAATCCACATGGGAATGCACCATCCATGCATTATATGAAAGCCCCCTTCCAAATAATACCTCAATGAACCCGCCTTAAAAACTATCCAAAGTCAAACACCTCGGGCATAGTGACCCCAAAAAGCTAGCGTGAAACAACAAGGGCCTGCTCTTGTGGGAACACTCGCAACGTATTGCCCTACCGATAGCTCGGGTTGCTAGGCCTACCCTCGCACGCAAGTGCCCTCGGTCGAGCAAGCCCCGCTAATGCCTTTTACAAAGGAATTCCCAATGGCATTAGCATAGTGGTTGCAGTGAGCATGGGAAATGACCTGGGTGCCCCTATGCTCCAGTAAAGAGATACCCTACTAGGGGAAAGCATCTTGTAATTTCACCCCTTGGGTATGCCCTAAACTTTATTATAGTTCCACCTTATCTTGTCGCATTAAAACATTGACTGCTCTTTCTGTTGTGGGACACCCTCGTCCTCCTCCACGATGTTCGATAGCCAGGGTAGGAGGTCGAGTGAAGCTGAACATGAATCATCTAAACAAGTCTTTGTCCAAATTTGTTAGGAAATTGTGTCCTCATCTTTTTTGGCCGTTTCGCCCATGATTAGGTTTATGTTTTGCTTTAGTTCAATTTGCATTTCAATAGTCGTTGTTATCAGTTTGTGAAACCCTACATTCGAGAGCTTAATCATACATTTGTAATTGTCACTTTACTTGAGTTATGTTTTATTGTGTTCTTTTATTCACATTAGGGATTAGCCTTCTCAATGAGGTCAACCAAATTGTGACATAGTTGATAACCAAAGAAGACCTGGTGTTTGGATCTGAAGTTAGATCATTGTGTTAATATTTACCAAATTGATAGTTATCTTCACCTAACAGATGATCTGGAGTCCCATCCCCATCACCCTATAAACGATTGTCTCTATAAAACAATTAATAGAGGCAAAACTCGATCTTGAGAAGCCTGCCTTTGTTAACTGAGACTAGCCCTGTAATAATTAAGAACATGGCCCATCTCGGCCCAATGATGGGCTTAAAGAATATAAATGAGAAAAGCCTAACATAATCTCTCTTAGCTCTTCCACCAATCGTCCCCATCTCGTACACACTCAACTCCCTCTCCCTTGCTGTCCCTCCCTCTCTCAGTTCCCTGGCCTGCCTTGATCTCTCGCCGTATCTCCGCAGCGGTGGTTGCCCAGCCAAGGCCGCAAATGGCAGCGATTGTTGGATCCGGCCGAGGGTGCACGGCGATGCATGGCTGCTGGACATAACCAAGGGCGCATGACGGTGGCGTGGGCGAGTGATGGGTTGAGGGCGAGGACACACAAACCATAAGAACAGGGTCAATGATGGTAGATTTGGCGGATGAGGATAAGGTTGGCGGCGGGAATGGAGAGGACAGCATGCCGGCAAGAAAGAAGTGGTCTAGACCAAGGCTCGGTCCCGGTTGGAAGACCGGCGCTAGGCCTGGGTTTTTTATTTGGATTAATAGAAGGGGAAGTATAAAGCCATCTCTGTTAATCGTGATTAACAGTGGCGATAGAGGAGAGGTGGGCCTGTCCCTATTAATCTCTTTTGGCCGTATGTAAAAAGCTTTATTATGATAGTGACATAAGTATATATAGATTGTACTAAGGCCAATTTCAACATGATTTTATTATAGTTTAATGGACACTAAATATACTAATGTGGCACCATATTAATGAAGAAAGATGATGAAATTTTTATAGGAGCAGAGATAGTTTTATGAGGATGAAACATACTCGTTTGTACTGTTTCCAAAATAAGATGTGTTGAAATCTGATACATGAAACCCTTCATTGAGACTGTTATAATGTCTAATAAAAGATACGTTGTCAAGATTAATTATATGCTAAGTATCCAGAAGGACGAGAAAAGGGAAATGTCAGAGGAGAGTACAGCCATGAATCAGAGAAGCCGATGCTGGATGTGTTTTCCTCTTTTCATGGCCTGCTGTACAAGAAGGACGCCACGATAGCCACCTATAGCTCTACACCTACAATAGCTAGCCAGCAGTGCCCTAATGTAAGGCACCAAATTTAAAAGAGTAATCAGATTATTTCACCTAATTAACTGTTGCGACTTCGTTCGTCTGACCTTTTCATCAGTGGACAGATAAGACGTAAGATACAATATAAAGATGTGTGCAATTTGCGACTACTAATCCGTAGGATGATGCAGGACGACAAGAGACCACGCCAGGACCAGCTATATATTATTATGTAAATAAATAAATTATGATGTGACAGTGCCGGCCTAAAGAAGCGTGAGTTGGCAGTCCATGGTCCTGTACCGGACAAGGAGTGATCTCTTCGGCTTGGGGGAAATTAACAATGCTTAGTGGAGTATCTCACTGCAAGTCGATCTGCAACGATTGTACTAGCATTAGTTTACTGTTATAACACAGGAGTAATTTATTGCTATATATGCCTCGAATAGTGCTGCTAGCTCTCACTCTCTCTATGTACCAATATTACACATCATTACTCGCAGATTCAGTAAAACTTAAGCAAGTGCATAGTAAACTGGTATCTCTGAAACTAGTATGTTAGACTAAACAATGGTAATAGTTAACTGGTATCTCTGAAACTAGTATGTTAGATTATATTTGGAGTCCAACTTATATAAAGATCAATCAACCAAGTTTCTGTCTCTCATTTACATGAGATGTTGGCATCTTCTTTCTTTTTTTTCTAGAAAATGAAAGAGAACTCCCCGCTCTGCATATCCATATACAGACAACGTTTGTAATATACTACATAATTTCGGTGACATTGATGAGGGAAAACAAAAATGCAAAATATATGACAGTCTATTATTTGCATCTTGTTACCGGCCGATAGATAGATAGATAAAGTAGACAACAAATGAAGATTATCCATAGATATGCACATCGGAGCAAACAGCAAGGCCTAGGACGACAGAGACGGATATCCCTCGCATTGTTGGACAAAATGTCTGTCCATGGGGCACTAAATAAAAGTAAAACCCGGGCAGCAGGAATCTTTTACTCTCCCTGACCTAGCTAATGGTCGATCTCTCTATCTGTCTCTCTGGTGGAACGAAGTGGAATCTTAGCATCGCGAGCGCTAAACAATGCGGGTGTCTGACAGACAAGGCACGTTTCTTGCGGCACGTACAGACATAGACTAGCAATGCACGCGGACACACGGCCGGACTCTCTTTGCCTACTATACTAGCTAAGCTTATTACGGCCTCCACCGTACCCCCATGTGCATGTCGTCGTCCTCACCCACGCCAATCATGCTAGCTAGCTCATGCATGCATGCATGCACGCACGTCCCGCTACAACTCACAAGAGATGTACTAGTACGTTGCTCTTCGTTCTCACTTTTGCCTGCTGTGCCGGCCACAGCCCACAGCTTCAACAAATCTATCTACAATCCAGCATCACATCAGTCACAGTAGGAAGAGGAAGAAATGGTCACAGGTAGCAAGCAGACATCAGCAGCAATACAATCCAGCTGCTGCACTACCAAGTGATGAATTGAAGGCCAGTGTAAGTGTACCATGCATGGTGATGCCTGCCTGGCCAGATCGACCTCAGTGCCCACTGCCAGGAAAAAAAAGGACTAGCAGGAAATGCACAGTAACAAGTCTTGCACAGTGTACCTCATCATGATCTGGTGCTCATGACACACTATACCTCTGGTGAGAAAATAGAGAAACAGGTACAGCAGTAATATAGGAGAGGACAGGAGAGGAGATCGAGGGCAGAATCTCTTCGATCCCATGTCACGGTCACATACACAGCCTGTAACACGCACGGACGCAACTTCCTGCACGTGTATGCAGCCATGACACAGGGTAATTAAGGGTGCCCACACACACATGATCACTAGTACAGTACACGGTAAAATCAGAAGAAGAAAAAAAAATACAGCAGTGTAAAATAATTAAACACACACCTTGTCGTTGATCATCGATCAATCACTTTGAAGAATTTCCTTGTGTCCATCTCTCTCAGCAGTCACATTTACATCATCGTCACCTTCCCTTGCGAGCCGCCGCCGAACCCTTCCATCCCGCCGTCGTCCTCATGGCCGCCGTGCAAACTGCCGGCGGCGGCTGTGCTCATGAGCAGCTGCTTGATCTCCTCGTAGTTGTACTCCACCGGCACCTGCTGATGGCCGGCTTGCTGGTGGTGACCGTCTTGCAGCTGAAGCAGCAGCCTGTTGTCATGCTCCATGCCGCTGCCGCCGACGCCATTGTTGTAGCCGAAGAAGTATCCGTCGAAGGTCAGCTCCTTGCCGTGGCCGCCGGCGCCGAACTGCGGCTGTTGCTGGCTGTACGCGCCGCCGTCCGACGAGCTGCAGCTCTGCTGGTCGCTGCCGAACACGATCACGCTGCCGCTCTCCTCCTTCACCAAATGCTGCTGAAACTGCTGCTGCGCCTGCGCGTGCAGCAGTGACGCCGTCGTCGTCGTTGGGATGCCAAGGCCGCCGGAGCTTAGCATGTAGTCCTGGTGCGGCGGCTGCAGTGCTAGTGCGGGGATCATGGGGTCGTGGTGGTGGAGGGCTCCGCCTGCGCCGGAGAAGAAGCCGTTGTAGGTGGCCTGGGGTAAGGACGGCGACGACGTGTGCTGCTGGAGCATCAGGTTGAGGCCGGGCCGGTGGTGCTGCTGCTGCTGCCGCGGCGCACGGTGTGGGTGCGGGGAGGCTGTGGAGCCGAGGAGCTTCTTCTTTAGCTTGGTGTTCCAGTAGTTCTTGATGTCGTTGTCGGTGCGCCCCGGCAGCTGCGACGCGATGATCGACCACCTGAGATGTGCCATGTGTAGGATAATGTAATGCACAGCTGATTAATTATCATACACATTCCATTAATCCATTCCCTTCTTCTTGTTGGTTTAGTTTCTTCCTATAAATGTTCTAGTTTTTCTCATGCTAGCTTGTTGTGTGTAATAACAAGAAATTAAAAGGGTAGCAAGATCATCTTCAAGAATGCTCGTTTTCTCTTTTATAACTATATATAGCGCTAAAGATTTAATGTTTTAGAAAACTTTTCTATAGGATGAAAGTTCTCCTTCCTTCTGCTGAAGTCTGAACAGGTAATTAGTTAGTTCCATAGATTTCTATATTGAGATACTTGTACGTATGTAGGAAGATTAAGGATGATTAATGTCTGTAGACTTTTGGGTCATCATAATGGTAAAAGGAAGGAGTTAGTCCAGAATAGATAGGACTATATATCCAGTTTTTTCACCCACCTGCTTCCTATACTTGCATACATGCTGCAGATGACCCTGTCTTCATTCTCAGTGAACTCCCCGTGCTTAATGTTAGGCCTCAGGTAGTTTAACCATCGAAGCCTACAGCTCTTACCACATCTCCTTAACCCTATAATTAATCACAATAACAAAAACCATTACAAATTGAACTTGGAGTAGTCCAACTTGAAATTTATTGTTTGATGAACACAGGCAAAAGACGATATAGAAAGTAGCATGCAATTATAGGAATGCATGATACGAAATTATCACATGGAAAGACTTGTATGACAAGCCTTCTTGGGTTAGGAACCTGGGACTTTGACTTGCCACACTCCAATCAAGAGTCCTGCAATAGTCGCATGATACCTAACTGAAAGACTAGCTAGGACATCACTGGTCCTAAAAGCATAAAAACCGTGCCAAAATCCATGTCGGAATACTCCACATCCAAGGAAATGGTCAGTCAAAAACCCAAAGACGAAGATTGACAAAACCGAAAATACACTAGGCCTTATTTCTAATTGTTTTCTTTTTCTCAAAATGAGGAGAGATACTCCATTTCCATTGAACAAAGGAAATCATAAACGAGTTTTCTTTTTGAAGGGTCCATAAATGAGTTTAATTTGGGTAGGGAAGAAAGAGAGGTGAGCTATATATAGCATATATAGCGAGATTGTACGTAAGAGGACAAAGAGCGCCTGTCTCAACCAAAACACGAGCTTATTCCACCCACACGAATGACTCATGTCTCTAAATTCAGAGACCGGCCGGGAAAGATACAAAGATGCCTCTTCTAGAGGTACATGCATAGCAGAGACATCTTAGATCCTAAAGGTATGCAGAAACAAGTTATGATGATCCTGAAAACACATCCAAATTATTCTAGAAAATAGTGAAGGAAATGAGTCTTGAAGATCAATAGAATCCTAGCTAGTTATAGACAGAATGAGAGGGGTGAGGAGCAAAGCTTTTGTCTTGATAGCATTGTGCTAATAAATCATGAGAGAAACATATACATGGTTTCCTTCTCTCTTTTTTTCTGAGAACAAGATGTCTCACAACAATCCTATTGAACTGACCCCAAACAGATCCAAGGAGAAGAACATAAAAAGGCAAAACAAATTAGAAAAAGAAGACATCAGCATCAAGAACCTAAACTGTTTAGACTCAAACTCAACTGATAACATCATGAAACCCCCAAATTCATCAAGCTGATGAGAATCGAAGCTACATCTATATGTATATAGGTTGACAACAAATCATGTCTAATACTACCTGCTTTTTGAGGGAGAGCAATCCAATTTCCACCGGTGCCGTGCTTCTCGATGAACTCCTTGAGCTTGGCATCCTCCTCAGGAGACCATGGCCCTTTCTTCACATTGTTCTTGTCGCAGCACGGAGCCCTCCCCATGAGGTTTCAGCAAAGAGAGGTGCCCGGAAACGAAGCTAAAAGCAACACCTAGCTAGCTACCAAATCCCACTCTTCCTAATCTTTTTTTTGCTAATTTTCTAGCTGCCTGCCCAGGCAGCTTGCTCTGTGCTATCTAGCAAGATGACAGAGCAAGGAACACACTGCCCTTTGTTGAGAGGCACAGAAAGCAAGGAGCGAGAGGGAAAGAGGAGACAGCACAAGGCAACAAGAGAGCACAAAAAATATATAAGACTGATGAGGGAGACAGTCAGGCTAGTTGCTGAGCTGCAGAGAGAGAGAGAGAGAGAGAGAGAGAGAGAAAGGGGTAAGAAGTCAATGTGTGGGATAGTATTTGTTTGGTTGCAATCACCTCCTGCTTGATGGTTGGCCCCTACAAATCTCAGCAGCATAGGGAAAAATTTGGCTAGTTTCGTAATAATAAGAGAGCGCCTTACCCCACTACAGCTCTGTCTTTTCTGTAAACAAAGTACACTTGCACATGGAATCGCCCAAGGAGCGTGTTTGTTTGCAGGTAGCCTGGCACTGGATCGCATCCGGCCGTATACTGACTCAAAGTCTGTGTGTACTTGGGCTAAATGTGGTCTATGTCTCTCACACACAAGAATTTGCATACTTGTTATCTCTGGAGAGATTATTAGTGAGTAGATGCATGGCACATGACAGATAGTTGATGATACCTATCTTTGGTATTAGAGTTTTTTTAATCTATGATATGATTTGATAGATAGCTAATTCAGTACAGCTAGCCGGCCTGGATCATGTATATCTGGATGCAAAAAGGCAGCGTGTGGTGGATAGCGTCGGACTGATGTCCAGTTTTTGTGTGATGTAGATCCGTATACGTAATGTTCCCATTTGAGGACACATTATTGGAACTAGGGGAAAAAGTTGCTAGTGTTTTTGTGAACTCCACAGTATTAATCCCAAAATTTAATCTTACAAGCAAATCATGAACCATAGAATTCTCCTCTAACAGAGTCTTCAAGCAGATCATTGGGTATCACCAAGTACATAAAGCTTTTAAGTGGCTTTGACTTCACCTTCTGTTTCAGTGCCCCTTTCTTTGGCTTGCAGGTCCCGCCTGCAGCTTCATGTTCCTAATAGTCTTGATACATAGTTCAAAGTTGAAAGCTTCAAGATCCACTTCAGCTGCTGTTCTTCATGGAGGTTCTGATCACAATGTCCTGGTCTATTTGGACTATGCGGAATGATATCATGTTCAGGAGTATTCCTCACTCGGTGCAAAGATGCAAACAAGTTTTCAACAAGGAATTTGCTTTGTTTATTCCAATAGAAGCATTAAGTTTCATCCTCAGACTTACGGCTAGAAGCCTTTGTGTAATATTTATGACTTTTTTCGACTTTCTTTGTTTCATTATTCTAATGAGATGCACTGTGCTTATTTTAATAAATTCCAGTATTGTCCAAAACCCTTCCCTAAAAAGATCCCAAATATATGAATGGTGGATATAAGAAAAGGTGATTTTGCAGAACATGTATTCAAGTGAACCATGTAGAGTCGGCCCAATAAGGTATATCCATTATTAGTGATCTTTTTTTTAATCAAAGGCATTCCCCCGGCTTTATTGAAAGCTTAACGAAAGCCCGCGATCAACACTGGGTTTACTAGTTTTCCAAGACTGCTTACAAAAGTATTCAGAGAAAGAAAGGCTAGCCTAGAACAACCTCCAAAGTTCTAGCCAACAACTGAGTATAACAGACTCCGACACAAACAACTCTAACCAAGTTTGAAAGGAACAAAATAGCTGCCAACTAAGATCAACAAAGCTACACCGCTCGGAATGCCAGAAGGTTGACTTCATCAGTCTTCGCTTTCAAACTAGGTTTGATCATCGGGCGCCATAATTTTGTCATCGACAGCATCTTGAAAATCAAGGTCCTCGGCAAGCCCACCACTTTCTTGTTGAAACGTTGACTTCATCAGTCTTCGCTTTCAAACTGGGTTTGATCATCGGGGGCCATAATTTTGTCATCGATAGCATCTTGAAAATAAAGGTCCTCGGCGAGCCCACCACTTTCTTGTTGAAGACCACATCATTCCTTGTGTTCCATACCGTCCACATAGCACCTGCACATATAAAGCGGTCGAGTTTCCGTTTAATACCTTGAGTATTTGAGACTGTCTCCACAAGAAAATCATTACAACAAGTGGGAGATTTGTTCCAGTCAAGGTTGACCCGAAGAAATGACCACACAAAGGCTGCAACCGCACTGAAATAGAAGGTGATCAGCTGTTTCAGCTGCCACACACATCGCACATTCAGGCCCCCCTGACCACTGTTTTTTCCGTAGTTGTACTTTAGATTGAATTCTATCGTGTGCTGCCATCCAGATGAAGATCTTAACTTTCAGTGGGATACTACACTTCGATATTTTCATCATTTGAGAATCTCTAACCCCACCAAACGTCATCAGTCTGTACAATGATTTGGCTGTATATTTTCTGGAGTTCTCCAAACCCGAGTGCACTACATCTCTACCTTCAGTTAAAGATACCCTCTCCATTGCACGCAAAAGTTGATGCCAATCCTCTCGCAGAACACCCACTAACTGTCTTCTGACCGGAATATTCAACTGTCCATCTCTAAATGCATCTACATCTGAAATATCTGGATCAATCACTATTTGGAACACTCTATCGAAAGCAGGTCTTTAGAGGACAATCTCCAAACCAACCGTCATGCCAGAATCTAGTTCTTTTCCCATTCTTTATCTCAATCACTCTTCCTTTTTGGTACCAATATCTCAATCCCAGTAAAGATCTCCAAAATTGCGACCCATTTTTATTTTTTATCTGGAAGATGCTCTTTTCATGGGGCTGTTTAGTTGGATGAAAAGTATATTGTAGCACTTTCGTTTGTATTTGATAATTTTTGTCTAATCATGACCCAAGTTGACTCAAAAGATTCATCTCGAGCTAGTCAGGCAAAAAGTACAAACATGCAACAGCTGCTAATTCATTTAATGCTCCATGCAGGCGTAAAGTACAATCGATGTGATGGGGAAAGAAAAAAATTTTGAGAAGTAAACAGCGCCTAAGTATTTTCTTCTTAGTAGTGAGCAGCACAAAATTTAAAGGCGCTCAGATATTTCAAAGGTCGGAAACTTGTTACGCCGAAACACTAACCGGCCGGCGTGGGGAATCGGCATGAGCTGGCCGGTGTATGTATTAGTGGGCAGGCAGGCAGGTAGGTAGCAGCCCCTGCAGAATACCCTGGCATCCGATCCATCCATCCTCACGTATACTTTTCGTCGTCGTCCATGGACGGCCGAGTTGTGAATTAGCCCTTGCAGGCTGCAGCAACTAAACGCGAGATAAATTAATGCATGGCCAGTGTCGCTCTCACGCGTACTCCTATATGTATATATACAAATTAAACCATGTCCGCAAATTGCAGGGCTGCTTCATGCTAGTCTAGAGCGAAAGTGACGCCGCGCACTGGGTTCATGCATCTGCTACGGGACCTCCAGTCATGGATGTATATATGCATACTGGGAGGTACCAGGGCATGCAGAGGCCGGCTAGGTCAGTCAGGCCCTCAGACGCCGTGCGAGTTTGGAGGCTAGTAGTTGAGGTGGTTTCATCGTAGGCAGTGAGATATCTAGACACATCTCAGCTCTTAGCTTAGGTAGCTATAGCAGCCTAGCACGCTATTATATTATAGGCCAGTCTTGTCTTGTCTACAGATCGACTACACACAGGCTCGCCCATAAGGACGGTGTAGCGTCAACATGACGGACTATAGATGAATAGTCCGAACAAAAATTAATTGTAGCGAAAATAAAACCTATTCAGTTCTACCGACAATTCATTCCTCTAGTTAAGACTCTAAGCACCTTACAAAAGATCCTAAAAAGAAATAAAGATACAAGTCTAGCTTGAACTTTCCTAAACCGTTCTAACGCAAGATCACAGAAACCTAAGCACTGGTACTTTAAGCACCGGGGAGCTCCTACCAACTAGCAAGCAAAAGCGCACTAAGCACCTAAACTCACTAAGTGCTCAAAGACAAGGATACGCAATCCTAATCAAAGAGGCAACTTGATTAGTTACACAAACTAAGCAAAACACTAGTTCTAAGCTACACGAGCTAAGAACGTAAGTGGCAAGCTACACAAGCTAACCGATCTCACAAGAGCAACTACTGGTTGCAACTAGTTACAACTGAGTGCAACTACTCTCAACTGATTTTAATTTTAGTTACTGCTGAACTCAACTAGTTCCAGCTGGTTCCAACTTAATTTTTCAGCAGCTCTCAACTGATTGCAACTAGTTTCAACAGTTTTTAACTAGCTACTAAGACAAGACAAGTAAACTAGTTACAAGAGCAACTACATAAGCACAATATAAGAATAATATGAATAACTTGTGTAGAAGGGAGCAAACCACCGTGAATGATGAAAAGATGTTGACGCGGTGATTTTTGCCTGGAGGTTCACTTGTCGCCACAAGCTACGTCCTCCGTTGAGACAAGCTCCAAGTTTGTCGCCAATCCTCTAACACTAGCTTGAGGTGACCCACCACAAGTCACCACTCCCACATGGAGCGCCTGCAAGCTCAAGCACTTGATCCGGCCGGACCACTTATTGCTCTTGACGTCTCGCTCAACTAGCGATGCTCTTTGCGACTTCCGCGGGGTGAGCTCCAACCCGTCACAAGCTTGCTCTGGAGCCAAGCACAATCTCTTTGCTTGCTTTCACGGAACCTCTCACCACCAAGCCGTCTAGGAGGTGGCGACCTATAAGAGTAACAAGCACCACCGGCTTGTAACTCAAACACGTAGTGCCAACTCTTGCAATCTCTCAATGCAACACACTAGAATCGCACTCACTCGCAATCGGATGCAACCACTATGTGCACAAGTAAGTTAGAGGCTCTCCAAGCACTCCCCAAGCATGGAAACACAGTCCCAAGGGTGCTAGCCAACTCAAATGGCCAGCCACCCCATCTATTTATAGAGGGAGGCATCAAACTAGCCGTTACAGAGTTTCTGCGTCACTCCCGGGCAGTCTATCGTTGAAGCCTCGGACAGTCCGCCATTGTAAAAAAACTAGCCATTATGTTCAAACTGCACACCTGCGGACAGTCTACCAAAATGTCCCGGACTGTCCGCCGTTGTAACCGACGACCCCCAACAGATTGGGTGTGTTCTATGTGTGTGTTTTAACAAATAGCCGGCGGACAGTCCGCCCCTTGGGCCCGGACAGTCCGCAGCTGAAAAACAGCACAGACCATCGTTCGGTAAAACGACCATAACTTTTAGCTCCGAAGTCCGATTTTGATGATTTTGGACAATTTAAAAAGCTTATTCAGAGGGATACACAACCCACATGAATACATAATCCAAAGCACAATGGATCAAAGCAGTTTTGCAAAACAAGAATCATCACTTCTCTTTTTCAGCTCGAGAAATCTCCGAAACTTCTCTAACTCCTTCACCTTTGTAAATGTGCCAACACCACCAAGTGTACACCACCATATGCATGTGTGTTAGCATTTCACAAATATTTTTCAAAGGATTTTCACTCTCACTTGCCACGCCACTCGATCCAAGCAACGTCACGATGTTAGATCACTCGAGTGACACTAGATGACCGATATGCAAACAAGTTTGCCACTCTTGATAGTACGGCCATTTATCTTAAATCTGGTCAAGCACTTCTCTACTCAATCTATGACTGGTAAAATGGAAACTTTCTAGGTAATACCTTTGCCTTGCACTTTCTATTCCAATCACCGTCTTCATCTCCGTCTTCGACACCATCGATGTCGGTGCAACACATGCACCAACACCTTAACAATGATATGATCCACTTCATATCATCATGAGGCTTTTGGTCCATCGATCCTTGACTTCACTTGCTCTTCACCCTTACTTCGGCCTCCGGCGCTAAGTCTTTCTTAATCCTCCCGACACTCAGTACCAACGGCTTCAAAGCCTCCAAACTTGCCCTTTGCCCTTGCAACGAGTCCATCAAGCCAAGTCATGTCTTGATCTTCTCCACCTAGCCACATGACTCCATGTCATGTATCATGTGCATTAAACTCTTTCATCATCACATGTGTGAGCTAAGCAACACTCTTCAAGCCATATCCACCTCCATGGCATAGTTGCTCACACACATGTACCTGTGGACTAATCTCCTGTGTAATCAACCCTTAAACACATATTAGTCCACCTAAATTGTCATTCAATTACCAAAACCAAACAAGGTCCTTTCAGATGGCAACGGGTCAGTTTCAGTTTGATATACGCGGGTTTCAGATCTAGCGGGTTTAGATCGGGGGACAATTTCTTACCCGCGATTTCGGGTTCAGGACCCCAAAACTAAATGCATTAAGTTTCAGGTTTGGTTTTCCACCCATGGATGTCCAATGAATACCCAAAATATGTCATCTGAAATTAATACTCGTGTTTTATAATATACTTAATAATAACTTGTTTATTTAGACTTTAAATTTATTCTAGGTTGACTCATGAAATTATTTACAATTTGTTGCTTCTTGTTTATACATTTGAATTTACATATGTTTACAAAAAGTCATTTTTTTCTCTTACTATATTGCCATACAAATCAGGTTTTGGGTATTCATAGGTTTGGTTATGCGAATCGGTGTTCGGAACAGTTTCAGATTTTGAGTTTGGGTTTTGGCGGCTTTAGGTGCCTAGAGACTCCACCCAATCCAATTCCACCCCATTGACATCTCTACTCACATGTGTAGTAGGTTTGAGGGCATTTTCTTTTACTTACATAAATACAGGAAGGATCATCGCTGTAGTTTTTGGAAAGAAGTTCGATGAAATGGTATATATATTTAAAGTCCTTTTACGGTGGTCGGAGGTACCTCCTAGTTTCTCTTAGTACCTAGGCTAGATATTCATTTTAATTAATTCTATTCAATCAAGGCTAATGCTGTAAATTGTGCCCTCTCTTGTCTCCACCCGTTCTGCCCAGCAAGAACCCCAGCGCCGACGCGAATTGCCCAGAAAGAATGCACACCAAGCCAGCAATCCCTTTCGTTACTGTTAATCTCTCTCTTAACCAAATCATATCAAGCAGCAACGTGTGTATAGTGTAAATATGTTAACTGCCTAGTAGTACAACTAGTAGCTTCAGTTCAAGAAAGCTGGAGGGATCGGATCACCCTCTCAGCTCTGACCGACAAGGAGAAGCTTGAAACCATGGAGTCAAACGAGGCATCAGACAAGCAAATCGAATGCCACAGCACGAGGGAAGAAGGAGAGGTTCCTGGACTTCCTGAGGGCGGTGCCTTCCAAGGACCTATGGCTGCACTGCTGCGGCGTGTCTGCCCCGCATGCCTTCCTCCGCCACGTCGCCACCGTCCGCGCGCGCACCGCAACGTATGTGCCGGCAGCTTACGCCCGCTTCTTCCCACTCCGTGCGCCGGCCTTCGCGTGCATCGTGGACTGGCGCGCCCTGCGCTCCTGGTGCAAGGCCTGGGCGAGACGGCCCATGAATACGGCGCTAAGTCATGACTGTGGCGCTCGACTCAGTGCCATCGCCCTCGCCACCGCCATGCTCGACCTCCCGTGAGAAGGAAGACAGAGAGACGAGAGAGTGGCTAGGATTGCTATCGAGTGAATTTAGGAACATGTGACCGCATTCCTACAGTAATCGAGATCGAGATGTACCATTCTACCCTTAATTATATTAAAAAATTGACAAATAGTATTACCGCACATCTTTTTTAAGTATTGATCCCACCAACTTTAGTATACACTCGGTAACTACAGTCCCATCATTTTGTATGCATCAGGTGCCTCCCGGTTCCTCCAAAATTAGTTCCTCTAGGTTCCTCTACCTTTCTGATCATTGGATCGTTTCTCGTGAGCCATCCATTTTTTCTCAATCATAGTAAAATTCTCATATATTTAAGATATAGAGGTATTAAAATACATTTGGGTTTGGAATCTGTGTATATATACTTTATTTCAAATCACAAGTTTGGAATCTATATTGTTGCAGAGTCAGACAAAAGTTACTGAACTCTTAAATTTTTGAATGGCATATCGTTTGCTATATTCAGTGATCTCGTAATCTATTTTTTTATTTTCGAATATCTCTCATTCTCTCTCACATACACACATACACTGTATATTG
Organism: Eremochloa ophiuroides; assembly: GCA_038502445.1. Taxonomy (NCBI): domain Eukaryota; kingdom Viridiplantae; phylum Streptophyta; class Magnoliopsida; order Poales; family Poaceae; genus Eremochloa; species Eremochloa ophiuroides. Next base: position 12,610,163 of record JAHLJS010000009.1, on the reverse strand, counting down.
AAATTTCAAGTAAAATACACCATATCTGGTGCCGTGGAGGTCAATCAACATTCAAATTGATTTTCAGTTCCTTCCACTAAGGAGCTCATGGCGCATTCGCGCATGACCTCATTTATAGTAAGCACTGTGAAGATTAGTAGGTGGAGAAGGTGGGACCTCTATCGCCCCCACTCCCGCTCCTGCCTATACGGAGACGGAGAAGTCATGGTGATTGGCGGAGGAATGGTGGGTGCGGAGGCTAACTAGTTTTGTTTTCGGCAAAGTCACGTAGACAACATCAAGCTGACTATATATGGCCCTGCCTCAACATTGTGTAGGCCCATATATCACCGGACATGAGGAGAGTGAGATGGTAGCACAAGAGAATGATGCAAACAATGGGCGCGACATAGGAGTTTGACAGAATCATACAAGAACTAGGGGTGAATATGCATGTATAAAAACTTAAAAATCGATGCAGTGAAGTAGCAAAATGCGGAGGTTCTGCAAATTCCTGCCGAACTTACCGTATTCCTAGAGGTTCCTCATGTATTAGCTAAAAACACCGACAACCAAATTGAACAGATCAGAGTTGAATTTTATGTCGAGTTAAGGGCCCGTTTGGTAGAGCTCCGCTCTCGGATTCTTTAGCTCTGCTCCTCGATTCTCCGATGGAGTGATTCCATTAGATTCTTGAGAGGGAGCAGGTGGGGATCAGCAGAGAATTGATTCTCAGCTGATCCCCACCAAAATATAACAGGGAGCGGGAGAGAATTCAAGGAAGCAGGTTTTTTCTGCTCCCACCTCCTTGTGTAAATAGAGAAGTGATTCTCTGCTGATCCACACCTGAATCAGTTGGCGTTTTGAGCGTTTGGCTGGTTGGGAGTGATTCTTCTCGGAGAAGCTGAAGCTGGAGCTCTACCAAACGACATGTAAATACCTACTCTGGTAGTATGAGCTTCCCTTCAACTAGAATGCATTGTACAAGTAGATCGTACGAAAAAACCCTAACGTTGAAATTCAAACAAGAGATGAGCTCAAATCCATGAGCTCAAGTACCTACAAAGTTGTTGGTACAAAGTTTGATCGAATCTATGTCATTGATGTCAAATTGGTTTGCTAAATCCATGAGTTGAGAAAAATTCGACAACACTTAGTTTGTTTTAAATAAGAAAACACTTATTATGTTGTGTGTATAGATGCTCCATTGGGAAATAGTTTGGTTTTAGAAAGCTATAAAGATGTTTGGTACCGCCAAAACCTACACCGTACCTGATATATTTTTTTATCTAAATTAATCATGGTTTTCCACGTCTTTGGTTCATAAAACTATGTTGTTGATATATACCACAGTCTTTCACAATCACAACAACCAAATAGGCCCCACCAGCTTGACAACAATGTTGTACGTACGTCAATGACCTTTCTAGCAATACTGGCTGGCGGTGTGCATTTCTCATCAATTCAAACATTAAATATATTTATCAAGGCTGCAGGATGCAAATCTTGTGTGCGTGCATTAAACCCCCTAGTAAACTATTAATGCCAACAGCATTGCAGTGATCAAATTAGAATAAAGATATATACTTGTAATAATTGCGTTACGTATGCATCTCTCGTATACGTAGGTACGTAGGTACGTTGACCCCTGCCTGGAGTATTATTCCCGTCGTGCCCATCTCGAATCTTTCGTTCCTTTCATTGGACTATTAGTCAGTCTGTCACATGCCCGTTTGTTTATTAATCTGGCTCGATCGATGAGACAGCAGCCGCCGTCCTTGTCACAATAATCCTGGCGATTTGATCTGGGATATACGACCTTGGGAGCTGTACATCAGCCAGCAGCAGCAGGGCGGCAAAGGTCCAAGCACAACTGTCCGGGAGCACACCTAACATGGTCATGGATCACGTATACTCCTATATCATTGTATGTGCGTGCTGTGTATGTATATAGATATATATATATTTATTTATATACTTATGTGTGTAGTACCAACCTATGGACATTATATATGTGTGGCGACGGACGTTGGATAAACAGGGCCTCTCTCTCGGCACTCGCCAGCAGCATATGCATGTGGTGCCAATGATTGCTGAAAATATATTACGGGAGCCTTTACTACAGCATGCACAATCATATGCCTCCGTTCTTTCCGTGAACACCTTTTGGGAGCCGACCAGGTCAAAAAAATCAATTTGTACCTTTGTTTTAGTAGTGGCCTAGCTATAATTAATCATGGTAATTACAAAGATTTTAGTTTTTTTCAAAAGGTTTATTAGGACATGTCAGAACAATGGGTATAATTGGCCCATGGGTTTGGTAGAGAGAGACTAGTCTTCTAGCTAGTTAGAGAGAAATTAAAGAGCAAACAAATCAAATAGGTGTTCATGGTTTTGTATATGTACATGGTAGCAGTGATAGATACCAAGGTTTGAGGAAACCTAGCAGCCTCGTGGTAAGCATATATATTTTAGCAACTTTACCAGCAACTGGCAAGTAGTGATTGTCAGACTGTCGTGGTTTAATCATATCTAACACACACAAAATAGAATTATTATATGTTCTTTTAAACTTTGATTTCTGCTTTATGTTGTTTTTTTAAAATATATGTCAATGATGTTGCCTGATTCATAACATTTCTTATAAGCACCACCATAAAATATATACTACGGATTGGAGGATTTGTTGTAGTGTGTTCAAACAGAATCAAGTCGGACAGATTAAAAAAAATGGATTCAAGTCGGCCAGTTTAATGACCTTTTCCAAGGGCATGTTAGAACAATGGTGGTTTAATTTGGTAGAAAGAGACAAGTCTGCTAGCTAGTTTAGTTAGAGAGAAATTAAAAAGCAGATATATAGATGTTCATGATTTGTATATATAGTGGCATTGATGGATACCAAGGTTTGGGGAATCCTCATGGTAGTAACTATAAGCATATAGGATCATGCGGGACTCCACTAGCTTGGGTCGCTCTTAATGTTCTTGACTGCATAGGTGCTTGACAACTCTAGTGGGTGTTTGTTTTGTGGCCTTGCTAAGGCCTTGCTGGTTTACGGAAGTTTTTCTAACTTCAACTCTACTCCCTCTTTAATGAAATAGCCGCGGAGGCTCGGTCTCTAAAAAAAAGCATATATGAAAGTGATGTATATTTTTCCTAATCTTCCGGCAACAAACTATTAGTAGTGATGATTGTCAGACTGATGTTGTTTAGTCATACGAAGTAGAATTATTATTTGTTATTTTAAATTTGCATTTCTGCTTTCTGTCATTTTTTAAAAAAAAAGAATACATGTCAAATATTTTTCCCGAATCATGATATTTCCTATAAATGCCACCATAAAATATTACGATTTGGAGGATTTGTTGTAGTGATTCAAATAGATTCAAGTCCAGTTGCATGACCTATTCCAAGGCTTTTGAGCAAGTAAATTAAAAAGATTTGAGCAATACAGATAGTGTAGTATATTTTAAATTAATTGATTTATGCTTTATTTCTGTCGTTTGTTTAAAAATTTAGATGTCAAAGACAGCATTCAAATGGCTACAAGTCCAGCTGCACGACCTTTTCCAAGAAGGGTCTGAGCTAGTAAACTTTGAAGGTTTGAAAACATGTATTTATCGCCCGCCAGTCACGACGACTAACTAAATAATTAATATTCGAAATGGTCATGTCAATGTTTACGTAGCTAAATCTTTTTGCAGCGTCACCAGAGATATACAATATATGGTGGACCGATGTGGGAACAGCCTGCCGGTGCATCTCACTGTAAGATTCTTTTGCTATAGTTCCCGACTGGATAGTGAAGGAGACTATATTATATATTATAATAATAATAATAGTAGTAGTAGTAGTAATAAAGAAAAGCCTTTTCAACTAGACAGTGTAACAAACTACGTACCAAACAAAGCTCGGTGGCTTAAAAGAAACGGCGACGGCCATGCATGGGACAAATTAAACTACCCATGAGAACATTTAATTTTAGGCTCTTCATCAAGAGGTTTTATTTTATTGATGCCGATAACTGCTGCCGTGGAAGAGAATCGACCACAAGTCAATGACATCCTTGTCAATTATGCAGGCTCGTGCCGTTGCGCTGGCTGAAAGCAACCGCTTTTCCTTTGCCACCGTACCACTAATGTTCTGTACGTAGCAAAACACGCACTAATTGCAGAAGACACAATCAACTGATCCAATAACCACCGGGGTACTCGGTGTATCAAACAACAGAGCCCGGAGAGCATGGCCCAGTACTGTTGCGGCCCATGATGTGGAAGAACGCACGTTCGCGACAAGTTTTTTTTACAATTTTTATGCACCCAGCTATTTATTACTCCTTCTATCCCTAAATTGTAAGTCATTCCAAGAATTTAGCCAAATTTATATAATAAGATAATAATATTTATAATATCAATTAAATATCATTAGATTCTTCATCAAATATATTTTTATAATATACTTATTTAGTGTCATAAAATCGTTATATTTTCTCTGTAACTTTGGTCAAAGTTTAGATGTTTTTACCCTCTAAGATTCTTGGAATGACTTACAATTTAGGAATAGAGAGAGTCTTACATATTCAACCCTAGCAACGAAATTGCAATAACAGCACTCTAACAATTATCATGCAAACTCTGAAAACACTAAGTTTATTAGGGTTGTTGGGTTCTTGGTCTTCACCTGCCATGCCATGGTGAGGCTATCCGTTTTCCTTATGACCGATAACGGGGTTACCCGGGACATGTTCGGGTCTTGATAAACTTAGGAATTTGATGGTAACGCAAGAGACAAGCGATTTATCCTAGTTAGGCCACTCAGAAGCGTAATACATATGTTCAGTTAGGCATGTTGCTTTGAGTAGATGTGTGTGTAAAGGGGTGCACCATGCCTCTCTTTATATAGTCTAGAGAGTGTGCATTTAGTCCTAGTCAATTATAGTAAGGAGTTCTAATCCAATTACAGTGTCTAGATTTCTATTTAAGCTGACTATAGGTCGGTCCTTGAGAGCTTGGAGGTCACTACGTTGCTTCGTGTCCTTCAAGTGTGGAAAAGACTAGGGCCCACCTGTAGGAGTTAACCTGATAGGGAACCCCAGTGTCTTGTATCTACAGAGGCATTGCCACAACTTCTTTGGTCAGTGTTTAGATGGTGAAAAGTTTTAGACAGTCACAGCCACATATCGTGTCTACTTCAGTATCTGAGTGACGGATTTTAGGCCCATCTCTCTGCTCAATACTTCAGTCAATATTTTAACCAAAATTCTAGCAAATAGACTACACGTAGTTAGCCGTCACTTATACAAAAAAATCAATATGGCTTTATTAAGTCAAGATCCATTCAAGATTGCTTGGCATAGTCACTGGAATATCTGCATTTATGCCATGAAACAAAAACGGAAATCATAGTTCTGAAGCTTGACTTTGAGGAAGTTCTTGATAAAGTTGAACATGAGTGGATCTGCAAATTATGGAAGACAAAGGTTTTTTTTTTTTTGCCAAATGTATTTCTTGGATGAGTTAATTTTTTAGCTATGACACTCATTGTGTACTTGAGTTACTTAATGGAATTCCAAGGAAAGTTTTTCACTATAAATAGGAAGGGTTATAGAAGAGGATCCTCTCTCACCTCTTCTCTTTTGTGTTAGTTGTAGACTTTCTCCAAACTCTTCTTAACTCAACTTCAGGGTCTAATTTCCTTGCATGAGGATCTGCCTCACAATCCGGGTTTCCCTATTCTTCAAATGCAGCTGACACTCATTGTTCTTCCTTAAAGCTCTACAATTCTTTTTGTTGAATCCATAGGCATGAAAGTGAATTATGATGGTGTCGATAAATATCACCGAAGAGCGTTTCGATGTCGTTATCATTACCTTTGGTTATTCTAAAGGTTCTTTGCCTTTTACATATCTTGGCTTCCCCTAAGTCTGACCAAGCCCGCAGTGGCTAATTTTTTGGCCCTTGGTCTCAAGATGCAAAACATAACTTGGTAGTATCTTCTTATTTTTAAGCCAAGCAAGTCGTTTGGAATTGACTAATGTAGTTTTCGGTTCCCTTCCTACTTTTACATTGTGTTGTTTTTGCTACAATAAACGGTCATCGAGCAGATTGACAAATTCAAAGAAGCATTGTCTATGGCACCAAATTGTTTATGGATATTTTGATTGAAGGGCATGCCACATAGGATAGGATTTGCTACTTCTCATGTTAGTAATTATTGCTTGGTTTTTATGAAACAGGAGGGCTGCCCCTACTAGAGTTTTATTAAAAGAAAATATAGCGAGTAAAACAAGTACAACAGGTAAAGAAACAAAGAAGATAAAAAAAGATTACACAGTTTTCTAGCAATTGACTAATTGAGGGCTGATATTTTTGCTCTGCTCTCGGTATAGATTCTTTTCTGAAAGTGACTATTGGCTGAATATTTTTCTCCTGATAGACCAAATTGGTCCAACACATGATAACCAAAATTTTCATAAAGAAAGGCAAATGTAGCTAATCCGTAGCGGGCTGTAGCGAAAGGCCACACCAAGAAGAGATGTAACAAGCTTTCTTCAGTTGATGAATTGAATTGCAAAGCACACAGTTGTAATCATCGAGAAGCGCGCTTCAAGAGTTCACTAGTGCTGAATCCATCTTTGAGAAGTAGCCAGAAGATATTTATTTTAAGCTCACATAAATATCTCCACAACCATGAGTATGCTTGAATTCACTTGGCGAGAACCAATTGGATGCAAATAGCCTTTGCATGGGGCAAACATTGAATAGCAAAAGCTTCCTACAGTTGCAGCTCATGCAAAATGAAGGTGAAATGCTGATATTGAGCAAAAGCTTCTTGAGACAGACTGTCTAACAAACTTTCTAAACCGAAATATCTTTATCATTGGCAAAAGAAAAGAGTTTTAGAAAGAGCTGGGATAGGATTCTACCATTCCAAAGGTCTAACCAAAAAAAACATGGGAGACCCATCATTAATAGTAACGGAAGCCATTCGTTTGTAGGAAACATGACGCTTGAGAAGAATCTCTGCACCAAAAGAAACCCAGTACACCATTTGGATAATGGCATTGCCAAACAAGCTAAACGAAATGGATGTCCTGGCTGTTAAAAAAATTGTGCAGGTTCTTGCGGAGCGAGCTTTCGTTTTGAGTTCACAAATTGAGTACCCCTAGACACAAACTACCTTTTGGATGAGGCTGATGATACTTTGCTACCAAAAACTATCATCTAGCAGATTGACAGATTCGAGAAGCATTGCAGAAAAAATTAAGCACTGACATATGGGTCCCTGTCAGGCAGTATATTAGGAAACTACAGAAACATCTCATCCAATTTAATGTTACAAAGTTGCACGGCTTCGTCCCCAGCAGAAGTCAGCGCCACGTCTCTCGTAATTGGTTCATCCGTTCGATTTCCTGCATCAACTGGTCCTCGTTCGTTCCGCTGAATTCTACCTGGAACAGTTACTATACTGGAGCTGGATTTACCACCTCGTTTTCTGTTGTTTGCCATCTGCTTCGTCCGTTTTGTGATTACGAATTCTACACAGCTGATTTTCGATTACCTGTGCTTGGGCGCCACGGCGGCCTACCCCCTCTTCCCCACATTAATTTTCTCCTCCGTATCTTCTTCAGTCTCTATCTTCTTCCTCAGTGTCTCTAAACCCTAAACCCGTGTCGCTCGCCTACCATTGTCGTCTCATCGCTGCCCTGCTCCGCGCCGCTTCCACTTCTCATTTCCGTTTCCTTTCTTGGTGCCACCGCCGCATAGTCAGGCTTCTCCAATCTGCGCTGCCATTGCATTCTTCCTCGTTTGGCGCAGCGTCTGCTCTTGCCAGCGCTGCCACGGTGCGGTGGGGGCCTCCGCTAGGGGTCTGCTTCTGTTTGCCGGCCCTTCTCTCATTCCTGTTCACCTGCGCCGGTTAGGGATTGTGCGCTCCAACAACAGTCAAGGTTTCCTGCTGCTCCTATTCTGACCCGGGTGCGGACAAATCCCCTGATTATTATTCATTACGTGCTTTGTGGCCTAAGTTTTTTGATCTTCAGCTTTGGCCGCTGGTAATGTATGCCATGTCATAAGGGAGTGTGTGGAGAGAGGAGATATCAAGGTAAAATGGATTAGAACATTAGAGCAGAAAGTTGATTCTCTAACAAAGGCTATGGCAGTGACCAAGTTGGGTGAGATGAGGCACATGCTCGGTGTCAGAGAGCTTGACATGCATCAAGCTTAAGGGGAGAATGTTGGTGTAAGCTTGCTGCTGTGCAACGTGGTAGAGCTGTGATGAGTTGGCAAGGCGGGAAGGCACACAAGATTTCAAATTTGAAAGTAGCAGATGCAGTTTCCATAGGTGTAGGTGGTGACCGCGCCCACAATGCAATATTGTGTGAGCAGTTGCATTGGTGTTGCCTTGTATCCATGTTTTACAATTCCTATGTGTGTCACAGTGTATGTGTGTGTGATATAAATCACTAGTTGTGCGTGCGTGAGTTGTATCAAGGAGTGTTGGTTGTAAACACTTTGTACTCGAACTGAATCAAAGGCGAAAAGGGGCGCCGTCACCCTAGCGGTTCCCATGAGGTTCCTGTGCAATCCTTGTGTGTTTGTATTCATAGGTTTGCTAATTTCATTCACTTAGCGTTGTGATTGTGTTCCTGAGATCAACATTTGGTATCGGAGCCGTAATCACGAGCTAATCATCTTCTGATCCACCATGAGTGAGCGGGGCGACACCGGAGGAAGTAGAGGTGACCGGATTCCATACCCGGCACTGACGATGACCAACTACACAAGTTGGAGTATCCGTGTTCAAGCCATCATGGAGGATCAGGGGGTGTGGGAGGTGATGGAGCCATCGGAGGAGACGTCCTAGCAAGGGACGACAACATTGACAGCGAAGAAGGCGAAGGACACGAAGGCTCGGGCACATTTGCTACAATGTTTGCCTAATGATCTTCTCATGCAGGTTGCTGGGAAGAAGACTGGAAACGAAGTGTGGGATTTGCTCAAGGCAAGGTTTGTCAGGGAAGAGCGGGTCAAGGAGGCATGACACCAGATGTTGAAGAGTGAATTCGACGGTTTGAAGATGAAGGAGGAGGACTCAATTGATGCATATACCGGGAAACTGTCAAGTGTGTCAGTCCGATATGCAAATCTGGGAGGGTCACTTGATGAAGCAACACTGGTGAAGAAATAGTTTGACACTGTTCCAGAGAGGTTCATCACTGTGGTGGCTAGGATTGAGGAGTTATATGATCTCAAGAAACTTGCCTTTGATGAAGCAGTGGGAAGACTGAAGGCATTCGAGGAACGCACCAACCGAGGAGCGAGTGGTGCAGCAAGAACAGACACTGGTCAAGTGCTGTTGACCCAAGCTAAGTTGGAGGCAAGGCAGAAGCGGGCCTCTGGTGAGGGCTCGGGGAAGAACAAATCACAGGAGAGCAGTGGGGGAGGCCGAGGCCGTGGCCGTGGTCGTGGTAGAGGTCATGGTGGTTGAGGCCGCCAAGGAGAAGCAACGAAGGATGGCACTGGTAAACGTGACAAAAGTCACATCAAATGTTTTAAGTGCCACGAGTATGGACACTATGCAAATAAGTGTCCAAGTGAAGAGAAGAAAGGAGGAAGCTCATCATGTCAAGGCGGTGGAATTTGAGCCGGCAGTGTTGCTAGCTGAGGCGTCTGTGCTGGAGAAGCAGAACCAGCCATCGTTAGATTGGCTATTGTCAGGACAGCTGTCAGTTATCTCTACATGAGGTAAAGGTGAATCCTGAACTTCATTACACTAGTAATGGTGATTCATCTTGTGATGTCTGGTACCTGGACAACGGTGCTAGCAATCACATGACTGGATATAGAGACAAGTTCAAAAAGCTAGACTCCACTGTATCTGGTAAGGTTACTTTCGGGGATGGTTCAACTATTGATATTATGGGTAAGGGTTCCATACTGTTTCAGAGTCATACTGGTGATCAGTGGCTACTTGGTGATGTCTATTTCATTCCATAGCTTAAGAGTAACTTAGTTAGCCTTGGTCAGCTAACAGAGATTGGTTATAGAGTAGTGATGGATGAAAATCTAATTGAAGTAGCAGAAAAGAATCCTGAAAGAACAATCATGAGAGTGCAAAGAACTGCAAATAGATTGTACAAGATAAAATTAACAACAGTTGATCCAGTGTGTATGCTAGCTAATGTGAAGGATGTGTTATGGCTTTGGCATGGGAGACTTGGGCTTGTGAGTTTTCAGTCTATCAAGTTGCTGGTTGAAAAACAAATGACAGGTGGCTTACCACTGATAGAGCACCCTGACCAAGTCTAGTCAGTCATGTTTAGCAGCAAAGCATACAAGATGTGCATTTCCACAGGTTTCAAGGTGGAGAGCAGATTAGCCACTAGAGCTGGTTCACATAGATTTGTGTGGACCCATTACTCCAGAAACTACAGGAGGCAGTAAGTATTTCATGCTGATGGTTGATGATTGCACAAGGTGGATGGAAATTTCAGTTCTCAAAACCAAAGACCAAGCAAGTGAGGCTTTTGCCAAGTTCATAGCAGAAGCAGAAAACACTTTGGGCTACAAAGTGAAGTGTGTGAAATCAGATAGGGGAGGAGAATTCCTGGCAACAGCATTCAAAGAAATCTGTGAAAAGGCTGGGATCAGAAGGCAATTGACAGCTCCTTTCTCACCACAGCAGAATGGAGTAGTTGAGAGAAGGAACAGGACTATGATGGAGATGGCAAGATCCATCCTAAAGAGCATGAAGGTACCTGGCTTGTTTTGGGGTGAAGCAGTAAGACATTTAGTTCACTTACTAAATAGACTATCAACCAAGCCTATGGGGTACAGAAAACCATTTGAAGCATGGAAGGGTAGAAAACCACAATTGGGGCACATGAAAGTGTTTGGTTGTAAAGCACATGTCAGAACAGCAAAACCTCATCTGAAGAAGCTGGATGACAGAAGTGTACCCATGGTATATTTTGGAGTTGAGGAAGCAAAGCACATAGAATCTATGATCCACAAACTGAAGGATAGTGGTGAGTAGGGATGTGATTTTAGAAGAAAATGTAGGTTGGGACTGGAGTGCTGAATTTGGTGAGAATTCACACTTCAAAGCAGAAGAGACTTTGACCTAAACTTTCTAGATTATTGATGGAGGTGAACATGGTGGACTTAACCATGATGAACAGCCACATGAGAATTCAGGGGGAGCACCTGAACCAATACATGATGCTAGAAATGAAGGTCTTCAGTTTCAGCAAGGAGAGAATGTATTGCCAGACAATGAACAAGGTCAAGCAGACATGGAAATTGATGAAAATTTGGATGCTGATCATGATGATGCACCCATCAGATTCAGAAACATTTTTGAAGTGTATGCAGATACTACTGAGGTGGACTTAATCTTAGATGAAGATATTGAGGTGAATGTGATGTTGGCAGTAATGGAAGAACCAACAAGTTTTCAGGAGGCAGCTGGCAATTGAAACTAGGTAGCAGCCATGGACAGTGAGTTGGAATCAATAAATAAGAACAAGACATGGAGTCTAGTTGATTTGCTAGCTGGTCATAAGCCCATAGGTTTGAAATGGGTATACAAGCTAAAGAAGAATGCAAAAGGGGAGGTGATGAAGCACAAAGCAAGACTAGTTGCAAAGGGTTATGTACAGAAATATGAAATTGATTATGATGAAGTTTTTGCACCAGTGGCAAGGCTGGATACAGTAAGACTACTGTTAGCCATGGCAGCTAATTGGGGCTGGGAAGTGCATCATCTAGATGTCAAAACTGCATTTCTAAATGGGGAGCTTGTTGAGGATGTATATGTATCACAACCATCTGGTTATGTGGTAAGGGCCAAAGAGCAGATGGTATACAAGCTGAACAAAGCACTGTATGGACTCAAACAAGCTCCAAGAGCTAGGAATGTGAAGCTAGATAACAGCCTCAAGAAGTTGGGGTTCAAGAAATGTGCAAGTGAGCCAGCAGTGTATACAAGAGGTGATGGAAAGAAAAGGGTGATCCTTGGTGTATATGTCGATGACTTAGATAGTTACTGGGAGTGATCCAGAAGAGATTACAGTGTTCAAGAAGCAAATGACCTCATAATTTGAAATGAGTGATCTGGGATTATTGTCATTCTATTTGGGAATAGAGGTTCAGTAGGAGCATGACTATATTACTATCAAGCAATCTGGATATGCCAAGAAGGTGTTGACAAGGTTTGGAATGGCAGACTGCAATCCAAGGTTCCAATAAACCCAGGCACAGTGTTGCATGATGACAAAGGTAGTGTAGCTGTTGATGCAACAGAGTACAGAAGGGTTGTTCGATGTTTTAGATATTTACTACACACAAGAACAGATTTAGCTTTCTCAGTTGGTATGGATAGTTGGTTCATGAGAGACCCACGGTGATGCATTCAAATGCAGTGAAACAGATACTCAAATATCTGAAAGGGACATTGAACTATGGACTAGTGTATACCAAGGAATAGAAGGAAGTGATCCTGTCTGGTTATTCAGACAGTGATTTGGCAGGTGACAAAGATCACAGGAGAAGCACAGGGAGAATGGCTTTCTATCTGAATGGGGGACTGATCACTTGGTGTTCACACAAAGAGAAAACAATGGCCCTGTCAAGTTGTGAAGCTGAATTCATGGCAGCAATAGCGCCAGCAATGCAAGCTATGTGGCTAAGGACTTTGCTGAGTGAGCTTACAAAGAAGAAGTTTCAGTGTGTGACTTTATATGTTGATAACAGGTCTACCATCCAGTTGATGAAAAACCTTGTGTTTCACGGTCGAAGCAAACATATTGATATCAAGTTCCATTACATAAGGGAGTGTGTGGAGAGAGAAGATATCGAGGTAAAATGGATTGGAACAATAGAGCAGAAACTTGATTTTCTAACAAAGGCTATGGCAGTGACCAAGTTGGGTGAGATGAGCCACATGCTCGGTGTCAGAGAGCTTGACATGCATCAAGCTTAAGGGGGAGAATGTTAGTGTAAGCTTGCTGCTGTGCAACGTGGTAGAGCTGTGCTAAGCTGGCAAGGCGGGAAGGCACACAGGATTTCAAATTTGAAAGTAGCAGATGCAGTTTCCACCGGTGTAGGTGGTGAACACACCCACGATGCAGTAGTGTGTGAGCAGTTGCATTGGCGTTGCCTTGTATCCATGTTTTACAATTCCTGTGTGTGTCACAGTGTATGTGTGTGTGATATATAAATCGCTAGTTGTCCGTGCGTGAGTTGTATTAAGGAGAGTTGGTTGTAAACACTTTGTACTCGAACTGAATCAAAGGCGAAAAGGGGTGGAGTCACCATGGTGGTTCCCGTGAGGTTCTTGTGCAATCCTTGTATGTTCATGTGCATAGGTTAGCCAATTTCATTCACTTAGCGCTGTGATTGTGTTCCTAAGATCAACACAGGAGGCAGGCTTCTTGGACCACATACTGTTTGCTCTTGTTCTGGCTTACACCGCTGCCTTCCTCACAAGGTTAGTGTACGCATTTGTGAAGCTTATTTTGTTGCAGATCATTTCTACGTATTCATGTTGCTGATGCTTTTGTCTTCATTTGGTTGTGCTTGTTAATTAACTTTTTGGCATTAAAAACACAAGGATTTGCCAAAACAAAGTTTCCAGCCAAATAAACAGTAACAACAAGAGCACAAAAGAAACGAGCGATAGGCCGCACCGCACGCACGGCAATTTTTCTGCTTTCTGCCTAGTGGATGCAGGATACAGTAGACACTTCGTTTTCTGTTGCATTTTGCTTCCCAGGGCCATATCTGTGTTGTTTTTGCATCGTTACGAGTGTCCATGTTTGTTCTTGTATACCCTACATGCCCATTTTGCAAGCTATTGCGGATCATAGTGGTATTCCCTATGTATCATGTATACATGAGACCGCTCATGACGGTTCTGCCTCATATGGAGTTGAGGTTGAGCTACCGCGCCAGTTCTTTTTCTAAAAAAATGATGGCAGGAGCTCTGCTTACAATTAAGACGAATGAAGTTTATATACAAGTAAAGGTAACCAAACGTAGCGTCAAACAACACCACGAAAGGCTAGCCCACCCACGCAACGCCGAAGAGTATATGTTGGCATTTCTTAACATCGTTACAAAAGATAGACTAAAAGTCCATCCCCGGCAACGGCGCTAGAAATGCTTGTTGGCGTTTCTTAGTATTACTACTAAAGATAGACTATAAGTCCGTCCTTAATAATAATACTAGAAACGTAAGTTGACATGCCCAACCACCATTACTTCAGAAAGGTAACCCTTGGCCCTTAAAGGCGCCGGCCTAGGTAATGCAGTCTGGTAATAGCAGTTAGAAGTGCCGGATTGGCCTTCCTAACCGTCATTACTTACGATATGCAAAAATTGTGACACGGCGCCGTGGGGTGCACAAGAATTACAATCCTTAAGTAATGGTACTTAGGTACGCCAATCGATAGCTCAGTAAGAAATAAGATTACTCTGCAAGCGCACAGAACTATCATTGTAGCATTTCAACCCGTGAGTAGGGTGTTGTATTTATAATTTGCCGTAGGAGGGCAATATGCATCAAGCGTGGTGTAAACATGATCACTTATTGAGTGCAATGGTAGGCATAGAGTAAACAGGAATTAAACATGATTTCAAAATAGTGGACACACATCGGGGTCAACCTCAAGGATAAAAATGGAAAATAAAGAATAAAAGAATATAACTAACTGAGCAGGCATTGGTCATATACAATTATGCAAAGAACTGTTAGCAAATCATCTAATTAGTAATTCTAGTATCAGGACTAAGTCTGGAGTGATAGGGAGATCCCCGCAGCTAGTCTGCCAGCCGATAGAGACTTTACGAACTCCTACTCAATATCCGAACGTGGGGGAATGCTAGGGATGGACAGGGCTGTCACCACCTGTTCACCTATCCCTCTGCCCGTGGGATACCGACATATTTGCCGATCTCCGTATACCCAAGCTCCATGCTTGCATACTTGGAAACAACTCCTAACCCCCACGGACCCCAACCCTTCGGATTGACAGGCTAGGTTAAGAGCAACCATGACAGCACGACAAACCATCACCTCATTCCTAGTTCTTTCTCTATTCATACTAATTCGATGAACAATGAAGAACGATGATGAACAAGTCAAGAACATGATACATAAACTATATTCTAGCTCATATACTATGCTCATAACAAGACCATAACTAGACTCTAGTTCATATGCATAATCATATAAGTATGATAAGAACTTGCTCATGGAAGAAGACCGAATTGAATTCATACTAAGATGATCCTTTTCTTCCAAGGAGACAAGCTCTCCTTGATAGCTCTTGCCTTGCTCACAAACTACTACAACTACTCTAAAGATACAAGTGAGAGATGTGAGATAGATGACTCCAAATGATGTGTGTGTTGAAGGGGATGGAGCTCCATCTATTTATAGTGAAACTATGACGGTTTGGCGCATCTAAACTTGGAAGGAGGTGAAACCGCCATGGCCAAACCGCCATCAGTACCGCCTCTGAAGCTGGGCCCAGGAGGCTCCACCTGGGGGGCCGGCCGCCCCCAGGGGCGGTCGGTCCCTGGGGAGCACCATCTGGCCACCGCCTTCAGGTGGTCGGTTGCTCCCTGGGCCTGGGCCTGGGCCTCGCCCATGGTTGTGAATGGATCCAGTTATGCTTTGAAGGTGGGCTTCTTTAGTATTCTTTGTTTGCGCATTTGTTGGATTCGTTGTTTGACTTTGCGCTTTTTTCATGTTGATGCGTATTTCCACTTGTTATGCCATAAAACCTGTAAAACATGAATGCTAGGGGTACAAGTGGAACTTGTTAGTAGTAAAGGCATATGTGCTAGAATATGATTCTTAATCCTCTTTTTAATCTAAGTTGGTGGTATAAAATTTATCCATAAGGACCACCAACAGTATACATCGACGACCCATCCTAAGATGTCATACCGATGAATCGAAGTAGGAGACCCCAACAGATTATCGTGGCCGAGCTCAACCACCTCGAAGAGCAGCTCTGCCTTGATCCTACGCCCCGCCGCGGTGAATGCCTTGCCTCCGAAGCAGAAAACCAACTGAGGAAGAAGGGGGTTTCACCTCACGGCATAGTTGCCGAGCTACATCCCCTGATGTAGCAGCTCTGACTTCATGCTGCAAAACCCGCCGTCTTGTGTCGACCGAGCACCAAGAGGGGAAGGATATCCACCAAAGGAGACATGACAGCCGAGACTAAATCCACAGCGACGCCTTCAGGAAGGGTACGACGCCAATTGCGTCGCCGTCACTCATCCAGGAATGGACCAGGTTTTGACCCGTGGAAGCCATTGCTAGGGGACACGACGCCACCAATAGGGAAAGCGGCACCCACAGGCATTGCCATCGCCAAGGCTTTCGCCCGAGGTGCTCCTAGCAAAAGAACTCAAGCCAAGATGTTGGACACAAGCCTGTTGTCACCGTCGTCGCCCCTGCCCGCCATCCCGCATAAACCCCACCGGAGGAGCACCGACGCATCAGCTGCTCACAGCAGCCGCATAGCTACGCCCGCTGCCACCCCCTCCGACTGGGCAACATGCTAAACCAGCCTCACCTAGCCACATGTGTCACCCTGCCGCACGCCGAAGCCGTCACCAGTTGCCGCCGCTGACACAAGCACCCCCCAACCACGCAGCCGACCTCTGCCAGCCACTATCTTGATGCATGCCCCACCATGGGCGCCACCCCTTGCCCCGGGGGTGCTGAATCCGGCTGACAGAGCGCGGGCGCCAGACCCGGTGTCCCCAGCCGGTGCTGCCGCCTCCACGCCATGGACAAGGAGGAAGCGGAGGAGGAAGAAAGGAGCCCCTCCCCCACCGCCACGTGCCAGCACGGGCACTGGCCAGCATCACCGCAGCCGCAGCAGGCGGCCCCGCCGAGCCCCACGCGGCTCGAGTGAGGACGTGCCACGCCAGCTCGCTGCCACGCACGCCGCCACCACTGCCTAGCACGAGGAAGAGGGAGCGAGGGCCAACACCGTACCAACGCCTCAGGACGACGAAGCTACCACGCGCGGCTCCGGGCACCACGCCCATGGAACTTGCATCCCACTGGCGCCTTGGGCCGGATCCGCCGCTGCCCAGCCCCGCCCACGCGGATCCACTGTTGACGGTGGATAAGCTATAAAATTCCACACTCTAACACCGTCAACAACCTCGGTTTTTTTGGAAGATTAACATGGCATGAGCATATTTTATCCAATAACGAGTTTCACTTGTACTCTTAGCTTTTGAATGCAGAGAAGATCAAAAAGGACAAATATGAGCAGCTATAGGCCACCAATGTGGGTCGGCCGACCCTCATATGGTGACACCATGCCATGATATTTCAACACATGAGCCATATCAGCATAGAGAAGAAAGATCAGTGCAAATGGAGCACATGCATGGGGCCTACAGGGCTCTGGTGACGTGGCACAATCCGTGTGACACTCCACCCAGCTCATTTCCACCTTCGGATCAAAGTTGTATTTCCAAACAACGGTGGAAGATCGAAGCACATAGATCAAGACGTTAACCGCACCCAGCACATAGCCATGCTCTATGACAGGTAGGGACCCAAATGGTGGGCCCACCCTGTCATAGGGGGGTCGGCCGACTCCCCCTTGGTGGGCCCAGACCACCAGCACGGTCCACCAACCTTGAGCATGCCTCCATGCAGCTGGTTCAATCTCAAGCGTCCATCTTAAGTCTGTTTTGAGGCGGTTTATCCAAGGAAGGAGAATGAAGGAGCACGCGGATCGCTGACGTGGCACCTCTCCACTTCCTCTATAAATAGGGACTGCCTCCACCCTCTCAAGACATGATTCATTCAAGATACAAGTGAGGAATAATGTAGTTCCACTTCTAGTAGTAGTGTAATCTAGTGTGGGAGTTAGAGTTGAGTCGAGCTAAGCTCGGGATCTCCGGAGTTGTCTTCTGGAGGGTCTGGTATAACTCTTGTACCTTTCTATTTCTTGAGACTTACTTTTATCAATATAATATTTTTGTTTTACTTTACTGAGTCTTTACTTAGTGCATTACTATTCTAATAATAGTATTGTTGTGAGTTATCATATTACTTGGTCGGCATACACTAGATTATGATCCTGTAACCAACTCGCGTGTGTAGTTCATCGCCTGTCATAGGGTGCTCTAGTTGTTTGGTACCCAGCTGGAGTAGTGAGAATTAGTGTAGGCGAGGTGCTTAAGCTAAGTCTTGCCTTTGAATGCTGCTTGCTGCACGGATTGTTAGTGGGTACTTACAGGTGGTGACAACTCTGTTAAGTCTTAACATCCCACCACGTGTTTTAAGCAAGTTCTGAAAAGGTAGGCTCCCTGTAAGTGTGTAGTCGCTTCGGATAGAGGTTGTGTCCCTCTATTGTTTCGGTCTGTCCCCTACACACAAAGAGTAAGGTAACTGTCTTAGTGTACCTCGTCCATTTGATAGGATAGTTCATAGGAGTAAAGTAAGAATCACAGGAACCTTTCTCACTCTTGTCCTCCCACAGAGCTATACTACACTAGTTATCTTTTAGCATCTCATTTGTTTATCTTTGAATCATCACTTTCTTATCATACTTCGATTACCCCCTCTACACTAGTTGTTACTTAGTTGAGATAGACTTAAGGATCTCATCCTATTATCATTTCTAGCTACCGCTTTCCCTTGGGATAAAATAAATAACGATACCTTGGAATACTCCCGGGTGAAGTGCTACAGCGGTATATTCTGTGCGCTTACGGAATTATCCAATAGACATAAGAAATACCAACATCCACCCAATGGACCGCTGTATCCGGACGTCTGGGCGAGGATGCGCCACTGGACCGCCGTGAGAGAGAGCCCCGCCGCCGCCCTCATGGCAAGCCGCCCGGCCATGCCAGTGTCCTACTCCGGCGGCGGCGCGGCTGGAGAGAGGGAGTGGAGGGAGAGGAGCTCGCTAGGGTTTGGGTCACCTCCCGTGTCGCCCGCGTGGGGGCGACGCGGAGGTCGGGTCCTTAGTGTATGATAATATCTGCATCTACCGCACCAATTCTCTTCTCGTGGTTTTTTTTTGGGGGGGGGGGGAGGGGAATTCGGCCTTTGAACGTTTCTGCTGCCTTTTACCTTCTCCGTTACACTCACTAAAGACTCGTTCGGTAGAAGGACAAGATGCCAATACTTAATGCAATTCTCGACAGATCGGATTGACGTGGCTGCCCCAATTCTATCCAAAGACTTAGCAGCAACATCTCCCTCAGAAGATAATATACAAGATCAACAGATCCAGCCACAATCTGAAGACTTAGCAGCAACATCTCCCCCAGAAGATAATATACAAGATCAACAGATCCAGCCACAATCTGTACCTCCAGAAGGCATCATTAACTCGGTGCGTTCTACTAATTAGACCCTGTAAAATCCGTTATGTCAATAATTAGTTACTAAAATTCACTTCGATTTCCAAATGCAGACACCTCCACCGATGATTCATCTTGTTGGAACATCCTTAAAAGACCCTGTTATTCATTATGCACAATCAACATCTCAGTACTGATTCGTTTCACATTATCAATTAACACCCTTCTATTTAACCATGCCAACATTTTTCTTTTATGTCTATATTATGTAGATCATCCACAAGCTCAACCCAAGTCTGTAGAAAACTGGTCTTACAACAAGGCAGCACTGATGAGGTCAGTTTTATCAACATACATTTCACGTACCAGATCAATATGCACAAATGCATTTCATTGCTTTGGTTCTTACTTTTATAGAACATAGGCAATGATCAAAACCTGGCAGCAACAACGAACGCCAAAAAGAGCAGCAGCGACCACCTTGATCCACGTTGAGCCAAAAATCAAAAAGGTATGTATTTCGCATGATTCTGCAGCAAATTCAAAAAAAAAATTCTACTACCACTATTTTTTACATGCACAGGCAAAGAGGTACCTCCTCCAAAAATTACCAGAAGAATGTTGCCTAAAAGGATACGTCTCACAGACGTACAAGCTAAAGGATGGGACATGTAAATAAAGCCTCTCCATCAAACCAGACTGAAGGAGATAATCTACATATGTTAGACTTAAATAGTGACTAGCTGTTAGCCCCGCGCTTCGTGCAGGCATAAAGTTGACAGCAGACACGATGTACAACAGATTTACATGCAGTGGTAAAGACACTATATATCAGGCAATCATGATATCGACATAACATGCAGGAAGGAGATAAAGTAATTAGTAGTAGTTGGTAAAAAATATGCAAAGAAAATGAAATAATATGAATTATGTACAGGTACATAGAAGGGGATCAATGTATCATTTTTATTTACCTTATCGTATTTAATCTAGTGCTGCATAATCAATGAAAAATTAGGGAATTCATAAGTAATAAAAATCCTCTGATGGTGAAACTAACATTTTGCAAACTATCTACTTATTGTACATCACTACAGTTTGTATTTGAAATAGTAATGCAATGTTCTTTTTTGTAAGTGTACTTAATAAATAATGTGTTTCTAAACATGAGCTAGTTGTAGTTCATGAAGTGGATACAGACTTCTCTGTGCCTTCTCTCTGTGCTACCAGACCTGGCAACTCTTCTTCATGGGGGATTGGAAGTTTGGAACACACATTCTGAAACAAACACTAAGTGATAGTGTTCCAGGTCTTATGGAATAGAAGGCAAATAAAGAAGAGAAGACTCCTGAATCCTCAATAATATTTAATTGTCTGTTGAAGAAGGTTGGTCCTGATGAAAGAATACATGGTGATAGAACTGTTGATCCCTGGGAGATTTTTGTCATAATTCTTATCCAAGTTATTTATTGTGTAGTCATTGGTGCTGGATGCCTCTCGGTAGTGCTAAGCCTAAGTTGCTGCAAAATAGAAGCCCAAATTAAATCATCGAATGCGAATGCATAGAAAAATATATGAAGAACGGTACCTGGAATATTTTACCTAAAGTTTTGATTCGTTTAGCACGTTTTTCCTAAAGTTCTGATTCTTTTAGCTTGAGTTTGCGGTTATACTTTCATGGCACTGATGCAATGAAGCAGCGGATATTGATTAGGAACAGTTAAAGCTACCGTTGAAACTAACAACGGAGAAATATCAGATGTATGCTATCTTTTAAAAAATCTAGAAATACAGACGATATGGAAACGGACCATCTGACAAAAAGAAGTGGTAATGGATGGCTTTTTTTTGGCCAGAATCGTATAAGAGTACATGGACAGAAGACCGAACAAAGGATTTGAAGTTACCAAGCAGGGCTAAAAGCAGGAAATATATATCGAATCCATGTGCTGTTGCATGGACTCACTACTTACCAAGTGATTAGAAGGCTATCATATAATTAATATTTTTGGGAAGCGAAGGAATGGCTGTCATAGACACATACTCAGCTTTAGCATATTGGATGATTTCCTCTTTGTTCCCTTCAACATAAAGATGGTACTTATCTTTGAGTGACCCTATGAGTTTGACGTACCTCTCTTTCTGTACAATTTCTATCTATACAATCTTAGAATTCCATTTATGTTTGAACCACTACTTTAATTTAACCCCATTAAGTGTTATGTGTGGATTTCAATATTTAATTCAATTTTTTTTGAAATTCTAGGATTTTCCTAAGATAATTCTATGGATGATCTAATTCTATGATGGGTAGAGTATCCGTAGCTCAAAATGGACAACAAACTATGAAACCGTGTCACAGGCCACAACATTTCCATCTATTATATATGGAAGAAGTGATAAATTACTGTTTCACCAGGTGAGGCTGAAGAAAGGTAGTTTCCCATTGTACCTTTTGAAAACTCATGACTGGTAGCTTATATGAAATAAAATTTAAAGCTTCACACTGAATAGATTATGCATAAATGTCCATTCATGTTAACTATGGTCACAATAGGTCAATAGGTTGAGTTTTAGGCAAACATCTAGTGTTGTTATAACTTATAAGTCACAAAGATCCTGCACAATTGACTGCTATTTGACATTGCTCTTTCCTTTCTTTCTGAAAGAGCAGGAGAAAACATGTCATTTCAGTTTCTGTGTTTAGTAATCTGCAACTTTTACCACCCTACTGAAGTTTTGAGTAACCAACCAATAAATGAATGGATATATGCGTAGTTCAGTTATGACATCTCAGTGTTTGTCATCAAATGGCTTAGAACTAAACCAAGAAGGCAAGGTCATAGAAATACAGCTAAACTGTCGTGCTGCCTCATGAGGTTAGCTTGTTACCTCCTTGCACAATCACATTACGACACCAGAAAGTAGATATAGCATGAGCATAGCATCGTACCATGTTTGTTGGCCGGAGGTAAGGGATACGGTTGCATCGTTACTGTGAGCAGTCCGATTTGGAGCATGGGATCTGTTTTAGCTGCCGGCTGGAGGTCGATTGAACACCTAAATATGATTATGAAACATAATGGCTCTCAGATACCTAAATATGATTATGAAACATAATAGCTCTCAAATGTAACCTTTTTTATCTCTATCTATTATAAATTGCATAGCTATTGTTTACCGTGCGTGAAACTGAAATCTTTTCACATGTCAAATACAATCCAGGGCAGGCAGATTTTCGATATACCTGAAATCATTTTTATGGGGGAAAAAAGCAGAGGCTGTTTGAGAGGCAGCGCAAAACTCAATTATGAATTACCAGAGTCACATTCCATGAATAGTAATATGTGAGGAAATCCAGAGGATGAACAGCGCAACAAACAGTACCGATCACCACGTTTATAGATTAGACAATCCAGGACCATAACTTCAGGGCCTCAACAGGTTAGGTAACTCCCTATTTGTATAGCGCAGGCTACGTGCACCATAAACACCAGTTATGTATCGCAGTACTGTATCAACATATAACATAATTAGACCACGAATCTTTTGTTATTGCTTAGTATCCGATTATAGAAACGCAATGAGATCGACAATGAAACAGCACAATCATACGTCACACGTCAGTTTAAATAATCTATAGGCATCTTTGCTACTAAATCAGTCCAGTAAATTCCTTACCAAAAAACAAGCATGGATTATTCTCACATAAACCACCACCTGCCATGGTGCGCGCAGCCTAGATTAGTGATCCTACAAATAGCATTGGAGGAACCCGCTAAAACTTTATTGTGAGAGAGATAATAGAGGACTGCAGGAGATGTTCTTACACCTCCCCAAACCATACAAAACCTAGTCCTAACAAATTCTGATCTCGAATGCTAATTCAACAACATTTATTTCACGTAGAGATACAGTACATATGCTTACAAAAAACATATTATTCGAGTTCAAAATTTAATTAACCACTCAACAGTTTACTAGTATCCGCATTATACACCCTAAAATTACAGCATGAGGCCGCTAGTAATACTTCTCAGAACTACATTTTAACAACTTTCTGCCTTACTGAACCACTGCAAAACCAGAACAGGTTCACTCGTGCTCTTGCTAACCACAACTTGGTCTGTCTAAACCTTTTGGGCTTACACCTGCCAGAACGCACACATCCAATATACATCCATCAACCATAACACCAGGTCCAAAAAGAAATTTCAAGAAATAATGGTCGACTTAGATCAGACATGATCAATCAAGGCCAAGCAATATCCTTCTATGTATGTACTTGAACAAAAACATGTAGCGTGCACATGTTGTGTTGGATGTGTTTGTATCATGTTAACCAAGGACCTTCTTGACTTCCTGAACAAATTTCGCTCTCTGAGAGGGATCCATCTGAATGAGCATCCATAGACCAAACATGTGAGAAGGCAACGGGTATTTATTAGAATCATGAATTAATAAGATGCCACATGTATTTGCAATTAAGTGTCCAGCAGCATGCAGTTGAAATAAAGGTCTTAAAAAGTGAGATGCAACAGATACCCACCAGTTGCAGCCCACAGATTAATTGCTAATAAAAAAAATAAGGTGAAACTGTAAGCAAAATTACCTTATCTAAAAGTGTAGAAAGACCCTGCGAGAATGCTTGTAGATCTGAACTGGAGTCAGCAACATCAGAGAGCGACTGAGACACTTTTTGAGCCCTTAGCTCTTGGATATATCCCTTGTAGTTTTCAGGGCTGTCCTTCCAGGCAACAAAAGCATCATCGTCATCCCATCCCGTGCTTCCTGTTGTGGCTGAAGAAGCCAGGTACCATTCCTTAATGAGTTCCAATGCTGATTGGTGAGTAAAGTTGTTACCAACTATTTGTCTTATTTCTTTTGCAAGAACATCTTCGGATATCCTCCTCCTTAGCCTTTTATAGAAGAAAGAGCGTGATTCTTCCCAGTCTACAACTTTCTTAATCACCCCTTTAGCTGCCATTCTTAGGGAAGTATCATGCAATTCAGCAAATCGTATTGCAATCTGGGTATATAAAGGCAGCAGCTGTTTCGTACGTGCTTCTATACTCCTCTGAAGGGATTCTATGTCTGGTACACTTCCATTTCCATGCTTTACATCTTGGAGTTTTGCTTTCAGATTTATCAACTCCGGGTCAAGCCTACCCATACAATCTTGGAGTTCCTCTGACCTGAACTTGATTTCAATTAACCCTTGAGGTTCAAGAACATTACCTTTGGCAGTCCTCTCAGCATAACACTCAATGCGGTCTGGATTTATTTTGCTATCAACCACAACCCAAGCTCCTCCGCGAAGCTCTCCAGCCATAGGAATGTAGACAAACGCAGGCTGATTATATGTCCTAAGGTTCTCGACAATTGTTGACCCAGCCTGAAGAATTCCTTCAAAGAGATCTCTCTGTCCACCGGAGAAGCCTCTCCAGTTAGCCAGGATGAACAGAGGCAATCCTTCACGGTTGAAGTCTAATAATGCCTGAGCTGTCTTGGTTGCAGAATCTGGGAACCACACTTGTCCAGCCCGAGGAACGGATCGTTCATGGGAATCAAGCTGACCTGGATCAGCAGGGACAAGCTGCATCATGGTCTGTGTCTCCACAGCTATAACACCCACAGGAATTCCTCCAAGCTTTGCTCTGCCAGTAACCACTGTTTTTGCCCATCCTTCAAATGTCTCCACAAAGCTGTCTTTGTCAAACATACCACCCAACCATTTCCCTTGGCTGTCATCTACACCACGGATGGCTGCACGCGGATCGCATGTGTTCTCAGGGATGTATGCAACAGGTCTGTCTGGAGGGTCCAAAGGTTTGGTAATAGGAAGAGGTCCACCAATGTTTGCAGGAACATAGCTGAGCCACCTCAATATACTGGAAACACCTTCAAGGTCATCTGAAACAGTCAGGTGGACAACACCATTGGTCGCCATGATCTTAGGACCACCAAGCTGCATGTGGGAGCTGTACACTTCCCGCCCAAGGAGCTTATTCAGGGCAGAAAACCCTGTTAAAATAATAGGCTGGTCAAGACGCTGTATGCACCGTATACCAAGTCGAGCGAGATAAGCTCCAATTCCTACAGTCCGTCCAGTCACAAATGTAAGTGTAAATGTCTCCTCGTATGCCCTAGAATAAGCACTAGCAATAGCAGCACTTCCATGTATGTTCTCAACACCAAGCCCATCCTCCTTGCCCACAACAGAGTCAATAATCCACCTAGTTTCACCACTATCTAGCTGCAGCTTATGTGCTATAACAGAAGAGCTAATACGAGCATAGTCTTCTTCAGTCAGATAGATGTACTGAAACCCTCGTTCAGGGCTGCCTTCATCAGACCACCCAACACGGAAGCAAGATTTTACTTCATCAGCTATGCCAATCCTAGCACCAGAGTTTGCTGCCAAGTATATAAGGGGAAGTTTCCTTTCGCAAGCTAGATTGGTGACAGCTTCAAAAAATGCATCTTCCCTTGGGCCAAATGATCCAGCTCTGAAAGTAATATCATTTGCTACAACAATAATCTGTCTACCATTGGGAAATTCAGGCGTTGACATCTCCAAGATCCAAGCGACCATACCAATGTCATTGAGCCCAGCAGGACGTTCCATGGGAATTATAGGAGTGCCCCAGGACCCATGTTTTTCAGCAAACACCAGCTCAGTTGCTTTCACGTAGGATTTACTATTTTCACTGCCTTCAGAAACACTAGAGCCGCTGGACTGCCATGACTTCTGCAGTGCAGTTTCAAATGCCTACATTTTTTTCGTCACGATCAGCTTAGGTTAAAAATACATACAGATGGGGTATTAACTGAGGGGGAGGGAGGGTCAACTCACCAGTGGAAAATCATAGCAATATGTTGTTCTGTTGTTCCTAGCAGAGCAACGCTTCAGATCAATCACACTCAAAGGTTGATATGGATTATTCAGTGCAACACCATGCAACGGACCAGGACCAGCTGACAAAGTGGCTGAATGGTAGATTAACTTCTGCGATTCTGTATCTTCCACTTCTTGGTAGATCTAAAACCATTAGAAGTAGTATGTGCTTAAGAACATAATGACATGGATGGCAGTTCAGAATATAAGAACATGTTGACTTATATTTTCATGTGTGTGATATACAGAATACTAAAACAGTAGGGACAGCTTACATCAATGGTGCAGGTGTGACTAGTAACATTCGTAGTTACAACTCTCCAGGTACCACTTGCAGGCCCATCACAGTCCAACTTGAGTTTTATCTCCCACTGGCATACAGACAGATGATGCATCCTTGCACCAACAAGGTCATGTATCTTCAAAGCCATTGATTTTAAAAGTGAACAAGCAGTAGCTTCATCTTGGCCAATATCAACAATTGTACTCCTGGGTAATATGAAAAGCTTGTTAAGGAGACCGATATAATAGTCAACGCATAAAAATTTCCTGAAAATGATTATGTGCACACTTACCCTGAAAATGGAATGAGATCAAGAAGCTTTTGCTCTTTCAGTATGCACAAATACATGTGAGAATGACCTGTCCTGATCGCATGAAGCTCTAGTTCTTCTATAGCAGTCATCAATGATCTTAAGATGCTATTTGATGTGAATGACAGAGATTCTTCAGGACCTACTTCAGTGTCGCTGACCTGAGCCAATGTAAACTTGTTGCCTGCATTGGGTTGCCTGACAATAGTTCGGAAAAATACCCTATGCAACATTTTGGGGTTTTCTGTATTTCTTAGTGTGTAGATATGCCATTGACGATCACGTGATGGAGTATACTTCATTTCATTGTATCCTTTCACTTTCAACTTATCCTGTATTCATGATAGGCAAAATAAGTACAGTGAAGAAAATAAGCAAAGCATAATAACAAAATGTAGAAAAATAAGCAAAGCATAATAACAAAATGTAGAAAACAAGCATGCAGTAATTTTGATAAACAGACCAATTCAAGAAGTGCAGAGAGGGGAGGCTCCACATGCCGGAGAATTTGCTCTTCTTCATAACAACTCTTTTCATCCAACCAGAGAAATGTGTGGCGCATTGGCATGCGAGCTTCATCTCTTTGAACAATGCAACTTATAACCTTCAAACCAGCAGCTCGGAGATCACTTGCAACACTAGTCTCCTTCAGTATCTTGGTAAGCTTTTCCATCCTATGTTGAGCTTGATCATCACTGTAGAAAGAAATGAACTCATTTAAAAAAAGAGCTACACAACTTCAACAAAAACTACTTTGAACCTAATATTACAAAAAAAGCACATGAACAAACCTTATATTACTTTCATTTTCAGCATTCAATAATGCAATGTGCATCATGTTGCCCTCAGAGCTATTGTACTGTGCTGAATCCTTTAATGCAGCCACAATGGCTGCTGATGCAGATTCAAGTGATCTGAGAACGACCATGGCACCCCATCTCTTCCCACCAACAATAGCCCCATGTCCATTTCTACTATCAACATGCCCTTCAGAAAATTCCCAAAAAGCGATAGCACCAGATTCCTCGAATTTCATTTGGATGCTATCCTTCACAAGATGAGGCTGAAAAAAAAAAAATTGACTAATTAGCCAGCACATTGTGCATTAACAAGTTGGGAGATCACAATTTTTCACACCCAGTTAATTTCAGTCAGCATCTCATTTCTCAATTTTTCTTCATATGAAATGAAAGATGAGAATTCATGTTACTAGGGCATATCTAACATAGAAGATATGCTTAGTGGGACTATGAAAGATATCAAGTTAGTTGATATAATACCTGGTACAATCGTGATATGTATGTCTCAATCACTTTCTGCTGAACAGTTGGATCACTGTAATCAAACAAAGAAATAAGAGCATCTTCAACAGGCAATGGGGCAGAGACTAAATCTTCCATGCTATCCTTAATAGTCATTTCTCCCTTATGCATCCCCAGATCTGAAAGGCTTCTTGCAATGCTTGCACGGAGTTCACTTAGTTTGGTTTGCTCAAGAAGTTCACTTGCTTTAAGGGCCAACTGTGTTTATTAAGATGCATGGAATTCATTAGGTAAAATATCAAAATAAATTAAAGGGAATATCTAGGTTATTTCTAATCACTGCACCTTATAATATCTTTTATGATTGAGGGAAGAAAAGCGAACCAACAGATCCCTGTAAGCAACAGGATTTGGATAAACCAGCCTTTCCATAAGTGCTGTTACAAGCTTAGCTTTGTTTCTCACACCCTGTGAATAAAACCACACCATCAATAACAAAGATTGTTTCACTAATCATTTCCATAATAGTCATCAGCCATAAAGAAATTACCTGGTGAGACAACACAATGTCTACAACCTTCTGCAGGTCTTTGCTATGCTGATGACGCAAGGTTTCGATCACATCAGACTGCCATGACATAATTAGAGAAAAATAACAAGTCAGAATGCTCAAGTAAATTCCAGCTGAAGCCATGCAAAAAGTTTTTCCTAACTAAGAATGGAAGGGAGTGAACATTTTGTGTGTGCTTTCTAATACTGATCTGTTCAGTCTTGTCATGTACAATAACCTGAATGCCGTCACTGAAAAGTTCTTCCACCGCAAGATACTCCTCGAAAAGGGACTTGACAACAAAATATGCGTGGCTTTCTCTCCCACCCTCATATGACTTCAGTAAGTTCATAAGAGGCTCAACAAGCCTCTCATTTGTAGCCTTTTCCTTCTCTGAACCATATGCAAGATTCTCCTACAGAGAAAACACTAGTTAAGACAATAGCAAACAGTTCAAGAGATACCATAAAAGAAAATAACTGACCTCAATGATGTCTCTTAGCAACTTGGATGGGAAGTCCTCGTTTTTCCCACGGTAAAAGTTCAACTTGTATTCCTTGTATTTATCCTCTAACTGCATGCATAAAAGATAAAAACATCAGAGCTAGAATAAAAAAAAGGATTATGAAAGGACATACCAGAATAACTACAATACAGAATCAAAACAAATTTACTGAAAGATTCGCCTTCTGGTAAAATGCTATAGTGAAATATTCTAAGTTTTAATTTTAAAATCAATACAATTTCAAATTTTACAAAACATACTGCAGAAAATTACAGGGTTTATGAGCATAACACCGTGCAAACTAATGTGATAAAATATCATAGTTTTTGTGATGGCTTTTTCTGCCATCACATAAAAATTAAGATAATATATCTACTAAAATGAATCATCTTTCCTTTAATCCAGATTGGCTATATCTTGCCAACCGTCTCATACCTCACTCTTGAGATTTCTTGGAAGCCTTGTTGCTAGAACAGACATAAGTTCATCCCACTGTAGGAAAGGAAGCTCAGGGTTGTCCAGGCAGCATATCAAATCTTGAACGACCTGAAAAGAAGCATAGTTTAACATGGATCAATTAGTAATGGATAATGAGTGCTAAGGAGTTAATGAGATAGACACCAAAGTGACTTCAAATCAAAGAACTACGATTGGAAATTGTTGAACTAGAAAAAGGTTCTGAAAGGAAGAAAACAATTTATGTAGCAGATAAACTTGCTGTTCCACACTAACATGAGCATGATAAGCATAAACTGATGAAGAACAATTGGAACCAAAAGTTAACAGAATAACAGAATTGGGGGGGGGGCACCCAGTCTCATATAAACACACACAACATATTTTAGTAAGTAAAGGAAACACAAGATAAACAAAGAAAAATAGGATGGAATGTTTACTTCACTAATATTGTGCTCATATCCTGCAAGGACCATTCGAGCAGCATTCAAACTTGCAGCATATCGTTTGTGTACTTGACTAGAGGCAGCAACAGGGAGCTCCATTTGTGGAAATATTCCATCAAATGGTTCAGCCCTTTTCACAGCAGAAGGGTCATCAAGATCAAGCCTTGCTATAAGATCACCAGCCTAAAACAAAATGTAATTTGATAAATGTTACATGCAATATTATGTGAGGAAAGCACAATGCAAGGTATGGACATGTAAGAATATAACCTGCAGCGCCTGACCCTCAGACAGCATACAATGAATGACACCAGAAGCAGGCGACAAGAGAGGCATGCACATCTTCATAACCTCAACTTCGGCATACGGTACATCCGCATCAACATGAGCACCATCAGCAACCAAGAAACGAAGAAGTTTGCAGGGTGTCTCAGCTAATAATTTTGATGGATCATGGTCATTCTGCAAGAAAACAAGGATTAGTCACAATTTTCTAATGTGATGTCCCTTGAACAACGGAACCCATCTTTAAAAGATAAGGTAGTGGAGTGAAATGCAATAATAAATAAATCTGGCAAAAGTTGCCCGATCAGACACCGAGAACGTAAAGGAGGAAGGGAATATTTACCTGCAACAAGCATGTTTTTCCATCAATCTGAAGTCGTGTACCACCAGCTTCTTCTTCTGCATAAATTACATGGCTGTTTCCATCCAACTGGAGCCATTGCAGTTCAACAATCAGAACCACCATGAAATCAAAAACATTCAACCAACTAATTAATAATAAAGCATAAAAGAAAGAATAAGTTACCTGCATTAAGAGGCCACCATCACATAAAGATTGTACATTCGCTTCAACTGTTGAATCATTCAGTCGCAACCTGTAGCTACCATGTCCAGTCCTTACAGTTTCAATCTACAACACAATGCAGACGAAACTCAGAATGATGTCTAACTTTATTGTTACAACTAAAATATATTCCGCTATGGAATGTCATACTTACTGTGTATTTGCTCCCTTCTATATTCAAATTAACTGTAGAATTGACAAGGGATATATGCTGCATATAAATATTATTCGTCAACCATTTTTCACCTTAAAAAAATATCAGAGTTAATCCCATAAAACATACCTTTGGTGGAATCTGGCCCTTGGTGAGATAACTAACATATTCAGAAACAGTGGCTGCATTGGTGGTTACTGTTTTCTGTAGCACGTGAAAATTATTTAAATTAGACCTTACATTGGTATGTTTTTCACAGTAGCTTGACAAAAGATGTTAGCATGATTTCTTTAGCTTACATATAAAGCACCTCCAACCACTGAAATATACCATGGGGGCCTCTCAGCTTGAACACGCATAGCTATTCTGGTATCCAGCCAACCAGTATGAATCTTGTTTTCTCTGAAGTCTGAAGCCTGGAATAGTAGGGGAATAGAACCACAGGTTTAGCCATAATGGAAAATCAAACATAATGATACGAATTAAAATAATGAAAACGGGGATTCAAAAGGTGGCTAATATTTCTTACGTTTAAGAGGTCAACTGTGTAATCAACATTTGAATGGATTTCTCCCCGAATTTGAATCTCTTTTAATGCAAGAGCCATGTTTGTTATTGCTGCTGATCTAGAGAGGCCATATGCAAAAACATGTCCTGTAACAGAAAGAGCATTATTTCATAAATGAGGCCAATACAAATTACAAATAAGAATATTCTTGATTTATACATACCAAACTGAGAATCAGCAAATTCATGAATGCCTCCACCAGACTGAAAATAGATAAAAAGGGGAGTGAGTGCAAATACTTGCTCAGCTGAATGAGACGATGTATGGTTAAAATACAAAGAGTCCCATCCAAATTATTTGCACAACGAAGAATAATGTGACAGTATAATAGAGTCAACAAGTTACCTTTACTGAGAAGTAGGCCCAAACATTAGGCTTGCTTTTAAAACTTATCTCCTGAAAGATAAAGAATCAAGACCTGGTCATTTAACTAAACTTAATCTCTTTGAACTATATAATATACATGTGTCATCTCGAAACCTTACCTTCACTTTCCCGCCAGTAGGTTTGAAACCATCATCTGGGTCCTCACTAGTGATTCTAACTGCTACACAATGGCCCTTTGGCCATTGAGAATCTACTTCATCAAAATTAAATGGTGTAGCAAGAGCTGCTGTTTTCCTCCAAATGTCATACCCTCCTCCATAGTCCATTCCATAGAAACGCCTAATTTCTACATTAGTAGACAGCTTAGAGACTAAAATAACAAGCAACCAATAAGTTGGCAAAATTGGTAAATACCTGGAATCTGCCAAAGAGGTATGCCCATTCCAACAGCAACTTGAGCTGCAGGCAGATTTACTTCAGCTATCCACTCGGTGACTGGATGCTCAACCTGCATGGTGATAATTTAAATTGTAAAGGATTCCCCGACAGGTTAATTAGTCAGTGATGTTCAAGAAGCAAACCTGTAGTCGGGGATTAAGTTCCAGAAAATAGTATTCTCCAGTTTCCATGCTGTAAAGATACTCAACAGTAGCAGCACCAACATAACCCACAGCCTTAGCAAGCCTCCTTGCTGCCTGCTCAAGTGCTTTAACTGTCTCACGAGGAGCAACAGTAACTGGGCCTTCTTCAATAATCTGATGTGGAAAAATGTGAAGGGAACTACAATTGAGAAACCGCATAACAAAATGCATATGGTTCTATAAGTTGGTGTTTATGGCTGGGTGGATGAGGTGCAGACCTTCTGGTGTCGCCGTTGCACACTGCAATCACGACTGTGAAGTGCTGCTACGTTGCCATATTGATCACAAAGCAACTGAACTTCAAGATGCCGACTCTACGATAGAGAATAAGATTTAAAATCAAATATAATGTATAACTTCAGATAACAGAGCACACTTCCAGGCTTCCATCTTGAAAAATAAAGCTGTAAAGAATGAAACAAGTTTTGGTTGTTTGACACCACACAGCTCAATAATAGTGAGAATATTGAAAACCTATACAGTTTAGTCCAAAAATAAATTTTACAAAAACAGTAAAACATCTTCTCCACACAAATGTTGAGAAACAAGATGTGTTGTTTCTCTCCAGCCATTATCACAACCTTTCAATGATAACAACTGTAAATTGACACAAATGATCCATGTATAACAGCCACTCAATACTCAGAAAATAGTCCAGCTCCTGGAAATGCAGTTTTTCATACAAAAACAGTGATTTCTAAATTCTAAAAATAGAATGTTCTCCGCTCAACTGTTATCTCTTTCAAGACTTTCAAGAGTTCCCGTCAATTAACATTTCATAAATATGTTGATCTCCAAATATGATGATCATTAGTGCATTTGTCAACAATGCATCAGATGAAGCTTCCAGAAAATACAAGGATAACTTTAAAAGAACAAAAAGGGTATGGAATAAAAATTTCAGAAAGAAAAATACTAACCTGGGATGCAAGCCTCATGATAAATATTGGGGAACCAGGGACTTCACCTTGAACTTGCTTAAACAGCGCTCGAACCTCATCATCATTATGAACCTGCCAGGGAAATTTATTTAATCATATAAAACATATTTAATCACCCCCCCCCCCCCCCCCCAAACATGCACACCAAACTCCACAATGTGCACAGGTCTTCACAGATAGTTTAGTCACATAAATAGAACACACCTTTCTGATTCCTTTACCACCACCTCCCCAGGATGCCTTAATCATGGCAGGATAACCAACCATTTGACAACTTGCAACTGCTTCCTCTGTGGTCGTAACACAAGCTTTTCTATACATCTCCTCAGGTATCGCATCTAAGCAGCACTCTAGTGGAACTTCAACCTAAATTTAGTGTCATTAGAATATGAAAGATACAGCAATAAGACCGGCAGATAGTAATCAAAGAGAGAGTGAGACTCACATGTGATCCACTCCAAGCAAGAGTTGGGACCCCGGCTGCTTGAGCAATGAGAGCTGAGCCGACCTTATCTCCCAGTGCATTCATTGATGATGCAGGTGGCCCAAGAAAAACAATTCCTTTTGCGGTCAATGCATCTGGCAGTTCAGGATTCTCGGAAGCATGACCCCAACCAGGCCAAACAGCAGAAACACCTACTCTTTCTGCTATCTGCAATATTTCATAGTTAATGGCAACAATTGGACTTCCACAACAGCAGAGAATTATAAGTTTCTCTACTTAAATTAAATATAACAATGATTATAGAAGAATTGAAGGAAACAGCAGATCGAGTAAACTAACAGATTAGCACGGCTAACCTCCACTATGAGTTGAACATTGGCGTAGTTATTATTGTTTGTTCCACCAGGCACCTCTACGAATTGATCAGCAATTCTAATGTGTTCTGCATTTATTCTCATGTCTTCCGGAGTTGCCATAGCTATGAGCTGAATTGCCTTCTCAGATCCAAAAGTATCATTAGCCCATGTCCGGACACTCCTCATGAACTTTGCTGCTGCCATTCCATTGTTGGCCACTAGTATACTGTGAATTGGTGTTTTCCCACCTAGTGCCGCACAAAATTCAACAACCTTGGACACTGAGGCATGTCTTCCATTATGTGTTTCATTGAGAATCCCATTCATTTGATAAGAATCTGTTGGCCCCCTAGGATCCTCAGATCCACTGGAAAAAGACAACAGAAAAGAATTACTATTGTGTTCACAACACTAACAATATGCATGGTTGTCATAAATCAGCAAAGTTCAAATGAGCTTTGTGTCTATCATATAAGTCCAATTTAGGTCAAGAGAAAAAAAAAAAGACAGGCATTTACAGCAACAGAAGTCAGAAAATATGTATGCAGCCATGATTTCATAATAAGTGACCATTTTCCAGCAAATACTGCAACTAATTCTTCCACATGAGCCATAACCAATCATATAAATGACCAAAGTATTCGTTATGCACTAAATAGCAGGTACAGAAGCAGGTCCCTGGCTGTGTTGCAACCATAGTTCTTAAGGCGTAAAGGCGAGGCATGGCGATGTGCCACCATCCATATGCCTAGGCGCCCGCCTTGCCCGCCTAGGCGAGCATTTTGCAAGGAGCTGGGTGGTCGCCTGGACGCCTAGGCGTCGCCTTAAGAACTATGGTTGCAACAGTTACATCACATATTTTGCAGCATTTACTATGAAAGATTGAGTATACAGCACTAGGACATTAAGACAGCATTTTAGTATTAGGGAAGCTAGTATAAATAAGCTGAGAATAGTTTCTTTTTCCAATCAAACATATAATATGCAAAATACTATAGTGCTTACAGTGAAATATCCACTTCCGAAGCTGCCTCACTTGGGAGGTCGATAATGCCAGCAAGACCTACATGCAGACAAACATTTGAAACTGAGCAGTGAGCACATCTACATTGATACCTAGAATGAGGTTTCAAGCATGACAATGTTAAAACACCAGCCAAGAAAGGACTCCTTAATATATATTTTGAAGCAAAATTTTAGCTTGTATCAAAAGATATTCACAGTACCTTGACGAACAGACTGACTGTGCTTTTTGGTGTCTGATACCCCATCTCCACCATCACGGAGTGAACGAGTACGGCTTTTTCTTCTGTTTGAGGGCCTTGATAATGCAGATGATGGGAATGTAGTCCCAGCTGAACTTCTCTGGCGATTAGAGAGTAGTGGCAGGGCCTTTGAGGCAGCTGCAGCTAATCCAAGCTGTGACATTGTGGTTCCGTGGCCCAGACAGCACAATTAAAGACCTTCTCAAAAGCACAGTGCCATAAAAAGACAAGATAACTCCTGGAAAATCTGAAAAGAGGCAAATGATACCATCAGAGCTCTAGCAGAATACTCTTATGAAGTTTTGAATATCAAAGAAATGAAAACCAACATTATGGTTTATGGGCCATTCGCTAGAAAAATGTTTGTGATGTTTCCAGTTTTCCTCTCATTTTGAAGGAACATGCCCTGTTGAGATCTTATCAAGTTTATCGGCCACATTTCCTGAAGATTAAACAACTATTTACTAGTGAACTATGTCCAAATATACAAAGGTCTCTGCCACTAAAACTTGCCAGCACCTTTTATCTATAATCCTACTGCGTTTCTGCTTAGCCTACCCCAACTTGCTTGGGATTAAAAGGCATTAGTTGTTTCTGCTGCTTAGTTTTATTTTCCATTTTGTCATATGAGGCCCAAATGCAGTGCAAAATCTTTTCAACGCAGACGGTTGTATAGGAGGGGGCTGGGGGTGGTGGCAGTGGCAAGGAAACCTCAACCTAGGCATCAGGGGGGAAATAACGAGTACACAACAAGCTCCCCAAATGGCAACAGGTTATTTTTCCCATTTTATGTATAACCAAATTGATCTTTTCTTTTTTTATCAGGGGGGTGATAAGGTTTCATGTGGCTTGTGCAAGTAAGATCAAGATCAAAATTTCAGTGGCTCGGATAGTAAGAAAATTGTTGGTTTGAAATATTCTCTCTGAAGAAAGTAAATCAAATTTTCTTCATACTAAGATACAGGTAAAACCTCCTTTTCTTTGTGCACGGAATACTAAGAATGCAAAACATTATTTTTCAGATTTGATAAGTACCACAAAAAGATGTAAACTATATGGTACACAAAAGTTGGTCATCAGTAACATGCAGGTATTAGATAACCAGGGGAAGCGAAAAGATGCAGAACCACCAACCATCAAAGGGTGTGCAATGTTACAGTAACCCGTCGACTTGGTAGAACGACACATGAGCTAAAACAAACAGGGAACGAAGGCAAGTGCATTCCGTATGCAGCCACACAAAGAAACA
Source organism: Eremochloa ophiuroides (assembly GCA_038502445.1). Taxonomy (NCBI): domain Eukaryota; kingdom Viridiplantae; phylum Streptophyta; class Magnoliopsida; order Poales; family Poaceae; genus Eremochloa; species Eremochloa ophiuroides. The sequence continues at coordinate 12,573,317 of JAHLJS010000009.1, read as the reverse complement.
GGCGGGCTTTAATAAACCTTAATTCACCCACTGATACTACAGCTTCATAAAAACCTTAAACCTCGGTGACAGCATAAACGCCGACCAATAACCCACCAAGTACCAACAGAACTGCGCCTAGCAATCTAGCATGGGCGTCAGCATTCCTGGATTGACCACAGCCAGCGACGCTAGACACTAGCAGAGTCGGCCAGAGGATGCCCATCCATGCCGCAATGCAACAAGAGACAACAACCTCCACTTCGCTCACGCAGCTGCCTCGCGTACCCCGAGACCATTCACCTACGCCAGTGACCCTGCCATTGCCATTGCGGCACAGGATACACGGAATTCCGCTCCCATCGGGCGCATGCAAAACCCCCCGGGTGGGCGGCGCTGAAGAACTCATATCCCAAGCTTAAACCCTGTATGTATGTATGTACCCAGGCAGAGCAGAGCAATGAAGCCGGCCCCGCGGCAGTAACCAGGAGAGCAATGGCGGCGCGCGGTCTCACCGGCGGTGGCGCAGATCGGCGTGCGGCGCGCGGATCTGACGAGCTCCACTGGGCCTGGGCCGCGACAGAGGGAGCGGCGCTGGCGACGCGCCGGCGGAATAAATAGAGCTGGGAGCTGTGGGGGGGGGACGTTGCTGGTACCTCGGGAAGGAAGGCGGCGGAGAAGGCGAGTTGGATCCTTGCGGCGGCGGGGCGGAGGCGCCGGGCGGGGTGGGGGCGGAGGCGGATATCACGAGGGTGCTGGCGAGCCAGGAGGAGGGGCGGGGGCGGAGAGATGGGGGGTGTGCGGCCTATAATAATAATTTCGCTTGGCCCGCATCGGCATCGGGGACTCCGCCTCCCTCCCGCCGCGGTGGCACGTGACAGAGGAGATAACGGTGGGGGCAAGTGGAGGGCCCCGATGCCGCCCGGTGGATAGGGTGGGGGCGATCGGACGCGCCTGGTTTCTGTCCGTCATGACGGGGCCTGCCTGCGGGACCGCCGGTTTCCTTCCGTTTCCACACGCCTGGTTCTTTTGCTCTGCTCTCTTGGCGTGTCCCATTTGCTTCGGCTTGGACGGTTTGACACTTTGACGGCTGCGCCCGGGGTAGTAACACAGATTTGCCAACCATTTACAGTACGCACTTGTCCCGATCGTGACCCGGTTTTTGGCCTCTCCCTTTCTGGTATGGAAAAAGTCTACATCACCCCCTAACTATGGGGTGGTGACCACTTAACCCCCGAACTATGAAACGGTCTAATTTACCCCTTGAACTATCCAAAACCATTCAAACTACCCCTAGGCGGTTTTCGATGGCGGTTTTGCTACAGTAACCGCGGTTTTGCTACAGTAACTGTGGTTTTGCCTTTTCCTTTTTTTATTTATTTTCGCTAAATCTTTGAAAAATCATAGTAAATCATAGAAAAATCATAAAATGAAAAATCTAATTTTGTTGGACTCCACATGAGTAGATCTACACAATGAATATATAATATGGTATACTTTAATACAATTATTTTGTAGCTTTAAATTAGTTAGAAAATCAAATTTTGTCTGTAATTAATTGGAATAATTCATAGCTGCCGCTTCTATGGTTCAATTGTGGTGAAATTTTTATGTTGGGCTTATTATTATATGCTTGAAGTGTAGTAAAAATTTCATGCTCATTGGATCATGTATGACTTAGCCACCATAAAAATTTCACCACAATTGGACCATAGAAGCGGCAGCTATGAATTATTCCAATTAATTACAGACAAAATTTGATTTTCTAACTAATTTAAAGCTAAAAAAAAATTTGTATTAAAGTATACCATATTATATAATCATTGTATAGACCTACTCATGTGGAGTCCAACAAAATTAGATTTTTTATTTTATGATTTTTCTGTGATTTACTATGATTTTTCAAAGATTCAGTGAAAATAAATATAGAAAAGAAAAAGGCAAAACCGTGGTTACTGTAGCAAAACAGCTTTTCAAAACCGCTCCAGGGGGTAGTTTGAACGGTTTTGATAGTTCAGGGGGTAGTTTGAACGGTTTTGGATAGTTCAGGGTGTAAATTAGACCGTTTCATAGTTTGGGGGGTTAAGTGATCACCACCCCATAGTTTGGGGGGTGATGTAGACTTTTTCCTTTCTGGAATTATTGGGCATGCTGTCATTCTGGCATGGACCTGAGAGTATTATGCAACCAATTTTTTATGCTAATGTAGGTGGAAATTAATATGTGGGGGAGTGATCTAGTTTGGTCGGTTTTCGAAAAGTCCATATGGTAAAAAAAACAATTTTAAGAGCTCTTAGCTGTTGAGGATCTCCAAGAGTTTATGATTTGCCAACTCCCAAAACGATATGCCAAGTAAAAAAATAGTCCATCTCCGAGAGTTTGATATTTTTGACTTGGTAAAATAAAAATTCCCGCTAACAAACCGAAGAGAGGCCCGCTAAGAGAACGAAGAGCCCCGCTAAGAACGAAAAGTTTCGGATGCCAAGCCGTATATGCGCACACATATTTGCATGTGCGGAGGAAAGATATGCCAAGTTGCTTATTGATACCAAGTTGTTTTGCCTAAACTGTTGGAGACTATTTTTTCTTGTTTTGCCAAAATTATATGGATGTCAAGTTGAGATGGTAAACTTTTGGAGATGCTCGGCTTAGCACTTCATATTCACAAGTTGGCAATTCGCAATATAATAATTAATAACACAAAGTTATGCAGCAAAAGCGCTCATGTACGGCAACTTTGTTGCTTATAAGGCTTGTCTTGCAAATATCGTGTTGGTTCTGCTAAGTAGGATTATGTGTTGTGACTCTCCTTTCCTTTTTACTGAAAAGTGTGCTTAGGTACTGTTGCGGATAAAAAAAGAAAAAAAAACATACCCTTTTTACCATTTGAGGTAAGACCAGTGAAGTGATATGACCCAAATTACGAATCAAGACATATTCAAATCTTGATGAATACAAAGAGATGTATTAGGACGTTCTCAACAGGTGATTACGTAGCTAGCTGATGTAGGATTTAGTGTGACATGGATGAAAGAGATGATAGCAAAAGAAATCGGCATGCGCTTGTTTTGTCGCTAGGCTCGCTCAAAATTCGAGATATTTCTCTCTCCCACCGCTCTAAAACCATGTTGGTGGCTGGTTCACCATACTACACCTTGGGAGCTGCATCAACATTAATACAAGAGAGAAAATATTTAGAGCAAGGTTAATAATACAGCCCGCTTGCCTTCTCTCAGCCCACTCGTATAGTAGTCAGTCTTTCACATCTATTGCATGGCCCTACCTGTTCCTCTCACAGATTTCTTGGTTCTTGTGCCCAAGCTGGCTGTAAGCGTACAGCCCACTTCTCTTCTCTCCCCTCCCTTCTCTCCTCCACGTCAGCATTTAGCCGGCTTACAGCCCATTAGTATCCTTGCTCTTAAACAAACTTTTGCATGTAGGACCTACATTGATGAGTTGGCTGTAATAGAACCGTCCTAAATCGCACGGCCCACAGGCACCTGTCAACGTCACTAATGACATCTGACAGCCCGACCCGTGTTCCATATGACCTAGGCGGGCTCTGCCGGGCTTCATAAGCACCCGTTATCTCCGACAGGATCCCATTGCGAAGTCATTACAGAGTTACAACATTTCATAACAAAATACATCAGAGTAGAATTTGCGGAAGAGTAAATAGTACTTAATATTACAGACCAGTGTTCAAATAAAATTAAGTACAGTTATTACAGACCATAAATATAAAAGAGTAGCAGTAGAGTTTGGAACAACAGTACGACAGATAGTTAAATATTACACGAACCCTGCCCAAGGGTTTAACCTTAGTCTTCTTCACTCTCCTGAACGATGGTGACGCAGCACGGAGCGAGACAAACGTCAGTCTCCTGTTGCCCTCCTGCAACGGGGTTAACAAACCCTGAGTACATGGGGTACTCCGCAAGACTTACCCGACTAAAGGTGTAAGATTAGACTCAGGAATGCAGGCTAAGGGGAGTCAAGGTAAGGACTTTAGCAAGAGTTCAAGAATTTTACGGAAAAGCATTACTAATCCTAAATCAATATTTTATTTCAATAATACTATTTATCATTATCCATTTCTCCAAGTTCTTTCTCATATATCAGCATTCTTTCATTTGCTTAATTCATTCAAAACAATCCTAGTTCCGAACCACTTTCCGATGTAGGGGTGAGGATCAAGTCTCCATATCCGAGGAGCAACGACGATTCGAATCGATTAATACCCAGCTGGGGATCTCTATCCACACTGCGTATGTAGCACTTAAACTTGCATACGCCAACCCCGCCTACCACGGCTTTTCATACCCCGGAACCGGTCCTGCGCCACCCGAGAGCACAGTACTCCTCTCATCTCCAGGCACGACGGCCACGAGGGTACACGCTACTCTCACCATCTCTCCACTCCCAGTGCGTGGTTGTCGGTTCCAGCAGTAGAGCCACCGGAATCAGAGGCTTTCCGTAGTATGTGGCTAGTTGCAAAGTCTTGATCACAGCAGGCCTGATAACGAACGGTCCCTAATATTTTTCCGTTAGAAACCATGCATTGGGACTCTAACCCAAGTACACTGGCAACTACCCGGTTTTCACATCCCTTTCCGATGGCGAGGATCGCTGGGATTCTAACCCAACAGATGGTCGACCAAACGGAACAACCCATCCTTGCGGTTGACAATGAACTAGGTAGGCACACTGCCAACCAACAAGGACATAACCGATCCCATAAAGTGATTCATTTGTTTCATATTATCACAGTTTTCAAAATAGCATTTTGCAATTCTATCATTAAGCATGACTAAACTTTTTTTTTAATACCTTTAAATAAATCAGGGTCTTAGGTATAATATGTGGTCAAGGAAAGGTAATGCATCAATAGGTTATCACTCAACTCCTAATAACCTAATGCAGTAGATTAACTCAAGTGATAAATAATTTAAATAACAAGGAGGGGCTGAATGCACCGGGGCTTGCCTTGGATTGCGTAGAGTGTCGGATCCGGGTCAGTTCCACAAATACCAAATCCTTGTTCAACTTTCTGAGTAGTCTCCTCAGATGGACCCTCAGACTTTACCTCTGAATTCTCGGTCACTACACGTTTGTAATGAATGAATGTATGAATGTGATGCACATGAAATGACAGACGAAATTTAATAACAAATAAACCACACATGTGAATAAGACCCTACCTTAGCTAGACATGAATAATCTAATTCATACTGCCCTAGGTCACAAAGGTGATTGACCTAAAATCTCAATCAATCAAAAAATCACACCAATCAATAATCATTCCATTTACTATTCCTAATATTATCATTTAAACTAACATATAATTTAATAAATATTTAATTATTTCCATTTGATGTCAAAATACACCAACAGATAGATTTTAGTACCAAACAGTGACACAATAAATTTCATGATTTTTGGAACATCACAGAAATTATTAAAAATCATCAAAGTTCCTTTTAACATTTAATGTGCTGATTTTTAATTAATACAGAAAACACCCAAATCCTGTATTTAATATTTTTATTAAATTCTACACATCACAGAGAGTATCTAACAATATTTTCATAATTTTTGGTGCAGTAGATTAATCCACACAAAAATATTAAACTTAACACTATTCATTTTAATTAAAAGAAAAAGCAATTAGAAAATCGCTGGAAAAAGAGAAACGGCCATTCGGCCCACTAAGGCCCAACCGCGCTGGCCGGCCCAACCGCACGCGCTCAGCGCACTCGCCCGCGCGCTCGCCCCGGATCGGCCGCTGACAGAGGGGTCCCAGCCGTCAGCCCCGCGAGCGCGCGCTCTCTCTCTCGGCCGCTGACAGGCGGGCCACCCCTGTCAGGGTCATCCCCGACCTCCGGTCGGACGCTCCCGCGCGCGCGTGCGAACGGCACGGCGCGAGCTTCGCCACCGGCGACCCCAACGGTGAACTCTAACGACACTACGACACCTTTAGACCCTAGCCGGCCACCCTACTAGCACATCTTACGTCCTATCGCCTCCGGCGAGCTCGTCGGGAACAATGGCGGCTCGGCGGCGGCGGCAAGCCACACGCCGGCGAGCTCAAGCTATAATCGACCGAGATGAATCGTGTTAAGGCTTCAGGGGCTCACCAAGGTTTGGTCTGGCTAGGGGACTCGGACTGCGACGGTACGGGTAGACGAGAACGGCGACGAAGGTTGACGGGCCGTCGAAACTCGGGGATAAGGTCGGGAGGGGTCCCGGGGCCCTCAGGCGGTCGTGGCTTGATGGTGACGGGGCCATGCCTCGGCCGGACGTCGCCGGCGTGCGGCGCGGCACGCGCGCGTACGCGCGGCCACGCGGCCGGAACAGGGAGGGGGCCCGGTACTGTAGCAGGCAGGGGTCAACAGCTATAGATTTGAAATTCCTCCCAAACCGTGCAGCTACAGTAGGTGCTCCCAAAATAAAAGTTGTGCCAAATTTTATGTAGAACATCTTTGCTTTTTACACCATGTTAAAATTCTACACCAATTTGAATTTATACAAAAGGGGGTAGAATTAGGTTTTGAATTTCAAACTAAATTTTTAAAATTACTTTTGATTCTTCTCAACAACTTAAAAATTGGTAAACATGAAAGTTGTCTTACTCAGAGAGCTTGACAACTTCTATATAGGAAGTTTTTGAAGATTCTTAATATTTTTGAAATTGAAGTTTCAAATGTAAATTTCAATATAGTAATTTGAGTTTAATTTGAATTTTCATAATATAACTTCAAAATATCCAAAAATAAAAGTTGTTCCATTTTTAAAACTCTACAACTTTTATTAAGACACTTTTCTCATATTCCATATAGATTTTGAATTGGGATTTTAGGTCAACTTTAGGGTTTAATTTGATTTCTATTTAATTTCATTTTTGATTTTTGATTAAGGACTTAATTACACAATCAATACTTAGCTGAAATCAAATCACTCTAGGCCCTAAGCACAATCATATGCAGATGCTTAAATTTAAATATGATAACATGGCAGATTAATTGAATTGTAATACTGAGAGGTATTACATTGGCACTCAAATAGTTAGCACCAGGCTATATCGTTGGGGACGCCCTTAACGTTTAAGTGCACAACAACTACTAAATTTTATTACAAATATATTTTTAGGGGGTCTTGTCGGACACTAGGGCAAAAATAATTGGGATGGGACTACTGAGCGCTATGGCTATATATTCCTTTTTTTAAAAAAAAATTGAACTCGTATAAGTTGCGATGAGTTTTGTTATAGTTTGATTGACTCATCATCAAATAAATTGGAATGACAAGGGGCTCGGCCCTTGCCACGTTCGTACTAGTTCAATCACCGATTAGGATGCTTTTTATGTTCTAGGATGCACTCAAACTTTAACTTCAAAGGAATGGAAGGATGGTTACACTAACATAAGCAAAGGTGGATGAGTGGGCTAGTTTTGGTTGGCAATCTAACCGGAAACATGAATGGGACTTGTGATTGCTATAGTCTAAATCATGTTCCTCAATGCATTTATTAATACTAGATAAAAGAGTCATTGTGTCCATTAAAAATAAAATAGAGTACTCCTTAACTTACTTATAAAACACAAAAGTACTTTCAATATTCTAGTTACCTATCCACGCCGTTAGATCCTTCACTCGATTACTTTCATATTTACCTAAAAATGGTTGGTAGATTGAAAACCCTAGTTTGGTTTTGATAATTAATGACATCCTAAGGACTAACCTAGATTGCTAGTGATGGCAAGGTTTTAGGTTGGTCAATCCATGGTGTGAAGCCTAAAGGAAAATGGTGATAACTAAAGGAAGGCTTAATCATGGAAGGAGCAAAGGTGATTAATTGAGAAGGCAAAGGTATAATCCAAATAGGTTTTCCTTTTGGTGAACAAGACACCTAGTGGGTGTGTTCACATTTAGGATAGATAGCCGACTATTAAGGGGAGAACAAGTGTTGGATTACTTTCAAGTGCTCTAGGTTGCATTTCATTTGCATTGAACTAACACAACCTAGAGAACATCTTTGAAAACTCTTGAAAAATATTTGCAAAATACTAACACACTTGTGCACAAGTGTTGAAGACCTTGAGTGTTAGCACATAGCAGCAAGGGGTGAGAAATAGACTTGAAAAACCCTGAGAAGTGAGCGTCGGACTGTGCAGAGGGGCAGCGTCGGACCATTGAGTGAGTCCGACGCCTAACCCTAGTTCTGGCCAATGGCGAGCCGTCGGACGCTCAGTAAACGAGCAGTCGGACCATTGCCCACTCCAGTTTGACTGGTGCCGAGCAGCGAGGTGTGACGCGTGGCACAATCTGAGAGCGTCGGACGTTGAAACTTAGTCCGACGCAGTTTTCTCGGTTTCAAACCTCTCTGGAAGTGTCGGACTGTACGTTTCGTTGGTCCGACGGTGTTCGCTGAAGAGTCCGACAGTACGCACGCAGTGTACTGGGAACAGGGCGTCGGACGGAGCATTTAGTCCGGTGCCCCTGTGACAGAACCGCCTAAATCACATGGGCCACAGGCACCTGTCATTGCCACTAATGACCTCCGACAGCCGGGCCCGTGTCCCAAATGATCTAGAAGGTCCTGCCAGGCTACATTAATGCCCGATTTCCTCCGACAGGATCCCATTGCGAAGTCATTAGAGAATTACAACATTTCATAACAAATTACATCAGAGTAAGAGCGCGGAAAGATTATAAGGTACTTAGATTACAAACCATTTGTCCAAATAGGATTAAAGTGCAAATATTACAGACCATAATTAAAATAAGTAGCAGTGGAAATGACGATACAACATAATGAGGTATTAAGTAATAAGAACCCTGCCCATGGGTTCAACCTTACTCCTCCTCACTACTCCTCCTGGACCACTGTCACACAAGCAAGGGGCGAAATAGACCTCCGACGGCTGTATCTCTGCAACATGGGGTTAACAAACCCTGAGTACTGGGGTACTCCGCAAGACTTATCCCGACTAAGAAAAGAGTGAGACTCAGGAATGCAGGCTGAGGGAAGTCAAGGTAAGGTTTGAGCAAGAATCAAAGTATTTTGCGGAAAAAGCTTTATTAACCTATCTCCATATTTTATCTTAAATTTTATTTTAGTCATAATACGATATTTCCAATTCATCACCACATTTCATCATACTGTCAAATTCTTTAATCATTCTCAAAACACCTAGTTCAGAACCACTTTTCAGTTGTAGGTCAAAGGATCAAGTCTCCATATCCAAGGAGCAACGACGATTCGAATCGATTAGTATCCCAGCTGGGGATCTCTATCCACACTGCATATGTAGCACATAAGCTTGCATATGCCAACTCCGGCTACCACGACTTTTCTACCCCTGAACCGGTCCTGCGCCACCCGAGAACACAGTACTCCTCTCCTCTCCAGGCACGCCAGGCCACGAGGGTACACGCAGCTCTCGCCATCTCTCCACTCCCAGTGCGTGGTTGTCGGTTCAAGTAGCAGAGCCACCGGAGTCAGAGCTTTCCGTAGTATGTGGCTAGTTGCAAAGTCTCGATCACAGCAGGCCTACAATGAACGGTCCCTATTCTTTTCCGTCGGCGACATTGCATTGGGACTCTAACCCAAATACAATTGTCCCAACGGTTTTCAAATCCCTTTTCCCGCCGATGGTCAAGCATTGGGACTCTAACCCAAATTCACAACCAACGAACGGAAACTCCCTTTCCGACGGTTATGGTGCATTGGGGCTGCTACCCAAGTACACAATTTCCAAACAGACTCATGTCCCTTTCCCTTTTTTCATGATCCATAATTATCACATTTCCATAGGTCACAAATAGCCTTTTATTGCAAATCTAAATTGAATAAGCAGGGCTAAGCATTTTTGAATATTTTTATTTTTAAACAGGTTTCCGGGATATTAAGTATCAAGGCAGGTAATGCATCAATATAGGTGATAAGCAACTCCTAACAACCTAATGCAATAATAGACTCAAGTGATAAATAATTTTATAAAACACAATGCGGGGCTAGATGCACCGAGGGCTTGCCTTGAATCGCGTACAGCGTCGGGTCGGGATCGGTCCCGCAGATGTCGAATCCTTGGATGACTTCTGGATTGGCCTCCTCGGTAGTAGTCTCGACTTGGACCTCTTCGGGAACGGGCACTACACGTATGCAATGATGTATGCTTAGCATGGTGTGAGGACAATGAATGAAATGCTTTAAAAGTAAACCATGTTGACCTTGAGTACAACTTTCCTTCACGGAAAAGTTGTAAACGCTTTACGGAAAGTAAAAACAGTGCTTTTATATTTTTGTTTCATTAACCATTTTAACGGTCATAGAAAGCTGCTGCACAGCTTTACAACAACCAACAAGAGACTTCATTACATTTGTCAAGGATCACTATGGTGAAGGATACATGCACCCAATCAATCCAAAATCACACCAAATAATAGGGACTATTTGTTTAAATTAATTTTTATTATCCAATTAACCCAATATTTAATTAATAAGGGATCATACAGTTTCCAATAGAGCCCAAACTTAGTCAACAGACAGGTTCTACCCTAACACAGTACCCCAAAAATTTTCATGATTTTTGGATTAATCTGGAATTTATTAAAATTGCTCAAAGTTGCATTTATTAATTAATATGCTGATTTTTAGTTCATACAGAAAATGCCCAAATCTTATACTTAGTATTTTTATAAAATACTACATGTTCCAGAGATCATCCACAATTATTTTCATGATTTTTAACGCAACAGAAATATTCCTATGAAAATAACAAATAGCATTACTATTCATCTGAAATAAAAATGGAAAAGCCTTTAAAAACCGCCCGGGAAAATGAAAAACGAATTCCACCCGGGCGGCCCACGGGCGAAACAGGCCGGCCCACTCGGCCTGCCCGCGCGCGCTCAGGGACGCTGACAGGCGGGGCCCCCCTGTCAGCTCCCTCTTCCTCCTTCCGCGCGCCCGTGCGCGTGCGCACTCGCGGCGGCCCGCCTCGGATTTCGCCGCCGGCGATCCCGGCAACGAAACCGCGCGTGCCACGTGAACCCCCAAGCCCAGCGCACACCCTAGCTAGGTTAACCCCGACCCCACGTGCCTCCGACGAGCTTCACCTCGCCCATGGCGGATGCGACGGCACGGCGACCCTGTTCCGTCCGCGACGGTGCGGTAGAGTTGAAGGAAAAGGGCAGGGGAAGACCAGGAGCTCACCACGACTCTAGTCCAACGGCTGGCCGAGGCTGAGATGGAGCGGAGCAGCGAGCTTGACGACGGCGGCGGTGTGCAACGGCTCGGCCGTCCACGGCGAAGTCGCGTTCCGGTGATCCTAGGGGACAAAATGGAACACCGCCGCGAGCATGAGCTAAGGTATGACTCAGAGAGTCGCAAATAGGAAGGTCTAAGGTAGAGAGGCTCACCACAGCGAGCTCGCCACGCGAGAGATGGCTGCGGCGGTGCTCTGCCGGACCCGAATACGACGGCGTGCGTTCCGGGGCCCTCGACGCACGGAAGCTGAACCACTGTGGCACAAGCTGTGTTCAAGGATCCAGTGAGGCTAGAGACGAGAGGAATTTGGATGAGGAAAGTCCTGAGTGCGGCCAATTTTGGCTCGAGACCGAGGCGGGCGCGGCGGTGGTCGGAGAAAGGATAGGGCACAGAGGAGGATGTCGTTGCCCTTTAAGCCGGTCAGAGGGAGAGACAGGAGCGGCATAGGGCGGCGCGGGGTCCCCCACACGCGCGGCCGTGCCGGGGGCAGGATCCCGGCCGGCACGGGCGGCTGCCACGCGCGCGCGTGCGGCCCGGCGGCCAGCACCTGTGCGCGAACAGAGAGGGGAGGGGCAGATCACTGTAGCAGTTTCAAAGCTCCCACACGGTTTTTGACCAATGCCGCCAGATTTTGTATACCAATATGAAAAGGTGTAAACACCAAAGTTGTAGAGTTCTAAATTCTGAACAACTTTGATTTAGGGACCAAGTTCAGATTTTGAATAATTTTGAAAATATTCAAAAGGGGGTAAATTTACTATTTGAAATCCATTTCTAATCCCATCAAATTCTCTGGAGTTTTCACAACAACTTTAAAATCTGCAAAAATAAAAGTTGTCCTATTTGAGGAGCTTTACAACTTTCATTAAGTAAGTTTGGTCAGATTCTCAATAGTTTTTGAATTATCATTTCAAATTTGAATTTCAAAGTGGTAATTAGGGTTTAATTTGAATTTCTATTGAAGAACTTCAAAAACACCCAAAATAAAAGTTGTTCTATATAAAAAAATCTACAACTTCTATTAAGAGGACCATCACAAAATTCCAAGGGGATTTTGGTTTAGGGTTTTAGGGTCCGATTAGGGCTTAGTTTGAATTTACCCTTTTGATTTATTTTAAATTCTCACTTGATAATTCAATTACAACATTCAAGGCATTCATCAATAAACCACTCTAAAGGCCCTAAGCACAATCATATGCAAATGCTTAATAATAAACATGATGACATGGCATAATTAACTAGCCGTAATACCCCGGGTATTACAGCCCCCAGTCCGACGGTCCGTAGTTGAGCGCGAGAAATAGCCGTTGCGATCCAGCGGCTGTGGTTGAATCGAGCTGACACGTGGCGAGATCTAGAGCGTCGAACGCTAATGCTTGGTCCGATGCTGTCGGTCCGACGGTCGGTCTGACGCCCCGAAAAACGTGTTAACGGCTGTTTTTCAGTGGGTAATGGCTAGGATTGCACTTAGGGGTATTTATACTCCTTCTCTGGTCACTTGGTGACAACTCTTGCACACTTGAATCATTTGCATACTCTTTGTGAGCATCCTAAGCCTCCTACTCACTCACTTGTTCATTTTTGATCATCTTTGTGAGTTGAGTGATCCTCAAGTGCATCATTGCTTAGTGAATTGCATTCTAGAGCACTTGAGAGCAAGCCAAGGCTGAATTCTTATTCTCTTGGGGCATTGCCGTGTACCTAGCGGCTTGGAGGCGATTCCAGTGTGAGGTTGATTGGAGATTGTTCAAGCCCACACCGAGGTGATTGATTGTGAGAGGTTTTGTGGTTATCCTCGGCGGAGTGCCAAAACCAACTCTAGTGGATTGTTCGTGGTTGATAGCCACTTCTCTTGTGTTGGTGAGCGGCTCCCGGTGAAGGATTAGCGTGTGAAGCCTAGCTCGCAATCCACCAAGAAAGACCAGTGCCACAACGAGGAGTAGCGTGACGGCGATCACGTGAATCTCGGTAAAAAATCGAGTGTTCTTTGTCTTCTCCACCATCGAGTGGACTCTTAACTTTCTTGTATTCTATTGGGCTTGATCATTTGGTTTTCATATTGGATATATCCCGGTGATTAGTCTTCACGGCGTGCGGACTTTACTTCAATCAAGCACATCGGTATAATCCTCTCGATCTCTCTTCCTTGCGCTTAATACTTATTTAGGTGCCATCTCCTTAGGTTCGGGGGAGTTGGTTTCTTGCGTGTTGAGTGCTTATATTTGTAAGTAGCATATCTTGATAGGTGGCTTGCATAGAATAGTTTAGAGCTAGCGCTTTGTCTTGCTTGCTTATCAACTAATTTATGGTTTAGTGTTTTGCTAGAATTTTTAATAGGCTATTCACCCCCTCTCTAGTCCTATACGATCCTTTCATAGGTGCAGATTAGAGATGGTTTACAGGGTAACCGTCGATCACTATAAATCAACAATTTGTAGAGGCGGCTAGCCAGTCATCCCTATAAATTAGTTTTTAAAGGTAGCTTAATATTTATAGGGGCGGCTGAAAACGAGGCATCCCTAGATATCTGTGTTTCAGAATCATAAATCTAGGCCAAAAGAATAACAAAAAGAAAAATGATCCACTAGGTAGCCTCGTGCTTGCGTCGTCACAATCACACAATTTTTTTGCGTGAAAAATCATCCGCTTCATGGCCAACAGGGATCGAAACCATGACCTCCCGACTCGAGCGACGACAGGAGATCGAACCCATAACCTCCTGACTCCTGCATTACTCCTCCTAACCACTCCGCTCATACTCGTGTCTATACTAGATATTTTTTCTCTCATATTATGCTTAACCTAATTAAAATGAGTGTTTGAGACTCTAAATAAATTTAAATGAAAATATCGTCAACTATAAAGTTGTATAAATTTTTGCGGTCTACAACTTTTATTTTGTCGTTTCTCCATCTGTGATCGTTTGAAAAAATTGAATTCTAAATGTGCAAAATTTAGACATAATTATTCTTAGCTTGATGTAAAAGGTTGTCAACTACAATATTGTATAACCTTTTTGAGATCTACAATTTTTGTTTTGGTTGTTTCTCCATCTAAGGTTGTTTGAAAAATTTTTAAAATTTAAATGTGAGTTCATACGTAGTTTTCCTTAGCTAGATGATTTAAATGAATAAATTATAAACTACAATTTAACTTTGAGATCTATAACTTTTGTTTTGGCCATTCTCAATCCAAAGTTGTTTTGAATTTAAATTCCAACACTTAATTTTACTATTCAATGCTTATCCATAGAAACCCTGATATCTAGAGCCACCCCTATAAATACGATCATTTGTAGGAGCTGCTGAATAGCAGCCCCTACAATTGTATTTGTAGGGACGGTTTGCAAAGTGAGCTGCCCTTAAAAACGAGGCATTGCTATAAATGCCTTTTGTAGTAGTGAGAAATGATAATGATACCACCAATAAATCACCAAGGTTACAAAAAAAGATAATTAACACCAATGTTGTAAAATGGTAGGTGCTAATTGAATTCTTAAACACATGGATTATATTGATGCGAAACATGCTTGCCGCCAAAATAAAAACCACTACCCACTTAATAATTATTACTTGAACCAAGGGGGAGTGGATTTAAATGTAAAATGCTTTCATTTGTGGACGAAATAAGTAAAATAATAAATACTACTCCCCCTAATCCAAAATTGTAATTCATTCCAACAATATTGGAGAGTCAAATCTCTCAATTTTGACCAAGCTTATATGTTAAGATAATAATATTTACAATATTAACTAAGTATCATTTGATTCTTCATCGAATCTATTTTATAGTACACTTATTTGGTGTCATAAATCTTTATATTTCTCTATAATTTTAGTTAAATTTGAGATGTTTTAACTCTCCAAGATTCTTAAAATGATTTATAATTTGAAATGGAGAGAGAGTATATAGCATGATACCTTGGTTTGTAACAAGAACATCCCATCTTGGCCCTCTTCTCCCCGTCAGCTGCCTTCTCCTTTCTTTCGGCTTGGACTTCGAATCTTTGCCGCACTCTGCCTTCCTGGCGGAGTTTGGGTCTTCGGCGGTGACGCTGTGGAGATTTCTTGTGGTTGGGGCGAAAGCTTGGACGATAATGTCCGCGGACACCTGTTTCCTCTTTGGAGGCGTCTGTTGACGGATATTTATACCATGTTTTCTACCATCATAACCGTCAATAAAACACTCTTTTCGGGAAGGAACAAGCAAACACATAGTGACATAGGTACAAATAACTTGGTTCCACATGTACATGTTAGTATTTGTTTGCAGGTACCCAAAACAGGTGATTTCAGAGTTTAGAAACCCAAGATGAAGATATAATACAAATCCAACTATGACGAAATGGCAAGGTGATGTCACAATCATCAAAGACTTCACTCCAGGATCAAGTGGACACTGGGTGGACACTATTCATGGTTCGGCCGAACCATGAATGGTGGCCCCAGCACTCCACCTTCAAGAATCAAGTAAGGGAGTGATGTGGGAGAGAGCTGAGGCCACGTGGCCCCATCCCATGGGTCGGCCGAACCATGGATGGTGGACCCAGGCTACCCACATACTCCAGGACAGGTGGGGACACCTTCTAGAAGGTCCTGGCTGGGCTCACAGGTCATAGGGGGTCGGCCGAACCACCCCTGGTAGCCTAACCAGGTCGGTTACCTCCCCACCGACTTGAGCACACTTCCCACGTGCTGCATTGATCATCTCTGTTGATTTGAGGCTGATTTCAAGGGCGGTTTATCCAAGGGCCAAGGAGGAAAGGCACATGGATTGATGACATGGCACTCCTCTCATTCCCCCTATAAATACCCCCCTAATCCTTCACTTTAGAGGCATCAAAGGAGTAAATATAAAGTATATCATAGTAGTTTTAGAATAAGAGGGAAGAGAGTGAGGAGAAGTCTTCAGGAGAAAGCCCCGGGCCTGTCGGGAGTCTTCTCCAAGATGTACCTCAGCGGATGCAAGCTTCTAGTAAGTTTTCCATCTGAATCCTTCTAGCTATTTAATATTCTGGTTCTGATATTTTAAAGTATATACTTGCTTTACTTGTGAAGTGCTCTAGTCTCTAGCTTAAGATTAGAATAGTAAGTATAGTGTAGACGTGGTGTCTAGGTTATATCTTATCAGTGTGGGCCGCTTGTCGCACGGATTGTTTGTGGTAGCCAGCAAGTGGTGACAGCCTTGTCTGGTCTTCGTATTCCACCACGTGTGTAAGACAAGTTATTAAAACGGCAGGGCATCAAGACAATAGTACAACCGCCTCGGGAGGAGTTATATCTCCTCCTATTTCGCCTGTCGCCTCTTGTAAAGGGAGGAGGTGGTAAATCTCTTTATACTTAGAAAACCAAGACCAGATATCTTTTGCTACATAGAACCTCTCTATACCTATATTCTAAACCTCTTTGATCACCAACATCTTTGATCACTATCTGACGATCTTGAACCTACTTAGTCCACTTCACGTTCCCCGTGAAAAATACGATACCTGGAATACTCCCGGTGAAAGGCTACATTGACTACCGTACGCTTGCGGTATATCCGTTTGCCACTTTTGGTGTCAACAGCGTCCTTTCCTACCTCTCTTCCTACTGTGCTGAATAATGCGAGTGAAAACCTTTCCATAGCGAACTACCTTGTCGACGTTTTGCGTTGTTTCCTCCTTGGGGCTTGGCTAGGCTTTTTCAGCTCCGTGGTTGCTCCTTGCGGTCTAGCCTGGTGGTGCTTCTAGGTGTGCTGTTTGGTGTTGCTTAGAGGGTCCTCGTGTTTCTACCATCCTTGCTAGTTGCTAGCTGAGTTGTTTAGTTGGGTCATTTGGAACTAAGTTAGAAGAAGTAAGTGGCGTGAGTTGAGTGGTTATTTGTAGCAGAATTGTTTTGGATGAGTGGAACACTCCTCTCAGTTGTACGTTTTTGGGATTCAGTTTCTAATAAAAAAACTAGGCGGGCATTTGCATCTTTTTCTTTCTTCATCTAATAAAAACGCGGCAAAACTTTTGCCATCTTTCTGAAAAAAAAATTTGTTGATTGTCAAGGTCCCCCCCTCCCAATTTCTTTACTTCTTTATTTTGACTTAGAGCCTCTTTGGTTCCTGGCCATCATCGGTCACACCACAGTGTGGAGTCAGTGGCGCTGCCGTAACCTGTGGCGACCAAAAGTCTCACCACACTCGACACAATTGCCACACAGTAAACGACAAGCAGCAACAACTAAATAATTGACAGGAGAAAATTTTGTGGATAGCCAAAGCTTACACGAGAACGAAACAGCAACCTTGGATGGTGTGACAGCTGCAGTTTAGGCGTGGTGTGTTATGGCTGCAAGCCAAACACCCCTTACAAAATGGATCAATGACACCAAATGGTGGCCAATAATGCAGTTGCACACGCTAACAGGCCAACTGCTCCGTGGTGGACCAAATGGTCGTACTGAAACCCAAGGTTCTGACTTGGGCAGTGTGGCCTTGACTCGGTACGCCTCCGGCCGGCAACCTGGCACCACGTTTAGCTTCGCCTGCTGCATGCCGTACGAATATGCCTGATTGCCTGTGCGTGCGGTCGTACGTAGCACACTGCTATGTTCAGAAGAAACTGTTGGCGCTTCCTTTCTGCTCCCTCGGTCTCAAAAAGGGTATAAATCTCGTTTTCCGATAAGTCTAAGGCTCTGTTCGCTTCAGTTCAAAAGCTAAACTGATTTAGGTTGAACCTAATTTGTTATGAGGAAAAATACTGTTATAGAGCTGAAAAATATGTGCTATTTAGTTGAAGCGAACAGAGCCTAAGATTCTTAATTTTAACCAAAAATATCTAATAAAGTATCAATGTTAATGATGTGCAATAAATATCATTAGATTAATCATGAAATATATTTTCGTAATAAACCTAATTAAAGATCAAAATGTAAATAGAATATTTTATAAATTTAATCAAACTTAAGATTCTTTGACTCCTCGTAAAACGAGATTTATATCCTTTCTGGGACGGAGGTAGTACTTCCACGGCTGTTTACGGGACATCTCGAGGACATATTTGTCCGCGATTCCTTGGCCTGCCCTCCGCCTCTCGAGTACTCTCGTATTTGAACTGGTCTTAGACGAAGCCCAAGGGCGCGAGAGTCATCCAATTGGCATAGAAGGGGCCGGCTGCTTCTTTCTTGGCTCCAGTTTCCTAGAGGAGTCTGGGCTCTGTTCGTGGAAAGCTGGAAGCTGAAAACTGAAAAGCTAATTTCTTATGAGAAAAAAATACTGTTTTAGAACCAAAAAGAAGTTAGAATAAGTCGCTTATAAGCTTTATCAAACGTTTTTTTAAGAAAGCTTTTTTTTAAAGCATACAAGCAAGGGGTTCTGGCTCCTCTAAAGAAGTCATGCCAAATACCCTCTGAATTTAGTGCAAGGATTGATTAATACTAGTGAAATTGGATTGGATTATTCTAACCCTTTTAGAATATGTCCAGAAGTGAACGTATCAGCTGTGTATAACGGGCAGTAGTGGCTAGAACTCTGTTCCTTTTTTTTCTAAAAAAATGAACATATAAATAAGTTGTTTATATTTCTTCTATTAATAATATTTATTAATTAACTAGTGGGGGAGCTAAGCGTCTTGTCACCAAAGTTTATTTTTACACTGTTGCAGATGTGACATTTATTTGTCACGCCTAATAAAAACTAGAGCAAAATGACACCACAGGTCTTTAATCTTTGGACCGGTATGTCATCTAGGTACATCACCTTTGAAAGTGTAGTTTTAGGCTCCCTAACCTCTTGGCCTATGTGTCATTTAGGTCCATCATCTTTGAAAGTGCAGTTTTACGTCCCTAACCTTTGCATGCAGTTCACCGGTAGCCCATTTCTACTATAGCAGTGACATTACCTTTTTGTTTTTCTCCTAAATTTGTGTAATAACTTGAAAAAAGTCACAAAATAAAAGTTGTTCCAAATTTTATGCACTACAACTTTGCTTTTGGAACTATTTTCAGATTCTATCTAGTTTTTAAAATTTTGAATTGGGGCTAAATTGGTCATTTGAATTGAGGTTTGCAATTTAAATTTTTATTTAACAACTTTAAAATCTCCAAATATAAAAGCTTCTCAAAATAATGAGATCCACAACTTTCAATTAAGATGTATCACCAAATTCTTAATATTTTTGAAAATAGGGTTTGAATTTAAAACTTTGCATTTAAATTTAGGGATTTTGTGCAAGATTTTATTTAGATCTAAAGAATTTGGGGTTGAGACTAAAAGCAAAAAGGTAGATCTTTTTAATTGGAACAACTTTCATGTTAAAAGATTTTGAAGTTTCTAAACAAAATCTTGCGCAAAACCCTAAATTTGAATGTAAAGTTTCAAATTCAAACTCTATTTTTCAAAAATATTAATAATTTAGTGATAAGTCTTAAATGAAAGTTGTGGATCTCATTATTTTGAGAAACTTTTATATTTTGAGATTTTGTTGTTGTTAAATAAAAATTTGAATTGCAAACCTCAATTCAAATGACCAATTTAGCCCTAATTCAAAATTTTAAAAACTAGATAGAATCCTGAAAATAGTTTCAAAAGCAAAGTTGTAGAGCATAAAATTGGGAACAACTTTTATTTTGGGACTTTTTCAAGTTATTATATAAATTTAGGAGAAATTTAGAGAAAACAAAAAGGTGACGTCACTGCTACAATAGAAATGGACTGCCGGTGAACTGCATGCAAAGGTTAGGGACCTAAAACTACACTTTTAAAGGTGATGGACCTAAATAACATATATGCCAAAGGTTAGGGACCGTAAAACTGCACTTTCAAAGGTGATAGGATCTAAATGATATACCGGCCAAAGGTTAGGGACCTGTGGTGCATTTTGCTTTAAAAACTATATAGGTTAAAACAATCATAAACCGTGCGTGCTCATGTACAGAAACATAAGATTAATGCTAATGCTAGCCAACACGTCATCAGCACACAGGTGCATCATTGCCCTTTGTGTCGCATATTCCTCACTTCTGTCCATGTCACAGAGGTCGCATATCATTTGTTTCTAACAAATATAAATATGTTTCTTTAGAATTAAGTTCCAAACTTCTTGTGCAAATGCAGCACATTCCCTCGTTGATGGACGAAAGTGACGTGCCAGAGTTCTTGTCATTGTGCCACATTGGTATCTCAGCAACCATCTTATAGGTAGCTCGTTGTCTGTACCGATGTGCTAAGCTGAACAATGAAACCAGAGGCTCCATATGGGCCGTTTGGAACTAGGCTCGACGACAGGATGAGCAGTCGTCATTCCTGAGAACTAAGAGGTACTCGAATGCCTTGTGTTGCGCTTAGTGTGGACTAAGGTGAGAAACCAAAGAAGGTTAAAAGCCTTTGTTGATGCATACTTAGCCCTTCGTACCTAAAAATTATATATTAAATAGGAGCATGATATGTACTATATTGTTTACCTGCCATTTATCAAGCAATCCCTCTTAACCATAGAGTCCATACACGCATGAATTAAATTGATTAGAAAATAAAGTAAGAACATACATATTTAATTTGTGTTTTATCTTAACGTTTAAGATCTCTAAAATATACAGTTTTCTAGGGCAGAGGGAGTAGAAATGTAGAACTTTTGCTATCTTGGACTGCTCTATCACTTTAGCGTATTACTAAGTGGTACCTCATGTTTGTACAACTAAAAAGGACTTGATAATGCTTAATCATAGAATAGAGGTCGGACATCCACTATATATATATATATATATATATATATAGACAAAAAGGGACATCGGCTAGCTTTGTCGTGCTACCCTGGCCTGCCCTTATGTGTCTTATGCTGCTTTGGGTCGTGACTACTAGATATGTTCGGTTGGGCTGACTCGGCTTGACAAACCTTTGCTTGATTGAAGCATGGTCTATGTCATGTTGAAAGCCCTAATTTGATTTTGGTACGTAATTGATGAAATCTAAGTACTAACCTACATTCTAAGTGTTGTTCTTGAGTTAGGTTGACTACTAAGATCAAGGAGTGGAGCAAGCAAAGGAGATGGACTTGGATCATGAAGATCAAGTGGCTCATCCATGGAGGAAATGGAGAAAAGAAAAACAAAGGAGCTAGAGGTTAAGGTATAAGCATATGACTCTTTGTTTTGGTGATCAAGGCACTTAGAAGAGTGTGATCGCATTTAGGAATAAATGACCGTACTATAAAGAGGGGAAATACATCGCTAATTTGGTCATCAAGTTCTCCTAGGTTGCATAGCCTTTTTGCATGATCATTTGAACCTAGTGAGAGCTAACTAACCCCTGAAAAATGTTTTGAGTGTTAGCACATGAGAGCAACACTACAAGAAAGTCACACCTGTAGCTACGCTTTTTACAAGGGTTTGAAACGCTTTATTTCATTTTTATGGGATTATAGATACGCTTTGGTAAAGCGTGTCTGGTGCGTCTCCCTATGGACCGCGTCTGGATACTTAGATACGAATTAGAAAACGTGTCTACAGGATTTGAGACGTTTTTATAGACACGCTCCTAGCGTGTGTACACCATATCGTGTCAATGATTTGTAGACACAAACTATTAAACGTGTCTAAGAGCTTTGATATGCTTCCATAGATGCGCTTAATGCGTGTCTACACATATAGGAATGCTCTTGTATGTACTTTTACAATATGCATCCACTCATGTGTAGATACATTGTATAACAACTTTTATCATGTATTAAAGGATATTTGATCCGCTTTTACAGACATGTTTCTATTCATGTCTACTAACGATACATGTTTCAAGCGATATGCACATATCCATAATTAAGTTCTACAAACTAGCTGACTATCTAATTCTTTTCCAATCTTCATTCATCTGAATCAATCCATTCTGCTGCAAAATGAGAGAGTGAAGAAAATTAGGCATTGGAACTTTTCAAAATTAAAGAATCGTATGTTCTGTAGCAACAACTACAGAAGAATGTAACTAACCAAGTTATCATGCACATCTTGGAGTTGTAGTCTTAAGTCTTTTCACCTATATAATCATGAAAAACATCATAAATTTGTAAGATTCAGAAAAAAATAGAATATACTATAGGTCAGTGTGGAATTGAACTTACACATGACCTAGGCCAAGCAACAACATGACCTATGGCATCTCTTACAGTGCGAAGACTTTCATATGGTCTAGGCAAGTTCTCATGTCTGCCACTAGCTTTGTGAACAGCAACTGCAACATATTCATATCCAAGCATGTTTCCTCCAACTACATATGTGCTATCAGTAGAGATTAAGTTTCATTTTGCCGCAGCTTTACTTTGATGTCTTAGCGACATCAAGAAAACCTGTTTTTGACCCTACCATTCAAAGATATTGAATACTATTACATATGAACATGTAACCAATTTATGTAATAAAATGAGGCAAAGAACATACAGATATTGGTCGACTATGATCCAATGTTGTGTTGTTTGGATGTACCTACAGTACAAGTGATTTTAACCATCAGCAAATAACTTTATCAAGCAAGGATAATCATAACCTCTAAAAGAAGGTATTCCTGCATTAAGTAATTTCAAGTCATGGGTTTCTCATACCTGTTTTGATTTTGATAGGTACTCAGGTGGCAAGGCTAAACCTGCATAGCCCTTGTTTCTTTGACTACCATTCTGAATATTATGTTGCAATAAAATTCACATCAGTTGCACATTTTTAAAAAATAATGTAATAGACAATATTGTTTTGGTCTATTTTTCTAGCATACCGCTGCAGCTGTGCTGTCATGTGGCAAAGATGAATTAGCAGAACCCTCATTGTAATTTGGGTCATTAGTATTCCTCTGTAAATGTGGATCCACCTAGTAATGAAGCACAGTTTGAAGACATTAAAAAACATGGCATTCTATACTTGTTAATAAAAAGTAGTGTGAGATATATAAACAATGTTAATAAAAATAGTGTGAGATATATAAACAATGTACCTGCTGTACAGAAGCTCTAGGAGACTGAGCATTAGCATTTGATTCTTCATGGTCCTCATCAGAATCGTGATTACTGCTATCAACAGTGTCATGTTGAATTTTGTCATGTACTCTTTCAACCTAATTAGCAAAAGAAGAATGTTTGAAAATGGGCATAGCACAAAATGTACATTTATTTAATTCAATAGAAAAGATATAGCCTAGGTTCTTACCACATCATTTTCGGATGGCAGTGATCCATTTGTCCAATCCTCTCCAGGAAACATTCTCTCTAAGAAAGCATGCATGCGGTCCACCTTATGTATGAGTTGCATCTGTCTTTTTAGTCCATTTGTTTCAGGTTCCTCGACAAAAGGCATACCTTGAGATACCTTCACTTGGCTCCAATACTAGTAACCACGTGGTTTTGACTCCTTAGCAATTACACCATCAAACACCTCCTCATAATCTTTTTCCGAAATAATACCATTGTTGTTCTCTTTCCGTTTTGCCAATTCATCAAAAGATGTGTCCTACAGTGAACATAAACAGAATTATTACCAACTGCATAGTGTCATGTAATGGGTTCATGGAAAATAAAATAAACAAGAGATAGCTATGTAGTGCGCACCTGCGAAAAATTTCAAGTTCATCACAGTGGCGCAAGACGTATCGATGTGCTTGAACAAGAAGCTGATTGTTAAATTGGGCAACAATGCTAGCTTTTCCAATTGATTCCCCTGCACTATCAAATAGGTACATGTCTTTTATCTTGTCTGAAACTTCAGGGTTTCGAGATGGTCTAGTAAAACGTGTAGTTCCTTCAATGAATCTCGAACAGAAGGTCATGCTTTCATCATTTCGATATCCTTCAGCAATTGAACCTTCTGGGTGAGCCCTATTCTTCACAAGTGCCTTTAGCCGAACAAAATATCTAAATGCAATTAAGAGCACACGTTAGTTCTAAACATAGTTGAAGATGAACAAGCAAAAGATTAATAAATACCTCTCTAGAGGGTACATCCACCGGTACTGCACAGGGCCACCAAGTTTTGCTTCTTCTACCAAGTGCACCAACAAATGCACACTAATAGTAAAAAAGGATGGAACAAAAGTTCTCTTCATGTTACAAAGTGTCATCACAATACTGTCTTGAAGCTTGTTGAGCTCAGACACATCTAACACCTTGGAGCACAATTTTTTGAAGAAATCAGATAATTCAGTAATTATTTTCATGACATCTTTGCTTGGGTAACATGATCGAAGAGCCACGGGAAGAATGTCATGTAGCAAAACATGATTATCATGACTTTTTAGTCCACTCAACTTGCAGTCCTTCATGTTGACACACCTAGAAAGGTTAGATGCATAGCCATCAGGGGTTCTAATGTTCTAGGATTACAGAACAAAGAATCTCCTTTTTTTCTCTGGACATTGTAAAAGGTGCATCAGGTATAGTTTGATTTCCTTCATCATCTACCACTGGATGAAGTTCTTCCCGACTTCCCAGTTCCACTAGATCTAGGCGTGCATCAAGGCCATCCTTTGTTTTCGGATAAATATTCAATAAAGTCGCAATTAAATTCTCGGTTACATTTTCCTCTATGTGCATGACATCTAAATTGTGCCGTAATTTATTTTTTTCCCAATATGGTAGCTTGAAAAATACTGACCTCTTTTTCACCCAATCTTCTGGTTTCTTCACTTTCTTACCATCCTTCAATTTCTTCGTGCTTTTTCCTCTCTTACGCTTGCATTCCTGACGGTTTCCATCTTGTCTTTTGGTGTTTTTCTGTTTCTTTTTGCCTTTACTCTTAGCAATGTAGACCTTCTTCCCTAACTGAAACTCTCTGCCTTCTGTCATTTTTAGAAAAGAAGTGCCACTCATTGTTTCAGGAGCAAGTTCAGTCTCTTTGGAACCATCAAATTTGGTCTTTTCCTTTCGATATTTGTGATCATGTGGCAACCATCGACGATGACTCATATAGCACATCTTCTTACTGTTATTTAGGAAAAATGATTTGGTTGATGCACCACAAGAAGGACATGCATATTTACCACCTGTGCTCCAACCATACAGGTAGGCCAATGCAGGAAAGTCATTTAAAGTCCACAACAGTGCAGCTCGGAGATGAAATTTTTTCTGTGTAGAAGCGTCTAATGTTTTCACTCCCTTCCACAATTTTAGGAGCTCATCGATCAGTGGTTCCAAATATATATCAATATTATTCCCTGGAGAAGTTGGTCCAGGAATGATCATTGACAAAATCAAAGATGTTTGATTCATGCAAATCCAAGGTGGTAAGTTATAAGGAATGAGCATCACAGGCCAAGTACTGTGTTTGGCACTACAATTCTGAAAAGGGTTAAATCCATCACTTGCAAGACGAAGGCGTACATTGTGAGCTTTCGCTGCAAAATCAGGGTATCTATCATTAAAATCTTCCCAAGCTTTAGCATCAGCTGGATGTCGCAGTTTTCCGTCCTTTGTACGGCCCTCATCACTGCCATCGCATGTCATCCGAAGTTTTCGTAGTGCTAAATAACCTTTGGATCCTTGGTATTAATGGAAAATAACGCAATACTTTTGCTGGCTTCCTTTTCCTTTTGCGATTAGCCAAAGAACCACTTTTGTTATCATCTTTCCAACGAGAGCTTTCACAGACATGACAATTCTCTTGTTTAGCTCTATCACCTCGAAAAAGCATGCAATCATTCGGGCAAGCATGGATTTTCACATAGTTAAGACCTAAACCATGAATAGTCTTTTTTACCTCATAATATGTCTTTGGCAGATTTGCCTCAGGTAGAAATGTAGTAGATAGTATACCAAGTAGTGATGTAACAGACTCTTGTGTCCAACCATGTAAACACTTTAGGTGATATATGTTGACTAAAAATGATAACTTACTAAATGTTTTGTAGTTAGGGTACAACCTTGTTTGTGCATCCTTCAAGAATCTTGCATACCTATCTTCTTGTTTTCTAGCAGTATCATTTTCTACATGATTGACATCCTCAGGTACATTATATTCCATATTAGCACAATCAGACTCGGCATCACCTAGTTCGGCTCCAGACATGCTTGATAGTGATTCATAGTTTGCTGGCATAGCAAATACAGCTTGTAGCATTCCTTGCATGTCATCCAATCTTCCATGTCCATCTACTGTTGCAGTCCTTAGGACACCCGGAGTAGGCACATTCTCATTGTTATTTGGCAAATGAGCAAATGCAAAAGATGGTGGGTCATACTCCTCTCCATGGTGATTCCATACTGTATAACCCTGAAGTATACCATCACACTTTAGGTGTCTCAATTGCATCACGATTTTGGGTCACTCTATTTTTACAGTTGTTGCAAGGGCATGATATCTTGCTATCCGGTGGAAGGTCATGAAAAGCAAAAGACAAGAATTGGTCGACACCTTTCTTGTAAGATGGGTCCCGTCTTGGTTTACTCATCCAACTTCTATCCATCCCCTTACAATGATCTACAATAGTAGAACAAAATTAATATTTGGTTAATATGTCATATCATACTTCAAATGAATTTTTCTCAATTATTAGTCACATGTATATACTTTAGCATGTTACAAAAATTCTACCACAGCTGGGAACGAAACATTGGACCTAATTTCCTTATATACATGACATGCCTTATGCAATAAACTATGTATTTAGACAAGAGACTTATAAGCAACCTAAACAGGACCAACTAGCACATATGCCTAGAATTATTTACTACTGCATGGATGGCATCAATCAGATTGTAAACAACCGTGGTAGTTAGGAAAATTATGTCAGCTAAGTATTTGGCCATACCCCGTAAGAGAAATGCCATATTCAGCTCTTATATACAATCGTCGATGCTATGAAACCAATTATACAAATAATAAATCATGGGCATATGTTGCTGCTATTCTAAACATGCAAGCACTCCGCCGGTCAAGACCAAGAATATCACAGTTTGTTAAGCCAATCGCAAGTGTTTGCTAATGATAATTTTTCCAAGAAATTAAAAAGGGCTGATTAGTTCAAGGTTGATACAGATAGAGGAAGGCTTTGGTTGAAGTATTCTTACCCTTTTCAGTTCCATATCAGAATCACACAGGAAAAAAGGTCTTTGGTTGACAAGTATAGAAGCAGACTGCTTTGTACAGTCGTTACCAATTGAAGATGTGGTGGCTGCAATTGGCTGCTGAGGAACAGAGAGCCAGTTAAAAATAAAAGAACAAAGAGCCTGACGGAGGTGCAGGGGGTGCTCAGATGACCTTGGGGGCGGAGGGTGGCAGGAGGGCAGCGGCAGCGGCTAGGCGTCAGAGACTTCGAGTTCCACAACTGTGCAGGTGCCTGCTGCATCAGACGACCGGAGAGCGGCGTCTATGGCCCCTGCAAGCAGCCGCAACCATAGAGCAGAGGTTCAGTGGCGGCGCCCCTGCTCCCTGCGAGCAGCCACGGCCGTGAGCAGGACTGCAGTGGCGGCACACCGGCACCTAGCCCAGGAGTAGGTCATGGTCTGTGGCTCTGTCGTCGCCGGATCGGAATGGCACCGCAGCAGAGCACAGCGCGCCGCCGCAGCAAATGCAAAGCGATGTGGGGAAGAGAAGTATCAGAGTTGAGAACAGAGTACTAGGGATTTAATTTGAATATACTATTTTACTTTGTGGGTAGTATATCTTAACAAGGTTATAAACAATATATATACGGAGTATATATATAATAAAACATATCTAGTAGAATATTTAGTTTTGTTACACGAGATCTGTAGTTTAAAGATTAGGCAAATTATCCCTTTTTTTAATTTTAATTAATTAATAATTTCCGGACCACTCGTATTCCATTCTATTAGTCACTTATATTTTTTTCTGGATTTTTGAATATCTACGAGCCACCCTTATTTCGTGAGCCATGTTTAAAAATAGATTAATCCAAAAATGCATCGCTGCATAACGTTTGATGCGATTTTTGAACGTCTCCACAACCATGTCTAAGAAGGTAAGTATATACGTTTTTTTTAAAAAAATGTGTTAACAACCGTATCTACTGTTTAGATATGTTTTTTAAATGTCTCAACAATCGTGTCTACCAATGCATGTGGATACGTCCTTCTAAAAACGTGTTAACAACCGTAACTACTGAAGGACCTACTTGAGACAAAGATACGCTTTTCTTAAAACGTGTCAAGAAACGTATCTAGCTATGGAATCACCAAAGATGTTGTTACGTTTTTAATAATGTAGCAAAGTAAACGTATCTACAGGTGGGTCTTTCTTATAGTGCAAGGGCGAAGAGTAGAGTTGAAAAATAGTAAAGAAAGAGCTCCGGACGCAGGCCACACGTGCGGTCCGAACCATTGGTCCCTATCCAGAGGCTAACCAAGGCCTAGGCCAGTGCCATGCTGGGTATATATATATAAGCCATTGGGCTGTTTCCGTAGGATTGTCTAAACGATGTAAAGAATGTGCTCTTCCTATTTTAGAAGCAAAATAACTTCCGATTTGGTCTAAATGGGAGTGTGTCTATACGCTATTCTCTAAGTGAATATAAAGCCCCTGTTGCTGATCATAGGACTTTATCCAGCTTGCGTACTCGGGCTGTGTTCATTTCCACTTGTTACTGGATTCTGATCGCTTTCTTTAACTTATCTTTCATTCAGCCGAATGCCCGCGATTCGATTCTAAAAAAAACCAAAGCGATTTAGCTTCTTCATGTGCAGCTATAGTCTCTAGCTAGCATCCTTTCTCTTACAAAGAACTACTTATCTACGTATTGATTATGCCATGAGATACGGTTGTATGTTTTGACCTTTCTTGCCACCCAACGCAATATATATAACAGAACCACAATATTCCAAATGTCAATTACGCTTGACTATCTTCGTCTGTGGAATTCATCACTAAATGTAATAGCTTTTGGGATTATTCTTCTTATGTTGTCATTTTCCATTGAGTGCCTAGGCCTATGCCATTGCACATAACTTTGTTGCAAGTATGTCCATGGATTATTGGTGTGTTTCGTTGGAACGTGGATTTTGAAAAAGCTGTTGTGGGTTGTGGCTTTAGGAAAAGTTATTGTGGAACGTGGGCTGTGAGAAAACTCAAAAGCCCTTTGATTGAGTAGATGTGTCTTTCGTAAAAGCTACTGCCACCCTCTCTCACTTGCAAGTGGACCCCACATGTCATGCTCACATCCTATTCTTCTTCCTCAAATCGCGACCACTGGAGAGTAGCAACATGACGTCAGGGCAGGGGGCTGTCGGGGTCGCCGGGGTGTGGTGCTGCTGGAGCCGCGCACGAGGCTGCCGGAGCTGGAGCAGGTGCCTGCATTCCGCTGGACGTAGGGCCTTAGAGCAGGGGGGGCATGGGGGCGCGGCCGCGTCAGGGTAGGGTGCCACCGGAGCTAGGGTAGGGGGGCGTTGTAGCTGGGGCAGGTGCCTGCGCCCTCCGCTGGCCGTTGGGGCAGGGCCCGCCGGAGCTGTGGCTGTCGATGGTTGCGCTGGGATACTTGCAAATTGAGTTGGACCGGGAGAAAAGAAAAAAAAAAGCTAATCGATATCTTCGTAACGAGTGGCAGGTGAGTTATTATTTGCCCCCAAAGCAGATGAAAGCAGAGGAGAAGGTGCTTTTAAGTTTGTACTAGAACAAAAGCTGTCTTTTGTCTAAAGCAATTGTGTCTTTTTACTCCTTTGGTTGACTTTTGCCTTTTGCAAAAGCAAAAACAAAAACGAGTTGAAAAGTCTAACCAAATGGACCCTATGTTGAATTCAGATAAATTAACTACTACTGTGTTTGCTATGTGAGCGTCATTTTTCAGGAGAATTTGTTGAGGAGGTCCACCCAGTGATGTGTACAAACTCCCAACAGAAATTTATCCTTCTCACAAGTTGAAAATCGGTAATTGTTTCCTGTAAATAATCCAATGACTGAATAAGCAAGCATGTTACCCAGCAGCTTTGGCTAACGTCTTCCAAAAAAAAAAAAAAAAGCTTTGGCTAACGTCCCCAACAGAACCCTTGCTAACAAGTTTGTTACCACCCGTTTTGC
Source organism: Eremochloa ophiuroides (assembly GCA_038502445.1). NCBI lineage: Eukaryota > Viridiplantae > Streptophyta > Magnoliopsida > Poales > Poaceae > Eremochloa > Eremochloa ophiuroides. The sequence continues at coordinate 12,543,104 of JAHLJS010000009.1, read as the reverse complement.
ATTTTATCCAACATTTCACGGCTATATGCAAACAAACAACAAAAAAGTTGAATTTTTATTTGAACTTGTTTTATTTCCAACAGTTCATTACTCAACATAGTTCGCATATTATTATTGCAACACGATACAAGGAGTAAAGCATATTCCAGCCCTTAATCCGAGTCCAGACTCCGGACACCCATATCAAAAGAAGCTCATATGCCCAGTGATGCTGCTCCTATGTACAGAATAGCACTTCATGATGCTGAAGAAGTCACTGTCCCCATGGTGTGGTCAAAGATTTCGATCCAGTAACCGTCAGGATCTTTGATGAAGGCGATGCCTTTGATTTTTCCTGCAGCCAAAGCCACAAAATTGTAGTTTCCTCTCAAAACAATTGAGCCATAGAAATTTGGCCGCAGCCAAACTCAGCCCAGCCAAACAGAGTTCGCAGGGCTATGTGCTACAGAGATAAGAATGCCCAGAAGACTGAAGGCATAATAGGCAGGTGACATTATCAACCAAAAGCCAAATTGTTCCTATGCAACCATAGGCTTCACAATGCTAACATAAACCGCTGAAATGGCCACTTCTCATTTTTCTTGTAGAGTTAGACAGAGGTTGGTAATGACTATCAAGTTGGTCCTACAGATGCGTAAGGGTGGAAAGCACAAATAGAAAGTTTGTATACTGCCAGAGTAAAGCTGACTCAAATAAACACCACAGGTCAATATTTTGGGCAATTCCTATTGTACAGCAGTCCTAGTCATATGCTCAGTTACACCATAACCATGCAGATCTTAGAGAGAAGCATTTAACTATTTATTTTTCTTGTTTGAGTAACACAACAAACCAAACTCACTTACCATCATCAGGTTTCTTAACAAACTCAACCCCAAGACGTTCAAAGCGTTCACATGCCTTGTAGACATCATCCACAGTTACTCCTATATGACCTGAATGAACAATAATGAGTATATACAAGCGTTAGAGCACTATGTGATTCACAATTGTATATATCTTAAGATCACCAAAACTATGCCTATGATTTCAGAAACAGCAACTGTCAGTCATTTCAATTGAATATGGATGATCAAAGCACATACCAAAACCACGAGGGTCTGAGTTCCCATTATGGTAACCTTTGAATTCAGGGTCATTTTCCGTGCCCCAGTTGCTACAGATGCCAAGTGTTAATTAATTAGCTGTTGACCATTCAAGCTATTAAAGAAGGGCATCTCACAAAAATACATGGTAACAAGACGCACTGGGTGAGCTCAAGAGTAGCTTTTTGCCTAAAAGTCCATTCAGTCCGCTTGATATGATCATCAGGGGCTGAGGTCACATCCTACAGGCACACAGTAGATTAAATTTACATAAATACTTAAGAATCAGGATTGTGTAAATTCTATTTTCAGGTGATGCATAGTTTCACAAGTCCATAGAAACTTATACCTCGTAACCAAGAAAATACAAACTGAATTTCATCTCTTCAAAATCCAACCTTTTCAGCAACCTGGAGAAGAAAGTGCACATCGTAAGACACACCTAGAAAAACCTTTTGACCTTTGACCCCAAACACAAAACTATATGTGGTTTAGTGATGTGCTAGAAATAATTTATGAACCAGAGATTCCGTTGCTACACCAAACCCAAGGAGTGAAGCTGCCACTCCAATAAAAATTATAGTTATCACCTCTCTTAATTGCATTTTGCATTTAGTTTATTTTACTGATTCCAATAATTCAATGTTATCAAATATGAGCAAGAGACTAGTAATAACTACAAAAAGCATTCAAGGCAGCAGCAACGAAAAGTAAAACTGGCTGCAGCATTCACTTGACAATCAAGTTACCATCCAATTAACGATTACATCCTATCTTTTGTGATTTGGTGTCTAACAATTAGCTTTGACTAGATGAAATAGCTAGCATTTGTGTTTATCAGTAGAGGCAACATGTTGTTCGGAATTAAGTACAAATGAAACAAGGCGTGAAACAATTAATAACACCAACCCCAAAAATCTAGATCTATTCACTCTCCATTGCACCTCCTTCTTTCAAGCCATTAGTATGGCCTCTTTTTGGTTTCTGCATCTGCGCTTTATTAAGAGGAAAATGCACAGCCGGTCCTTCAACTTGGCTCAAGGTGTCATTCAGGTCCCCGAACTTTCAAAGTGGCATTTATAGGTCCCTAAACTTGGCAGCAGATTTTATTTAGGTCCCAAACTTTCAGGGCGATCATCTTAGGTCCCTAAACTTGGCAAAATGTGTCATCCAGGTCCTAAATACTGTAGCTCGGAATTTAAAAAGAAAATTTAATTTTAGTTACTGTAGATACGATCTGTAGAATATTCCAAAAATTGTATCTTTTTCATACGATCTCCGATGAAGATAATTTTTATACAACATTTGTAGCTTTCGACGAGGTCTACAAGTTTATAGTTTTGAGTTTTTTAATTTGAGGTCGTTAAGATGCTCAAAAAAGTTAAATAAGTTTTCGGCAATATATTAATCGCGTACAAGCGGTCGTCGCCTTAGAAAAATTATATCTTTCTTATATGCTATCAAATGGAGATACTTTCTATATGAAAGTTGTAGCATTCGATGAGATCTACAACTTTCTAGTGTTGAGTGTTTTAATTTGAGGCATTTAAGACGCTCAAAAAGATTAAAACGCCGATTTTGGTTTTTGCATAGTAGTTTTCTATTTTTAATTTTTTGAGCATCTTAACGATCTCAAATTAAAAAACACAAAACTAAAAAGTTGTAGATCTCATCGAACGCTACAACTTTCGTATAGAAAGTATCTCCATTTGATAGCATATAAGAAAGATATGATTTTTTTCAAGGCGACGAGCGCTTGTATGCGATTAATATACTGCTGAAAACTTATTTAATTTTTTTAGCATTGTAACGACCTCAAATTAAAAAACTCAAAACTATAAAGTTGTAGACCTCATCGAAAGCTACAAATTGTGTATAAAAATTATCTTCATCCAAGATCGTATGAAAAAGATACAATTTTTAGAATATCCTATTGATCGTATCTACAGTGCCCGAAATTAGATTTTTCTTTTTTAATTCCGAGCTACAGTATTTGGGACCTAGATGACACCCTTTGCCAAGTTTAGGGACCTGGGGTGATCACCTTGAAAGTTTGGGACCTAAATGGCATCTGCTGCCAAGTTTAGGGACCTATAGATGACACTTTGAAAGTTCGAGAACCTGAAGGACACCTTGAGCCAAGTTGAAGGACCGGCTGTGCATTTTTCTCCTTTATTAACCCATCACAAACAAGGTTCATGACATCACATCAGCTTTTGGACTACATTTTCTTATATTACTACTGTAAAAGATAACATCAAATGATCTGCTGACATAGTGACATTACCCAGAAAGCAAACAAAGTATCCCACATGTATGGGGCACGAAAGTTGGGCATTCATCATCAGCAGAACAGGCAACTAGGTAGGCCCTTCAACACAGTGAGGGCAATTCAGGTGGGGGGGGGGGGGGGGGGGCACCAATGCGTGACTTCTCTACGAGCTGTTATTGTTTTTATCAGCATGGGTATATTATTTGGATGAAGAGAAAGAAATAAAACTCACGACATGCCCATCACACGAGAGTAGAAGTCAAGGCTGACTTTTGGGTCCTTCACACGTAACATCTGAAACAAAACAACAGAAATTTTCATGATAATTACCTCCGCAAGTACAACAGTAGAAATGATTATGGTAATAAGCTGGCCCACCAATGGTTAATTCCAAAACCATGGAGCGAATAATAGTTTAGCAAAGATACAGGAATAGTAGCAATACAAGCCCATTAAATATTTAGAATCAAATTCTGAGATTTAAGAGCCCATTTAGTAGCATTCTTGAGCACCAATTCCTTGCAGAAATCGGTATCCTTCAACGGCGATGATTTTGCCAGTGACCACAGGATTTCGTATATATGTGCTTAGTTATTTGTGATGTCTGGCATTTAATTTTTCTGTGGACTTGTGATGTCTGCTACATGTCATGCTCATAGTGCATGCCAACGCTGACATATTCAAAAAAGGGTGTACAAGGTGCTGAAAGCTCTCACACAAGGTACGCTCACCCTTGATTTATTTTGCAAGGAAGGCTGGACCTAACCTAGAACGTTGAGGACACAAGTGGAGAGCTTCTACCACTGTGCCAGGCCTACATTATGATTTTCATACACTCCAGTTTTTACATGTAACCAGTTGCTGCAGCATGTTCTTGCTTGAGCTGATTCAGTCATGAATATAAATGCAAAAGGAGTGAAAATGTTGTGAAATTGTGAATGCAAACCAACTGAATATATGTTTTCTGAATGTGAGTGTGTGTTTCCTCTGCTCACATTACACTTTGAACATGTATGGTGCTGCATTCCCAGTACTTCTGCCATGCCATGGTGCTTCGCTGAAGAGCACTCCAGGACAACTGCGCTATGAAACTATCTGAATGTGTTTCACAAACAAGCCTACCCCATGGTGCTTTGTTGTTGTGTTTCAGGCAAAATTATTTACATCTGATCATCGAAATGTGTAAATGGCAGGTGCATTTGAATCGTTTTCAACCATAAACTATTATTTATGATATGATTTTTAAAGAGCAGATAAAACTTAAAGAAGTGTACCATGGAGATGGAGCTTATCAGTTTCTTCAAGTGCAATCATGAAACTATGGGCATGATTTGTTGCCTTGCCCAAACTTGCCCACTAGTCTATCTTGGAAAGGTTATGCAAGGCAAACCTTGCTAGGTGAGGAGAGCCAATTTGCCCCTCTCCTTCTCCTCCCTCAAGCAAGGGAATCCTTGCCCAAACTGAGACCAAGCAAAGTATCCAAACATGCTTCCTTCACCTCTAACCTTGTTAGGCAAGAGTGAGCATGTAACACCCGGTTTTAAGAATAAAATTTTAGGGTGTCACAGAGCAAGAGAAGCAAACATGTTCTATGTGACCGAAAGAGCTTGTTCATGTCCTGCCTTAACTTATTCCTTATGTTCTCTGAAATGAGTGCTTTCCAATATGTGCAAATTTCTTTGAGGTTTTGGTCATACATGCAGATATTGTTTTGGTGATCCAATCAAATCTGTAAATTCTGATTTTCCAAAAGAACAATGAAAAGCAATTGTGTGTTAATGCAATGATGTCCAGCTCCCCTACAAGTTCGAGAGAAAAATGGAAAACGGAGTTTCCAGGGTGAATGAGGATCTGGAGCCCTGCCACACAAGCCCTTGTAACAAAGTGAGCACAGAGTTCGACCTGCTTCAGAATTCAGATATCCAAATTGTTTGATAGGTATAAAAATGCATGCTACATCAGATACAATTTTTCTTTGCATTCCACAACATGAGCAGCAGCAAATTTGGATAGGAGGGGGGCACATCGGGCACCAAAACTAGAAATCCGAGCTGAATAGCACGCACATGTGCTTGATAAACACCTCGGTGAAAATAGAAAGGAGTAATGCTAGAGTTACCGTTTGCTGCAAGAAGTATCCCTTGGTGGCGGGATCGACCTCGGTCTGGAGCCCCGGGTTATTCGCCGGCGCCTCCTTTGGTCCTGACGAAGTCGACATGGCGGCGGGCGAGAACCGGCGAAATCGGTCGAACCTCTGTGAAATCAAGAAAATGGTGAGTGAAAAAACCTGAGTGAAGTCTCCATAATCATCAATCGAAATCCTCAGCTACGGAACACGGAACCTTGAAGTGCGATGCGCAGGAGATGTGCGACGCGCAGGGAAGGCTGCGGAGGAACGCGCAGGATGGGGAGAGGAGCAAGGCACCAGCCATAGCTAGAGCGCCAGGGTTTATATTTATATAGGATAATATGAAGAATGCCAATTGATCTTTACGGCTCCTGGTCTTCTGGGTCCTTCCTTCGGTCGGGAACTCGGGCCTGCTGGAAATTTGTGGGTAAGAGCATCTGAATTCTTTCCTTAAAACTGGTTCTCTAAATTTAGCTTCTTCGTTTGATCTTATCAGCCAAAATTAACAATATTTTTCAGTCATAGTCAAAATTAATATTTCTTTTCAGCTAACAGAAGTTATTTAAATAATAATATTTTCTAAATCTTTGCATCCTCTCATGTGCATTCCAGTCTCGCTCACCTTTAGTTGCAATAAATCAAAAATAAAAGTGGATATTTGAAGATCTAATTAAAATTATTGGAAGATATTAATGAAAATTTATATTTCTATCATAAAAAAGTTTATAGAGAGGCTCTTAGAATTGCTCCAACAGAAATTTGCAACATATGGAATCGCCATGCACAGTTAAATTAGCCTCCGTATCTAGAATCAGAATTAAATCCATATATGAAGAGAAGAGAGTATTTTCTATAATAAGGTTGTATTGTATGCAAAGAAATAACTTTTCTATAGACTCAACTTCGTATTGTAAAGGACCTAGTTTCATGGCTATAGGAATGGCCCAAGAACATCCAATGCAGATGCTCCAATGGCATGATTGTTTGAGTTGCATTTTTTGTGCTTTTGGCTAAAAAATGGCTTCCTAGATTTTGGTTATGACTGTTTAATTTCTTAGTGTCTTAACATAAAAAATTAGAAAAACTTAAAAAATGGCTTTCTAGATTTTGGTTTCTGACTATTATTTTTTTCTATTTTTAGCTTCTTAGCATAAAAGATTGAAAAACTCCACTCAACATGTTTTTTCACTTTTAATTTATTTTCTCATATGTCAACTTTCTATCTTTTCAAAAATTAGCTTAGGGATTCTGAAATCTAGATTCTTCTGAAATCCAGATTCTAGAATCTAGATTTCTAGAATCCGGATTATGGATAATAAAAATCCCTACCTCTTTGGTTCTCTGGATTCTGCCAAGGGATTATAGCTGTTGCAACACATATTTGTTCAAAATACCCTTAAATTTGGCAGCACAAGGTGGCAAGTATCCCGAACAATCAGGGGGTCACGGGATTACGAGATTTTGAGAATCCGGGCTCGGGATTCTTGGTAACCCTTGGAGAAACCCACCCGCTTAGAGTCCATTCAGATATTTTTTATCTACTTTTCACCATCTCGGAGGAAACCAGACCGGACCTTAACAGCTAGTTATTTTGTTTGAATTATTGGCTTCTAGCCGGCAGAAGTTAACCAAAGGCTGAAACAAACGAACCCAAACTTCTAGGCTCGCTCTGTTTGGTTGAGTTTATAAGTACTTATTTCGACTTCTTTCTAGGAATAGTATTTTTCTCTGGTAAGAAATTAATTTTTAAGCTATCATTTTCTTTAACTATTGCAGCTATGATTGTTTTAACTAGTTCATCATCTGGATGGCACCTTTCTGATCCAGCCTCAATACCACCTGACACTGAACAGTTACTTCCTAAACGATCGACTGCTCTAGGCTTCAGATCTCCGCGACAGTTGGTATTTCCTAAAGGCCCGAAACTGATCACAAATCTAGAAACGGCGGCGGTGCATCAAGCCATCAAGTGTAGAGGTGGTGACTGGCGACCCGGCAACTCGATGCCGCTGCGGTAGCCGGGGCAGTGTAGAAGCAGGAGGCGGCGACGAGATGACGACTCGGCGATGGCGTGGTAGTGTGACAGCCGGCGACTACGAGTTTGACATCCGAGGACAATTGTACAGTGGATCAACTTAGGCTCTGTTCGCTTCACCTGAAAAGCTGAGCTGATTTAGACTGAACCTGATTTGTTGTGAGGAGAAATACTGTTGCAGAGCTGAGAAATATGTGCTGTTTAGTTGAAGCGAACATAACCTTCAAAAATGGCATCACCAAAGAAGAGCAAATATGTAATGAACCCATCACGGCGTCCGGCGCCCGTGGGACGCCGCGTGACGCCCGCCCCAGGGCGATTGCGCTTTTTTTCTTTTTGTTTTTCATTTCCTTTTCTTTTTCCTTTTTTCTTTTTCTTTTTCGTTTCTTTTTATTTTTTATTTTTTTTATCTTTTTCTCTTTTTCCTTTTCTTTTTTGTTTCCATTTCTTCGTTATCTTTTTATCTTTTAACATTTATATATATATATATATATATTATTTCTTTATATGTATATTATAAAAGTATATCGAAAATTTTACATATGTTGCAAATGTTTTTAGATGAATGTTGCAAGTGTTGTTTAAAATGTTTTATCTTTTTCGGACGTATGTTTTAAGTGTATGTTTATAATATTTTATCTTGTTTTCCAAATAAATGTTTTACATGTGTTTCATTTGGATGTTACATATGTTTTCACATGTATTGTTGCAACTATTATATCTAAATGTTACGTATGTTTGTAAATGGTTTTCAAGTGTTTTTAGATGGTTTTTTTTCTAAATGTTTGATACGTATGTTTCGAGTGTTTAAGTTGTTTCGTACATATGTTGCAAGTGTATATGAATGTTTCAAAAGTATATCTGATGTTGCAGCTAATGTTTCGTATGCATGTTTCATGCCCTTCGGCCGGTTGGGAGGTCCGACACCGGCAACGACCCTCCTTCGTCCCAGCCGGCGTGACCTCGCATCTTCCCAGCAACCGTCATCCCTCTGCCAACACGCTCGTCTTCCTTGCCTCCTTTCGTGCTTCATAGCGGCAATCCTCCATCCCCAGCAACTTCGCCACTTGATCCGGCTTGGCCGGGGTAACCTCCCATCAGTCGTCGTCTACCTCCTCCATCGCCGGCTGGCTAGAACCGGCCGTTCCCCTCCTCTACTCTGCGTTGTCTGAGGGTGAAATATGCATGTTGCAAAAGTATGCTGTTGACGGTAGTTATTGTATGATTTTACACGTCAACCAATCATGAAAAAGGATATAATTGAGAGCCACCACCTAGAATAGGGTTTAAACTAACAGAATTCCACGAGTTTTGGTGAATCCGTGTTTTTCTGGGACCATACAGGAAAAGAACCAAGAAGGACCCACATATCAAAGAAAAATATCAAATTCCATCGCAACGGTGGATCAAGAATATTATAGAGGGCTCCAGAGACACGTCTGCAAAAGCGAGACCCAGATGGTAGCCGGGAGAGGTCGGCTGACCTGTTTGATCCGAGGGCTATGGTTCATCGCTTCGGCCTTTATATACAGCCTCAGACCCCCAGGGTTTCAGATGATCCAGAGAGAAATCAATCCAGGGTTTTAGAAACCCACCGACATATTTAGAGAGAAGTAGAAACCCAAGATAGGATCTAAAGCCAAGCATCAAGTAGAAGATTAGCCTTATAGTCTTTCTAGATTAGGGCTAGTCTTATTCTAGAAGTGGTGTGGTAGAAGAGCTGGAGATAGTTGAAGGAGTTGCCGGCCTGTCGGTGACTGCTCTACAACTTGTACCCGCGGATTTAAGTCCTTCTTTGGGGCTTATTTCTGAAGATTTCTTCGGAGTTCAATTTCTAATCCAAGTGAGTAACATTGCTATTATTGTTCTTAAGGTTTACGATTCTTTCGAGTGCTTTAGTCTTGGTAGCTCCTTGATTGAAGTAGTAATTTATAGTTTAATCTTGGTGTTTAGATTATATTTGCTTGTAAATGCCCCATACTGTCCGGATCGGTGATAGCTCGCGAGGGTGATCTAGCCTTGTTGAATCTTTCATAGTCCACCTCCCTTTAGTAGGACCGTAGGTCTCTTTTACTAAGGAATTTGCCCTTTGCCGGTACTTTTCTATAGTAATTCCCCATTAAGAACAATCATATCATATCTTGTGAGGATTAGAACTAGAAGCTTTAGCAATCTTCTTTATCACCCTATCTTCCCCGTCCTTAATAGCAGCTCAGGGGTTAAGTCTAGATTCTAGTTATCCCGTTTTCCCTGTAGTAAAATATAAATAACGATACCTTGGAATGCTCCCGGGTGAAGTGCTACATCGGTATCTGTCCGTTTGCAGATAATCCTAGTGTTTATTTGTTTGAGTTATCTTATACCAACAAGCATTTCTGGCGCCGTTGCCGGGGAAAACAGTTGAAACATTTAGAGTCTATCTTAGCCTTATATTCATACTTTTATCTTTATTATCTCCTTATTTTTTGTTTTCATCCTTATGGATGCCATTGAAACCACACCCGTCTATAAATATGTTGCATCCACGAGCACAAGCCATAGGCTTAGGCAATCCTCAAAGCCTATCCAAACCTCTACCTATGAGCTATGCCCATGTCTGATTGAGATGGTCCAAAGCCAATCCTTTTCAGGAGAGGGAGATAATAATCCTTATCTTCACCTATGAAAGTTTGAACAGACCTGTGACTGCCTCCGTATAGAGGGCATGTCCGATGAAACATTAAAGTGGAAGCTTTTTCCTTTCTCTTTGAAAGGAAGAGCTAAAACCTGGTATGATCGAACCGTAGAGAAAGAGAAAGGAGATTGGGAAACACTTTGTTCTGACTTCTGTTTAGAATTCTACCCCCTTTCCAAAATTGTCAACCTCAGAATCAAGATTCTATCTTTCAAACAGAAAGATAATGAATCTTTGGCCATCTCCTGGGAACGTTTTAACTATCTCATAAATTCTGAACCAAACCTATCCATACCAGACCCGATTCTCATTCAGCACTTTTTTGTGGGTCTGAAGAGAAAATCCAAAAAGCATCTAAACTACTCTGTGGGAGGATCTTTCGCACATGTTTCGGATTCTGAAGCACGAAAGATCCTAGACAAAATCCTAGATAACCAACCCGAGGAGAAGTTAGAAGAAGAGTTTAGGGTAGCTGAACCTGAACCTTTACCATCAACATCTTAACCCTCAGATATCTCAATTTCTAACCCTATGAAAAAGGAGGATACTTCGCTTTCGGATTTTACACTTGAAATTAAAGATGATCTTTTCTCCGAATTTGGAAACACCTCTAACTTCCATATGATTAAGAAGCCTTAGGAGTCCAAGAAACCATCTTTAGAACCTTTAGACCCTCCTGAAGTAGCCTTCTATAGAAGGACCACAATAGAGCTCATAGCCATAATCTGTAATGATTGGCTAGAAGAATCAGAGGTTTCCTCTGACGTGATCCGATTGGATTCACCTTCTGTCTTAAACAAATGCCAAATCCATAAAGGCTCTTTTGAAGCTTTTATGGGTGTTAACATCATGTCGGCATCATTTGCTCAAGATTTATTGATGCACATGCCACTAACCCCAACCACAAAGCTCTTGAAAAGTTCTTCCGGGCACATTATTCCAAGTTTGGGTATTCTTTATGTGCTCCCTATCCGGGTAAATGACACCATACTTTATCTAAGTTTTTATATCTTTAATGTCATGGAGTTCGACCTATTGATAGGCCAACCAATTGGAAGGCTTATTCAAGAAGGAAAAACAGGGAAAATCAATATCCAACTTGGGAAAAACTTTAGATTTCCTTTGTCCATTACCCGTTCCTTAAATGCTAAGACTGAGTCATATCCTGAGCCTGATCCAATTAGTGAGATCACGGTGGCTGCCCTTGATTTTCTGAGAGAATCCCATCTTGAAGAAGATGAGGAGTTCTTCATCGAGGAAGAAGCTGATCACTGTCTTAGAAAAGCATCGATCAGCTTTTGGCTATTCACTCCAAGATCTGAAGGGAATCAATCCTGTTCTTTGCACCCATCGCATTCCAACTGATCCTAACATCATACCATCTTGAGAGCCCCAGCGTAGGCTCAACAATGCGATGAGAGAGATTGTGAAGAAAGATGTCTTGAAGCTATTGCATGCCGAGATTATCTATCCTGTGCCGCATAGTGAGTAGGTAAGCCCTGTCCAAGTTGTGCCTAAAAAGGGAGGCATGATAGTTGTAAAAAATGACAAGAATGAGTTAATCCCCCAGAGAACCATCACTGGATGGCGGATGTGCATAGATTATAGAAAACTCAACAAGGCAACAAGGAAAGATCACTTCCCTTTGCCCTTCATTGATGAGATGTTAAAGCGATTGGCAAGCCACTCTTTCTTCTGTTTCCTTGATGGATATTCTGGATATCATAAAATTTCTATCCACCCTGATGATCAGATCGAAACCACCTTTACATGTCCTTATGGAACCTATGCCCACCGTAGGATGTCCTTTGGATTGTGTAATGCAACAACTTCTTTTCAAAGATGTATGATGTCTATCTTTTCTGATATGATTGAAGAAATCATGGAAGTTTTCATGGATGACTTTTCTGTTTATGAAAAAACTTTTGATGATTGTCTTGAAAATTTAGACAAGGTTTTGCGAAGATGTGAAGAAAAACACTTAGTCCTTAATTGAGAAAAATGTCATTTTATGGTTAGAAAAGGAATAGTGCTAGGACACCTAGTGTCTGAAAGAGGGATAGAGGTAGACCGAGCTAAAATTGAAGTAATTGAATAACTACCTCCACCTGTGAATGTTAAAGGGATTAGGAGTTTCTTTGGTCATGCTGGCTTTTATAAATGCTTTATACAAAACTTTTCACATATTGCTAGACCTCTTACAAACTTGCTGGCCAAGGATGCTCCCTTTGATTTTGATGATGCTTGCATGAAATCTTTTAACACCCTTAAGCAAACATTCATCTCTGCACCAATCATTCAACCCCCTGATTGGTCTTTACCTTTTGAAATTATGTGTGATGCTAGTGATTATGCTGTGGGGGCAGTTTTGGGACAAACTAAAGATAAAAAGCATCATGCCATTGCTTATGCTAGTAAAACTCTGACAGGACCACAACTTAATTATGCAACAACTGAAAAAGAACTCCTGGCTGTTGTTTTTGCTATTGATAAATTTATATCTTACTTAGTTGGAGCTAAGGTGATTGTTTACACTGATCATGCTACTTTGAAATATTTGCTCATTAAGAAAGATGCTAAACCTAGACTGATAAGATGGATTTTACTACTCCAAGAATTTGACTTAGAAATAAAAGATAAAAATGGAGTAGAAAACTCTGTAGAAGATCACTTGTCTAGAATGCATTTTGAGAATATGCAGGAAATGCCCATCAATGACTCGATGAGAGATGACATGCTCTATTGGATCACCCGATCCGACCCCTGGTACGCAAATATTGTGAATTTTTTGGTTACAGGATATGGTACACCAGGGGAGGACAAAAGGAAGCTCATCTACGAGAGTCGACAACACATGTGGGACCCATCATACCTCTTTAGGATATGTTCAGATGGACTACTCCGGAGATGTGTGCCAGCGGAAGAGGGGATCAAGATCATTGAAAGATGCCACTCATCACCATATGGAGGTCATTATGGCGCATTTCGCACATATGCAAAGATTTGGCAAACTGGATTCTTTTGGCCCACCATGTATGATGACATGAAAAGTTTTATTCAGAGGTGTCGGGCATGCCAACGGCATGGAAATATCAATTCAAGAGATGCCGTGCCACTCATCAACAACCTCCAAGTAGAGCTCTTCGATGTCTGGAGAATTGACTACATGGGGCCATTTCCAAAGTCAAAGCAGTGTGAGTACATTTTGGTGGCAGCAGACTACGTCTCAAAATGGGTAGAAGCTATGCCATGCAAAGCTGCAGATTCCAGTAGCTCAAAAAGGATGTTTGAAGAAATAATATTTCCAAGATTTGGTACTCCAAGGATGGTAATTAGTATCCCACTTCATCGATAAGAGATTTCAATTATATTTGGCAAGACATGGGGTCCGTCACAACATTGCCACTCCATACCATCCTCGGACAAGTGGGCAAGCAGAGACATCAAACAAATAGATCAAGAACATTCTGCAGAAAACGGTCAACGAAATAGGAACAACATGGAAAGAAAGGCTATCAGAAGCACTATGGACATACAGAACAGCCTACAAGACACCAGTTGGAATGCCACCATACCAGCTTGTTTATGGAAAAACTGTCACTTGCCAGTAGAGCTTGAGTTCAAGGCTCACTGGGCAATCAAGAGATGGAATATGGATTTGGATGCTACAGGAATAAAAAGAAAAATGCAACTCTCTGAACTAGATGAATGGCGTGAGAAAGCATATCATAACTCCAAGATCTATAAAGAGAGAACCAAAAGATGGCACAACAAGAGGACAAAGAAGAAGGACTTCGCACCCGGAGATCAGGTATTACTTTTTAATTACAGGGTGAAGTTATTCGGTCATGGAAAGCTACGAAGCAAATGTGAAGGACCATTCAAGGTGATCAACACTTCGTCCCATGGTGTGGTCACACTTCAAACCGACGAAGGTACGTTATTTAAGGTAAATAGTCACCACCTCAAACTCTTTCTAGAACCGATAAAGGGCCCAGAGGAATTAGATATTATTGAATTTATTAATTTACCAAGTGTATTAGGGGCTAAACCTTCTTTTTGCCTTCCCACAAGGGAAAGTGCACTTTTTGGAAACTAAATATCGCGAGAAAGGCGCATGAAAAGACCGGAGGCCATCGGGCACCAGGAAAGGTCGCCCGATGTTGATGGTAGTTATCTATCCTTTTTATCCATCAACTAAACATGAATCAAGGGCATAAAACAATCCACAACATAGTTATAGGGTTTGATTCTAACAAGTTCTACGAGTTTTGGGGTTCTCACTTGTTTTGCAGGGTATGAAGGGATATTCAATTTTTCACCGAATAAAAGTATCTCAAATGAGGAATTGGAGTTGACCATTGCGTAGAGCTCGTTGAGACAATCGAAACGGATATATTACTTGCTATTTTTGGAGTCTGGAATAAAAAGATATGGATTTTACAAACAATAGAAGATTCTGGAATATGAGCTGCGGGATTAATTGGGAGCTGCGGGATTAATTGGGCCCAAATCAGAATTTAGCCCAGAAAGAGTCCTAACGTCAGTACAAGATCGGTTTTGATCCGACAGTGGTGATGGAGAGTTGTAAACGCAATACGGATCGATGACGTGGCAGTTCCTTGGCCCCTACTCCACCTCAGACTATATATACGGCCCCTGAGACCCCCTAGGCACCATCCCTTTCATTGTTATAATTCATATTCTCTAGTTAGGGCTTGGATGGAGAGGTGTCCCATTGAAGGATAACCTCTCTCCAATGTTGTAGATTACTTCTAGTTGAGAGTTAGGGAGAGCGGAGCCATGCTCGGGTTCTGGAGGAGTCTTCTGAGGTCTGGTATGACTTGTATCTTATCTCTGTAAGACTTATGGTTTTATATATTCATCTTCTCTATTTACTTATATGCTTTATTATGTGATTGGTTAGTATAGTTGTTATACTTGGCATTGGATATCCGCTCGCATCGAGTGCCCTAGTTTTCATGAGATTAGAGTAGTAATTAATAGCGTAGACATGGTATCTAGACTAGAGGTTACCTGAGATTGCACTCAACTTTACGAATAGTTGTGGTAGCCCCAGGAGGTGACAGCTCTGATGTCCGACGTATTCCACCTCATGTAGGTTGATGATTGTAGGACCGTAGTCAGAGCTTCCTAGTCCCATTCTCATCTCAGTCTGAGACTAGTGTTCTGATGTCCCGAAGTGCTATTGTGTGATTCCCTATCTAACTATCGTTCAGTTATCTTAGAACCCAAGTAATAGAGAAGTATCTAGGAATCTTGAACTCTCCCGTTGTCCTCTCAACTAGACTACTTAATTATCTTACAAGTGATTACTATGCATAACTCCTATCATTTATCACTTACCCCTACTATAGTCTAGTTGGTGAGCTAAGTTAGTAGATACATGATGATAACTATTAGATTCTTTAACCATTGCTTCCCTGTGGTAAAATATAAATAATGATACTCTGGAATACTCCCAGGTAAAAGCTACAATGGTATTCTGTGCGCTTGTGGAATCTTTCATATTCTATTTACACTTAATAAATACCAACAAGCTTTTTGGCGCCGTTGCCGGGGAAACAATTGACATAAAGATTTTGATAGTGATCTTAATGTCTATTAATTTAGTGTACCACTAGCTTTAGTAGGATTACCCCTTTCTGTTGAGTTGTGGAATAAGATAGGACAGCAGAGGCCGTTTTAACCTTCTGGCAAGTTCCACAAGACAAGAAGAAGCATTGAAGAACTCTAGGGTGCCTGAACATTCAAGATTCATCAACAATGGAACCCTGCCATCTCACAGGTTTGCACACATATATGTATTTCTTTCTAACCCTTTGTAGATTGGAGAAAAGGACATCGTCACAACAATTCAAATCACATCTCAAGTGACGAACATAGAGGCTTGCTACACACAAATCATGGTAAGTATGATCAAGAAGGTGAGAAAGTCTTGCTCTTGGACTTTATACTTTTGAGTAGTTATCTTTAATTCTTGCATCTCATTGCATATTTACTTTAATCCATGTATCCACTCCATTTAGTTTACGTTCCCTTATATCAAATCCATAGCATGTTTAGTTCTTGCATACATCCGTACCACTTGCATATTAAAAAGAAAAAATATATACCTCACTATGATCATACTATTTCATCTCTATTTGAATAAATCCTTGTAATGCTTTCATGCTTACACTTTCTATACAAGTATGTTTTAGTTTAGAAGTACTGCAAATACTTCCATAGGCTTTTAAATTAAGCGTGGTGCTTAGGTTAAAATTGCCTACCTTAGTCAAATTAGACATGGAGTCTAGTTTGATTATTGAACTAAAAATTGCTTGTGTACGCATTGGTTATTTTGTCAGACTAACCCCTGCAGGAAACTCTCAAATCAATTTGGGGAAGTCATAGGATAAACTTAAATCAGAGATGAAGCAAGGCACATGAATTCCAACAACTATGCACAAGGGAGAGGTCCTGCTCAACAGACCTAAGAACCAGGAGTCAGGAGTCATCGCCGTCCAGTTGAAGCACAAGGAAGAAAGACCAAATTCCACCAAAGTTGATCTGACCATGGTCTTCCTCCTCTCAAGCTCCCGTCGCTCAGGCACGCTGGTTTGCAATTCCTCTACTCACCATTGCCTTACTTCTATAAGTTTGATTAGTTCTACAAATGCAATATATGAAAATCAAACTTAAGACAACATAAAATCAATCCTCTAAAGAAGAAGTAATGGTGAATAATAAATGTTCTATTTTAATGTTCAAACAACTTCTCTATATTATAGAAAGTGACCTTTAGCTTTATGACAACACTATCCCTGTCATCACTTGTATATTTCTTCGGGTATGTGTTGTCCACTAATACTTCGCAGAAATAGAACAATGAGAGGAGCAAAAGGTCCGAACAAAACTCAAAAGGGAGAACAAAAGGATGTCGTAGGAGACAAAGCCACTCATGAACAAGACACTATTGTTGGTATAAATTAACTGCACTCTATTAAATAAGATCGTATTCAGATTATCCGCAAGTGCACAGATAATATACCGCTGTCACATTTTACCTGGAGGTTTTAAATATCGTATCCACAGGGAACAGTAGGTGATAATGACCAAGCCGATGAACTTAACCCTACAATTAGGCTAGATAATATCAAGAAAGAGGAAATAACTAAATGATTATCTAGTTCCAACAACCGGTAAGGTTTGAATAATATCGTTGTAACTGGGCAGTGAAATGAATAAGAGTGGAAATCAGAGTTCCCTCCTACCAAACACTTATACACCTATCGATCCTATCAACGGGAAGTGGACTACAGAGGAATCAACATAGCTGCCACCTACGCGAACTACCACTATCCGGCCAATCATGGGACATTCACAAGTAAACATAGCCTAGGCACCACACCTACACTACGAAATACTACTTCAATCAAGCAATTACCAAGATCAAAGTACTCAATATGAGTTGCAAACTTAAGAACGAATAAGAACAAATGCTTACTTGAATTAGACGTTGAATACAAAAGTACCTCAGAACGTAGCTCCGGGCGAGGAAGCTGAATCCAGATGAATACAGCTACGAAGAAGCGCCGACAGGTCGGAACTCCTCCGAATCTCTACTTCTCTACTCTATTCCTCTACTTATCTAAACAAGACTAGATCTAGAAGAACTAGTCTCTCCTAATTGCTACATCTAACCCTAACTGGAGATATTGAATTGAAGCTCAGGAATAAGGATGCCTCCAGGGGTCTGCCCCTTTATTTATAGCCTGGTGGGATGAACGTGCGCCGTAGGAACAAATCAACTTAACCAAGGGCCGAGATGACTCCTCAAAGGAGGTGGAGGAAGACTCCAGAAGGCGGGGGCCAAAACCCTACGGGGCACCGGCCAGCCCCACCCTAGGGCCGGCCGGCCCCACTTTGTGGGGTCTCGGGCCCCGGTTGCTCGTGTATGTTCTAGATCCTTCCCACGTCCTGATGACGATGTTTCCTTCACGGTTAAGTTTCGTGTCTTTTACGCACTTTAATCCCTCTTTTACGCTTTTCCAGAATACTCCCTGGAAAATACAGAATATGCAAAACTCGTGGAAATTGTCAGTTAAAACCCTAGACTAGTGTGTATTCATGTGTCCTTTCATGTCTAAGGTTCTAATAAAAGTTGACGTTATCCACCGTCAACAACTCCCCCAAGCTTACCTTTTGCCAGCTCCTTGGCAAACAACCTAAGCCTAATTATTAATATATTTGGATCAGGAGTTGGTACAATGCTTTCATGCCTTCTAAGTACACGTGCTTTCAAACAGAAATTCTCCTCCGGATTAGACAAAACTGCTCTAACTTTTAAATTTATCCATTTTACTTTTAACTATGGGGCTTTACAGCTTTTGCATAAGTCTTGAGAAATCGAAAGACAGAACAATCAAGTTAAGCACTATGTCTCAAATTCTTCACAGTACCAGTATTCCGAAGTTTTGCAAGTTTTCAGAATAAAACTTAGAGCTTAATTGTATGACATCCTCAAGTCTCTTAGTATATATGGTATTTATGGATCTCACTGAGGCATTAATGATGTTATGCCTTCCTACAACTAAGGATTATAGTGGAGCTTATTGGAGTGGTAATAACAAGGATGAGCATACTTGCAATTCTTATATTGTAAAGTCAAACAATGGATCCACAGAGAGTCAAGTCATACAATCAAACCAAGATGTGTATGTGTATGGAATATGGTGGATAGGTGTATATAAGGTGGCTAATCCTAATTCTACTTTTGCTCTTTAAAAATAGATCTCTCTCTTGGAACTTAGAACTTTTCGGGAAAACATGGGCTATCCTTTATTCTCTTTTCTTCTTTTCTTTCTCTCTCTTCTTTTTTCATAGGGAGGCGGGCATCTAAGTACCCATTGTTTTAATTGTCGGGACACTTGTCCATCTTTTACTCTCTTTTCTTTTTTCTTTTTTTCTTTTCTTTTTTCAATACTTTTGCATAGCCACATACATCCTTTGAATATAAATAATTGGAGAGATAATGATAAGAACTTAGAGCAATTAAACAGGGGCTGTCCTATAGGGTATATTTTTGGGTGTTTACTCCCAGTGTAGGAGAAAACATTTTTAAGGTGGATCTGGTTGGAAGTGGAAAATGATTACGCTTACTCCCAGAGTAGGAGTAATGCATATGTGGGTGGAGTGTGTAAGTGATCTTGATTTTAAAAGCATGACAAGACTCTCATAAGGTATACAACAAAGGTTGACTAAACTCAATGAAAAGCAAGCAGCCTAAATGTGCAAAGGTTTTCCTATCTCTTAATGTATCATATATGGCTTTGGTAGGAATTCACACTTTTTCATACAAGAGCTCATCATGTAAGATTTTAAATTTAAAATAAATCTCCAGAACTTAGTATTGCTAGGAATAAGATAAACAGCAGCTCAACCTTCATGTATCATATCAATCAATCACCTAGACTTAGCTGAAGCAGTTTCAGGTTCAGAGTAAATTCTTAAGCCAAAACAGTAGTATCCAAAACTCAGGAGAATTTAAGGTTGAAAATCAGGCACTTGAAAGGAATTACGGCAGCGCAACTATTCATCATCTTCAAGATAAAATTTTAAGGTTCTCCAGTTTTATTTGACTCTAACCTAGACTGACTATAGACACACTCTAAGACCACTCTAATATATAGCTAAGTTTTTATTTGGTTTTCAAATTTTATCTTACTAGCTAACTCACGCGAAAAAAGCGATATGGTACAATAATAATAAGGTGGGAAACTTATACTTAGTTAGATTTTAAATGAAGGGTGCCCTCCCCCAAGCTGGATGTTTGACAGGGTTTTTGATGTTGCAAATTGAGTGATCCTTTTGGGAGCAAGTGTATTGGCAGTGTATGGGCGTCGGGTTGACTAGCTCTTTGATCTTGTATTTTCCTATGAAACTCAATTGCTAACAAAAATACCAAATCTCATAGAGAGGGGTTAGGTTTAGTACCACTCCATGGTAAGTGATTGGTTTTATATTTCCAGCAGATATTTCCTAATTGGGTGGATCTTCATGTGCCCACATATTTTTTGGGTTTTTCTAAAAAGTGTGGACCTTCATGTGCTCACATATTTTTGGTAGTTTTAGATATTTCTATGATACTATTGTGAAGCTTCATGTGCTCACATATTTTTCGTATTTTATGACTTTATAAAACAGATTCGATAATCGCATAGGTATAGTTACCTGATAACTAGGGGATGCTCCTCCCCCAAGCTAGATGTTTGCAATACTTGGTGTTGATGATCTTTTAGAGCTTGTCAGCAATAGTCCTAGTGGGCTCCACTGATGGACTCACTCCTCAGTCATAGTGTCATTCCTACAGAATTATACTCCAACAAGAAAACCAAAACTCGAGGCTCGAATTTAATAAGAGGTTAACGATCAGCCAATATGTAATTAATTATTCTTTTTGGGTTGATTTTAAATTGATAGGTTCTAGCAGGATTCTTTTTAGGATTTTCTGATTTTCTTATGCAGAAAAGTAAATATGTATGCATGATGTATATTTTATTTTTATGCCATCACTGAGAATATTTATTCTCATGGGGCTTAGGATTTTCATAATGCAAGAGAGTAGATACAGATGCTATTATCATTTTTTATGCCACCACAGTAAATACTCCTACAGGGTTACCATAAGTTTATTCACGTGGGGCTTTAATATTTTGTGATGCAGTAAATAAGACAATAAAGATTTTTCTTTTTTTCTTTTGATATGCATAAAGATGAATATGCTAAAGTAAAATTACTAATATAAATTATGAATACTAATTAATTAGATAACTACCATGTTACCTTATGGCAAAGGTGCGGGATTTAAAGTCTACCGACAGGACTTTTTCTTCCACTCTTGTGTATCTCTCCGTCTTAGAGATGGAGGTCTTGATGGTTGCACACCTTGTGATGATGATGTCACTTTTATCCTTTGTTTGGCTAGGAGGTTGGAGTAGAGCATTAATAGTTGGATCTGGCAACATCTTGCTCAGTGTGCATGTTCACAGAACTTTCACTTGTAGAATTTTGGGAATTAACAAACTTTGCTCGAAATGTTGTCCTGCTTGCAAAACCAAGGTAGAGATCAAGTGCATGGGCTCTGCTGGTGGAAAAACACTAACAAATGCAAATCTATCTCTTTATTTTCTCTATCCTTAGGCATATGGAATAATACGAAATTATTGTTGCATAATTTGTTTACTTATGACATGAGTGGTAAGATCAGAAGATTAAGCATTTATGTTGCATTTAAGTTCATATGGCAGAAAAGATTTAAATTGCTTAAGCAATGGAAGGGTTGTTTATCTCTACATAATATATAAATTTTCACATGAGTGTGACTTATCATCTTCCAAAGATAGAATACAATGTTTTAGCACATTTGGTTAAGACTGAGATCAAAAGAATGGTGCCATGAACAATCTTAAAGGACAAAGCATGTTGAGTTAATTAGGTTAATTAATTAAAGCTGTAACTCTAAGATGTTTGTGTCTTTATTTATTTGCATACCAAGATCAAGAGGAGAAAAGTGACCACTTACCTTAAATTATTACCTTCATTATAAGAGCGTGATGGCACTAAGTAATGAAGGGTAGATAACTGGTGGTCCTTTTCTTTTCTTGCATCTTGAGTTGTTCATTAGCATCTTGTCTCCTTTGCTGCTTATCCTCTTTGCCATCTTTTGGTTCTTTGATCTTATGACACCTTGTCAGTCCATTCATTATTATGTCTGCAACAGATTAGTGGACAACATATACCTGAAGGAATGTACAATTTTAGAACATAGGTTGTTTGTCCAGAATCATGTTCCATCTATGCTACTAAGAAGATAGGGTTGATATTACGTTAGCATAGATTATGTTCTATACAGGCATGGCTTGAGGTAAAGTAACTTGCAGCAGAAGATGATGTGAATAAATCATTAATACTCACAGTTCTTCCATTCATGATGAATGAGTTGTGTCTTCCTCTACAAAGTTATTGAAGTTCAGCATGTGCCCTGTCTTATCTCTGATTTGAATTTATCTCATGACTTACCCAAATTAATTGTGAAAGTTTCCTGCAGGGGTTAGTCCAACAAAATATCCAATGTCTACTACAGCATACGAGCGGCTCAAAAATCAACCTAGACACCACGTCTAATTTGACTTAGGAAGGCATTTTAACCTAAGCACCATGCTTAATTCAAAAAGCCTTTTGAAAATAAGACCACCACTCCTAAACTAAGCACCGTGCATCATTTAAGAGATGTATGAAAGTACTTCAAAGCCTAAACATATACAATAGCAAATAAAGGTAGCGTGAAAGTATTATAGAGCGTTATTCAATCAGAGATGAAAGAGCATGATTATTAATTAACAATTTGAACATGGATTAAAAGGGTAGAGACAACCAATATTAGCAACATAACATTCTCTAAATAAGCCCATTCCCCCAAGCTGGAATTTTGCAAAGCAAAGTTAAGCTTGGATGGATATAATTCAATATTGCATGATGATTGGTTGGACATACCTGATGATGTCATCCTTCTGCTTCAAGCCTGGAATGGTTAGTGACAAAAATACCCAAGGGAATATTTTCATAATTATAATTCTATGCTCAATTCACAAGGGCATTATAGTAAAACTAAAGGTGTAAGCTCAATTCATTTTTCAAGAGTGGTTATTTTGGGACACAAAGTCGTTCTTGGGAAACCTTCTAATTATTGTACTTTTAAGTTCATGGGTTGGTTTCCTCTAGAACACCAACCTATGTGCACCTATCTCAAGATTACAATGAGATCTACAATATTTATGATAAATATACGCATCTATAACCACCCTTTCAATAAATTTATGAACATGTAGAATGAGGGGGTTGAAGATCTCGTGTGTGATAATGTTAGAGAGACCAATTGATCTAGGAGATTTCTCTTATGAGCATGGATTCGATGAGGTGCTAATGAAGTAATTCCCATGCTCGGTGATGTGATCTCCCTTTTCAACTCCAAGGGTGTTTCTTCATAGTCTATAGACAACAAGTTTGTCTCTTATTTCATGTCTACAACATTCATTGGATGTTTTATTTTCTAGGATTTCCCATGGATTGGTGTCTTAAGTTTGGTCTCGTCTAAGGCTTTCTCTAAACTTGGATGAGTTATGTTTATTACAGAAATTGATTTAAGCTCACCATTTGTATCTAGACCAAGTTTAGATGCTAGCACTAAGGCTTCGTCCTTTTCCATCCATTCTTTGACAATAGCGTATGTGTTTCTAGTATATTCTATGCATTCCTGCCATTGTCGTA
>JAHLJS010000009.1:12326297-12512787 GCA_038502445.1 Eremochloa ophiuroides | reverse complement strand
GCAGCGGCTAGGCGTCAGAGACTTCGAGTTCCACAACTGTGCAGGTGCCTGCTGCATCACGACCGGAGAGCGGCGTCTATGGCCCCTGCAAGCAGCCGCAACCATAGAGCAGAGGTTCAGTGGCGGCGCCCCTGCTCCCTGCGAGCAGCCACGGCCGTGAGCAGGACTGCAGTGGCGGCACACCGGCACCTAGCCCAGGAGTAGGTCATGGTCTGTGGCTCTGTCGTCGCCGGATCGGAATGGCACCGCAGCAGAGCACAGCGCGCCGCCGCAGCAAATGCAAAGCGATGTGGGGAAGAGAAGTATCAGAGTTGAGAACAGAGTACTAGGGATTTAATTTGAATATACTATTTTACTTTGTGGGTAGTATATCTTAACAAGGTTATAAACAATATATATACGGAGTATATATATAATAAAACATATCTAGTAGAATATTTAGTTTTGTTACACGAGATCTGTAGTTTAAAGATTAGGCAAATTATCCCTTTTTTTAATTTTAATTAATTAATAATTTCCGGACCACTCGTATTCCATTCTATTAGTCACTTATATTTTTTTCTGGATTTTTGAATATCTACGAGCCACCCTTATTTCGTGAGCCATGTTTAAAAATAGATTAATCCAAAAATGCATCGCTGCATAACGTTTGATGCGATTTTTGAACGTCTCCACAACCATGTCTAAGAAGGTAAGTATATACGTTTTTTTTAAAAAAATGTGTTAACAACCGTATCTACTGTTTAGATATGTTTTTTAAATGTCTCAACAATCGTGTCTACCAATGCATGTGGATACGTCCTTCTAAAAACGTGTTAACAACCGTAACTACTGAAGGACCTACTTGAGACAAAGATACGCTTTTCTTAAAACATGTCAAGAAACGTATCTAGCTATGGAATCACCAAAGATGTTGTTACGTTTTTAATAATGTAGCAAAGTAAACGTATCTACAGGTGGGTACTTTCTTATAGTGAAAGGGCGAAGAGTAGAGTGAAAATAGTAAAGAAAGAGCTCCGGACGCAGGCCACACGTGCGGTCCGAACCATTGGTCCCTATCCAGAGGCTAACCCAAGGCCTAGGCCAGTGCCATGCTGGGTATATATATAAGCCATTGGGCTGTTTCCGTAGGATTGTCTAAACGATGTAAAGAACGTGCTCTTCCTATTTTAGAAGCAAAATAACTTCCGATTTGGTCTAAATGGAAGATTTGGTCTAAATGGGAGTGTGTCTATACGCTATTCTCTAAGTGAATATAAAGCCCCTGTTGCTGATCATAAGACTTTATCCAGCTTGCGTACTCGGGCTGTGTTCATTTCCACTTGTTACTGGATTCTGATCGCTTTCTTTAACTTATCTTTCATTCAGCCGAATGCCCACGATTCGATTCTAAAAAAAACCAAAGCGATTTAGCTTCTTCATGTGCAGCTGTAGTCTCTAGCTAGCATCCTTTCTCTTACAAAGAACTACTGATCTACGTATTGATTATGCCAGGAGATACGGTTGTATGTTTTGACCTTTCTTGCCACCCAACGCAATATATATAACAGAACCACAATATTCCAAATGTCAATTACGCTTGACTATCTTCGTCTGTGGAATTCATCACTAAATGTAATAGCTTTTGGGATTATTCTTCTTATGTTGTCATTTTCCATTGAGTGCCTAGGCCTATGCCATTGCACATAACTTTGTTGCAAGTATGTCCATGGATTATTGGTGTGTTTCGTTGGGAACGTGGATTTTGAAAAAGATGTTGTGGGTTGTGGCTTTAGGAAAGTTATTTGTGGAACGTGGCTGTGAGAAAACTCAAAAAGCCCTTTGATTGAGTAGATGTGTCTTTCGTAAAAGCTACTGCCACCCCTCTCTCACTTGCAAGTGGACCCCACATGTCATGCTCATACACATCCTATTCTTCTTCTCAATATCGCGACCACTGGAGAGTAGCAACATGACGTCAGGGCAGGGGGCTGTCGGGGTCGCCGGGTGTGGTGCTGCTGTGGAGGCCCGCGCACGAGGCTGCCGGAGCTGGAGCAGGTGCCTGCATTCCGCTGGACGTAGGGCCTTAGAGCAGGGGGGGCATGGGGGGGCGCGGCCGCGTCAGGGTAGGGTGCCACCGGAGCTAGGGTAGGGGGGCTTGGTCTGCTAGCTGGGCAGGTTGCCTGCGCCCTCCGCTGGCCGTTGGGGCAGGGGCCCGCCGGAGCTGTGGCTGTCGATGGTTGCGCTTGGGATACTTGCAAATTGAGTTGGACCGGGAGAAAAGAAAAAAAAAGCGAATCGATATCTTCGTAACGAGTGGCAGGTGGGTTATTATTTGCCCCCAAAGCAGATGAAAGCAGAGGAGAAGGTGCTTTTAAGTTTGTATTAGAACAAAAGCTGTCTTTTGTCTAAAGCAATTGTGTCTTTTTACTCCTTTGGTTGACTTTTGCCTTTTGCAAAAGCAAAAACAAAAACAAGTTGAAAAGTCTAACCAAATTGACCCTATGTTGAATTCAGATAAATTAACTACTACTGTGTTTGCTATGTGAGCGTCATTTTTCAGGAGAATTTGTTGAGGAGGTCCACCCAGTGATGTGTACAAACTCCCAACAGAAATTTATCCTTCTCACAAGTTGAAAATCGGTAATTGTTTCCTGTAAATAATCCAATGACTGAATAAGCAAGCATGTTACCCAGCAGCTTTGGCTAACGTCTTCCAAAAAAAAAAAAAAGCTTTGGCTAACGTCCCCAACAGAACCCTTGCTAACAAGTTTGTTACCACCCGTTTTGCATTTTATCCAACATTTCACGGCTATATGCAAACAAACAACAAAAAGTTGAATTTTTATTTGAACTTGTTTTATTTCCAACAGTTCATTACTCAACATAGTTCGCATATTATTATTGCAACACGATACAAGGAGTAAAGCATATTCCAGCCCTTAATCCGAGTCCAGACTCCGGACACCCATATCAAAAGAAGCTCATATGCCCAGTGATGCTGCTCCTATGTACAGAATAGCACTTCATGATGCTGAAGAAGTCACTGTCCCCATGGTGTGGTCAAAGATTTCGATCCAGTAACCGTCAGGATCTTTGATGAAGGCGATGCCTTTGATTTTTCCTGCAGCCAAAGCCACAAAATTGTAGTTTCCTCTCAAAACAATTGAGCCATAGAAATTCGGCCGCAGCCAAACTCAGCCCAGCCAAACAGAGTTCGCAGGGCTATGTGCTACAGAGATAAGAATGCCCAGAAGACTGAAGGCATAACAGGCAGGTGACATTATCAACCAAAAGCCAAATTGTTCCTATGCAACCATAGGCTTCACAATGCTAACATAAACCGCTGAAATGGCCACTTCTCATTTTTCTTGTAGAGTTAGACAGAGGTTGGTAATGACTATCAAGTTGGTCCTACAGATGCGTAAGGGTGGAAAGCACAAATAGAAAGTTTGTATACTGCCAGAGTAAAGCTGACTCACATAAACACCACAGGTCAATATTTTGGGCAATTCCTATTGTACAGCAGTCCTAGTCATATGCTCAGTTACACCATAACCATGCAGATCTTAGAGAGAAGCATTTAACTATTTATTTTTCTTGTTTGAGTAACACAACAAACCAAACTCACTTACCATCATCAGGTTTCTTAACAAACTCAACCCCAAGACGTTCAAAGCGTTCACATGCCTTGTAGACATCATCCACAGTTACTCCTATATGACCTGAATGAACAATAATGAGTATATACAAGCGTTAGAGCACTATGTGATTCACAATTGTATATATCTTAAGATCACCAAAACTATGCCTATGATTTCAGAAACAGCAACTGTCAGTCATTTCAATTGAATATGGATGATCAAAGCACATACCAAAACCACGAGGGTCTGAGTTCCCATTATGGTAACCTTTGAATTCAGGGTCATTTTCCGTGCCCCAGTTGCTACAGATGCCAAGTGTTAATTAATTAGCTGTTGACCATTCAAGCTATTAAAGAAGGGCATCTCACAAAAAATACATGGTAACAAGACGCACTGGGTGAGCTCAAGAGTAGCTTTTTGCCTAAAAGTCCATTCAGTCCGCTTGATATGATCATCAGGGGCTGAGGTCACATCCTACAGGCACACAGTAGATTAAATTTACATAAATACTTAAGAATCAGGATTGTGTAAATTCTATTTTCAGGTGATGCATAGTTTCACAAGTCCATAGAAACTTATACCTCGTAACCAAGAAAATACAAACTGAATTTCATCTCTTCAAAATCCAACCTTTTCAGCAACCTGGAGAAGAAAGTGCACATCGTAAGACACACCTAGAAAAACCTTTTGACCCCAAACACAAAACTATATGTGGTTTAGTGATGTGCTAGAAATAATTTATGAACCAGAGATTCCGTGGCTACACCAAACCGAAGGAGTGAAGCTGCCACTCCAATAAAAATTATAGTTATCACCTCTCTTAATTGCATTTTGCATTTAGTTTATTTTACTGATTCCAATAATTCAATGTTATCAAATATGAGCAAGAGACTAGTAATAACTACAAAAAGCATTCAAGGCAGCAGCAACGAAAAGTAAAACTGGCTGCAGCATTCACTTGACAATCAAGTTACCATCCAATTAACGATTACATCCTATCTTTTGTGATTTGGTGTCTAACAATTAGCTTTGACTAGATGAAATAGCTAGCATTTGTGTATATCAGTAGAGGCAACATGTTGTTCGGAATTAAGTACAAATGAAAACAAGGCGTGAAACAATTAATAACACCAACCCCAAAAATCTAGATCTATTCACTCTCCATTGCACCTCCTTCTTTCAAGCCATTAGTATGGCCTCTTTTTGGTTTCTGCATCTGCGCTTTATTAAGAGGAAAATGCACAGCCGGTCCTTCAACTTGGCTCAAGGTGTCATTCAGGTCCCCGAACTTTCAAAGTGGCATTTATAGGTCCCTAAACTTGGCAGCAGATTTTATTTAGATCCCAAACTTTCAGGGCGATCATCTTAGGTCCCTAAACTTGGCAAAATGTGTCATCCAGGTCCCAAATACTGTAGCTCGGAATTAAAAAAGAAAATTTAATTTTAGTTACTGTAGATACGATCTGTAGAATATTCCAAAAATTGTATCTTTTTCATACGATCTCCGATGAAGATAATTTTTATACAACATTTGTAGCTTTCGACGAGGTCTACAAGTTTATAGTTTTGAGTTTTTTAATTTGAGGTCGTTAAGATGCTCAAAAAAGTTAAATAAGTTTTCGGCAATATATTAATCGCGTACAAGCGGTCGTCGCCTTAGAAAAATTATATCTTTCTTATATGCTATCAAATGGAGATACTTTCTATATGAAAGTTGTAGCATTCGATGAGATCTACAACTTTCTAGTGTTGAGTGTTTTAATTTGAGGCATTTAAGACGCTCAAAAGATTAAAACGCCGATTTGGTTTTTGCATAGTAGTTTTCTATTTTTAATTTTTTGAGCATCTTAACGATCTCAAACTAAAAAACACAAAACTAAAAAGTTGTAGATCTCATCGAACGCTACAACTTTCGTATAGAAAGTATCTCCATTTGATAGCATATAAGAAAGATATGATTTTTTTCAAGGCGACGAGCGCTTGTATGCAATTAATATACTGCTGAAAACTTATTTAATTTTTTTAGCATTGTAACGACCTCAAATTAAAAAACTCAAAACTATAAAGTTGTAGACCTCATCGAAAGCTACAAATTGTGTATAAAAATTATCTTCATCCAAGATCGTATGAAAAAGATACAATTTTTAGAATATCCTATTGATCGTATCTACAGTACCCGAAATTAGATTTTTCTTTTTTAATTCCGAGCTACAGTATTTGGGACCTAGATGACACCCTTTGTGAAGTTTAGGGACCTGGGGTGATCACCTTGAAAGTTTGGGACCTAAATGGCATCTGCTGCCAAGTTTAGGGACCTATAGATGACACTTTGAAAGTTCGAGAACCTGAATGACACGTTGAGCCAAGTTGAAGGACCGGCTGTGCATTTTCCTCCTTTATTAACCCATCACAAACAAGGTTCATGACATCACATCAGCTTTTGGACTACATTTTCTTATATTACTACTGTAAAAGATAACATCAAATGATCTGCTGACATAGTGACATTACCCAGAAAGCAAACAAAGTATCCCACATGTATGGGGCACGAAAGTTGGGCATTCATCATCAGCAGAACAGGCAACTAGGTAGGCCCTTCAACACAGTGAGGGCAATTCAGGTGTGGGGGGGGGGGGGGGGCACCAATACGTGACATCTCTACGAGCTGTTATTGTTTTTATCAGCATGGGTATATTATTTGGATGAAGAGAAAGAAATAAAACTCACGACATGCCCATCACACGAGAGTAGAAGTCAAGGCTGACTTTTGGGTCCTTCACACGTAACATCTGAAACAAAACAACAGAAATTTTCATGATAATTACCTCCGCAAGTACAACAGTAGAAATGATTATGGTAATAAGCTGGCCCACCAATGGTTAATTCCAAAACCATGGAGCGAATAATAGTTTAGCAAAGATACAGGAATAGTAGCAATACAAGCCCATTAAATATTTAGAATCAAATTCTGAGATTTAAGAGCCCATTTAGTAGCATTCTTGAGCACCAATTCCTTGCAGAAATCGGTATCCTTCAACGGCGATGATTTTGCCAGTGACCACAGGATTTCGTATATATGTGCTTAGTTATTTGTGATGTCTGGCATTTAATTTTTCTGTGGACTTGTGATGTCTGCTACATGTCATGCTCATAGTGCATGCCAACACTGACATATTCAAAAAAGGGTGTACAAGGTGCTGAAAGCTCTCACACAAGGTACGCTCACCCTTGATTTATTTTGCAAGGAAGGCTGGACCTAACCTAGAACGTTGAGGACACAAGTGGAGAGCTTCTACCACTGTGCCAGGCCTACATTATGATTTTCATACACTCCAGTTTTTACATGTAACCAGTTGCTGCAGCATGTTCTTGCTTGAGCTGATTCAGTCATGAATATAAATGCAAAAGGAGTGAAAATGTTGTGAAATTGTGAATGCAAACCAACTGAATATATGTTTTCTGAATGTGAGTGTGTGTTTCCTCTGCTCACATTACACTTTGAACATGTATGGTGCTGCATTCCCAGTACTTCTGCCATGCCATGGTGCTTCGCTGAAGAGCACTCCAGGACAACTGCGCTATGAAACTATCTGAATGTGTTTCACAAACAAGCCTACCCCATGGTGCTTTGTTGTTGTGTTTCAGGCAAAATTATTTACATCTGATCATCGAAATGTGTAAATGGCAGGTGCATTTGAATCGTTTTCAACCATAAACTATTATTTATGATATGATTTTTAAAGAGCAGATAAAACTTAAAGAAGTGTACCACGGAGATGGAGCTTATCAGTTTCTTCAAGTGCAATCATGAAACTATGGGCATGATTTGTTGCCTTGCCCAAACTTGCCCACTAGTCTATCTTGGAAAGGTTATGCAAGGCAAACCTTGCTAGGTGAGGAGAGCCAATTTGCCCCTCTCCTTCTCCTCCCTCAAGCAAGGGAATCCTTGCCCAAACTGAGACCAAGCAAAGTATCCAAACATGCTTCCTTCACCTCTAACCTTGTTAGGCAAGAGTGAGCATGTAACACCCGGTTTTAAGAATAAAATTTTAGGGTGTCACAGAGCAAGAGAAGCAAACATGTTCTATGTGACCGAAAGAGCTTGTTCATGTCCTGCCTTAACTTATTCCTTCTGTTCTCTGAAATGAGTGCTTTCCAATATGTGCAAATTTCTTTGAGGTTTTGGTCATACATGCAGATATTGTTTTGGTGATCCAATCAAATCTGTAAATTCTGATTTTCCAAAAGAACAATGAAAAGCAATTGTGTGTTAATGCAATGATGTCCAGCTCCCCTACAAGTTCGAGAGAAAAATGGAAAACGGAGTTTCCAGGGTGAATGAGGATCTGGAGCCCTGCCACACAAGCCCTTGTAACAAAGTGAGCACAGAGTTCGACCTGCTTCAGAATTCAGATATCCAAATTGTTTGATAGGTATAAAAATGCATGCTACATCAGATACAATTTTTCTTTGCATTCCACAACATGAGCAGCAGCAAATTTGGATAGGAGGGGGGCACATCGGGCACCAAAACTAGAAATCCGAGCTGAATAGCACGCACATGTGCTTGATAAACACCTCGGTGAAAATAGAAAGGAGTAATGCTAGAGTTACCGTTTGCTGCAAGAAGTATCCCTTGGTGGCGGGATCGACCTCGGTCTGGAGCCCCGGGTTATTCGCCGGCGCCTCCTTTGGTCCTGACGAAGTCGACATGGCGGCGGGCGAGAACCGGCGAAATCGGTCGAACCTCTGTGAAATCAAGAAAATGGTGAGTGAAAAAACCTGAGTGAAGTCTCCATAATCATCAATCGAAATCCTCAGCTACGGAACACGGAACCTTGAAGTGCGATGCGCAGGAGATGTGCGACGCGCAGGGAAGGCGGCGGAGGAACGCGCAGGATGGGGAGAGGAGCAAGGCACCAGCCATAGCTAGAGCGCCAGGGTTTATATTTATATAGGATAATATGAAGAATGCCAATTGATCTTTACGGCTCCTGGTCTTCTGGGTCCTTCCTTCGGTCGGGAACTCGGGCCTGCTGGAAATTTGTGGGTAAGAGCATCTGAATTCTTTCCTTAAAACTGGTTCTCTAAATTTAGCTTCTTCGTTTGATCTTATCAGCCAAAATTAACAATATTTTTCAGTCATAGTCAAAATTAATATTTCTTTTCAGCTAACAGAAGTTATTTAAATAATAATATTTTCTAAATCTTTGCATCCTCTCATGTGCATTCCAGTCTCACTCACCTTTAGTTGCAATAAATCAAAAATAAAAGTGGATATTTGAAGATCTAATTAAAATTATTGGAAGATATTAATGAAAATTTATATTTCTATCATAAAAAAGTTTATAGAGAGGCTCTTAGAATTGCTCCAACAGAAATTTGCAACATATGGAATCGCCATGCACAGTTAAATTAGCCTCCGTATCTAGAATCAGAATTAAATCCATATATGAAGAGAAGAGACTATTTTCTATAATAAGGTTGTATTGTATGCAATGAAATAACTTTTCTATAGACTCAACTTCGTATTGTAAAGGACCTAGTTTCATGGCTATAGGAATGGCCCAAGAACATCCAATGCAGATGCTCCAATGGCATGATTGTTTGAGTTGCATTTTTTGTGCTTTTGGCTAAAAAATGGCTTCCTAGATTTTGGTTATGACTGTTTAATTTCTTAGTGTCTTAACATAAAAAATTAGAAAAACTTAAAAAATGGCTTTCTAGATTTTGGTTTCTGACTTTTTTTTTTCTTTCTATTTTTAGCTTCTTAGCATAAAAGATTGAAAAACTCCACTCAACATGTTTTTTCACTTTTAATTTATTTTCTCATATGTCAACTTTCTATCTTTTCAAAAGTTAGCTTAGGGATTCTGAAATCTAGATTCTTCTGAAATCCAGATTCTAGAATCTAGATTTCTAGAATCCGGATTATGGATAATAAAAATCCCTACCCCTTTGGTTCTCTGGATTCTGCCAAGGGATTATAGCTGTTGCAACACATATTTGTCCAAAATACCCTTAAATTTGGCAGCACAAGGTGGCAAGTATCCCGAACAATCAGGGGGTCACGGGATTACGAGATTTTGAGAATCCGGGCTCGGGATTCTTGGTAACCCTTGGAGAAACCCACCCGCTTAGAGTCCATTCAGATATTTTTTATCTACTTTTCACCATCTCGGAGGAAACCAGACCGGACCTTAACAGCTAGTTATTTTGTTTGAATTATTGGCTTCTAGCCGGCAGAAGTTAACCAAAGGCTGAAACAAACGAACCCAAACTTAACCCAAACTTCTAGGCTCTGTTTGGTTGAGCTTATAAGAACTTATTTTGACTTGTTTTTAGAAATAGTATTTTTCTCTCATAAAAAATCAGTTTTTAAGCTATCATTTTTTTTAAACTATTGGAGCTATGATTGTTTTAACTAGTTCATCATCTGGATGGCACCTTTCTGATCCAGCCTCAATACCACCTGACACTGAACAGCTACTTCCCAAACGATCCCGACTGCTCTAGGCTTCAGATCTCCGCGACAGTTGGTATTTCCTAAAGGCCCGAAACTGATCACAAATCTAGAAACGGCGGCGGTGCATCAAGCCATCAAGTGTAGAGGTGGTGACTGGCGACCCGGCAACTCGATGCCGCTGCGGTAGCCGGGGCAGTGTAGAAGCAGGAGGCGGCGACGAGATGACGACTCGGCGATGGCGTGGTAGTGTGACAGCCGGCGACTACGAGTTTGACATCCGAGGACAATTGTACAGTGGATCAACTTAGGCTCTGTTCGCTTCACCTGAAAAGCTGAGCTGATTTGGACTGAACCTGATTTGTTGTGAGGAGAAATACTGTTGCAGAGCTGAAAAACATGTGCTGTTTAGTTGAAGCGAACATAACCTTCAAAAATGGCATCACCAAAGAAGAGCAAATATGTAATGAACCCATTACGGCGTCCGGCGCCCGTGGGACGCCGCGTGACGCCCGCCCCGGGGCGATTGCGCTTTTTTTTCTTTTTGTTTTTCATTTCCTTTTCTTTTTCCTTTTTTCCTTTTTTCTTTTTCTTTTTCGTTTCTTTTTATTTTTTATTTTTTTATCTTTTTCTCTTTTTCCTTTTTCTTTTTTTTTCCATTTCTTCGTTATCTTTTTATCTTTTAACATTTATATATATATATATATTATTTCTTTATATGTATATTATAAAAGTATATCGAAAATTTTACATATGTTGCAAATGTTTTTAGATGCATGTTGCAAGTGTTGTTTAAAATGTTTTATCTTTTTCGGACGTATGTTTTAAGTGTATGTTTATAATATTTTATCTTGTTTTTCAAATAAATGTTTTACATGTGTTTCATTTGGATGTTACATATGTTTTCACATGTATTGTTGCAACTATTATATCTAAATGTTACGTATGTTTGTAAATGGTTTTCAAGTGTTTTTAGATGGTTTTTTTTTTCAAATGTTTGATACGTATGTTTCGAGTGTTTAAGTTGTTTCGTACATATGTTGCAAGTGTATATGAATATTTCAAAAGTATATCTGATGTTGCAGCTAATGTTTCGTATGCATGTTTCATGCCCTTCGGCCGGTTGGGAGGTCCGACACCGGCAACGACCCTCCTTCGTCCCAGCCGGCGTGACCTCGCATCTTCCCAGCAACCGTCATCCCTCTGCCAACACGCTCGTCTTCCTTGCCTCCTTTCGTGCTTCATAGCGGCAATCCTCCATCCCCAGCAACTTCGCCACTTGATCCGGCTTGGCCGGGGTAACCTCCCATCAGTCGTCGTCTACCTCCTCCATCGCCGGCTGGCTAGAACCGGCCGTTCCCCTCCTCTACTCTGCGTTGTCTGAGGGTGAAATATACATGTTGCAAAAGTATGCTGTTGACGGTAGTTATTGTATGATTTTACACGTCAACCAATCATGAAAAAGGCTATAATTGAGAGCCACCACTTAGAATAGGGTTTAAACTAACAGAATTCCACGAGTTTTGGTGAATCCGTGTTTTTCAGGGACCATACAGGAAAAGAACCAAGAAGGACCCACATATCAAAGAAAAATATCAAATTCCATCGCAACAGTGGATCAAGAATATTATAGAGGGCTCCAGAGACACGTCTGTAAAAGCGAGACCCAGATGGTAGCCGGGAGAGGTCGGCTGACCTGTTTGATCCGAGGGCTATGGTTCATCGCTCCGGCCTTTATATACAGCCTCAGACCCCCAGGGTTTCAGATGATCCAGAGAGAAATCAATCCAGGGTTTTAGAAACCCACCGACATATTTAGAGAGAAGTAGAAACCCAAGATAGGATCTAAAGCCAAGCATCAAGTAGAAGATTAGCCTTATAGTCTTTTTAGATTAGGGCTAGTCTTATTCTAGAAGTGGTGTGGTAGAAGAGTTGGAGATAGTTGAAGGAGTTGCCGGCCTGTCGGTGACTGCTCTACAACTTGTACCCGCGGATTTAAGTCCTTCTTTGGGGCTTATTTCTGAAGATTTCTTCGGAGTTCAATTTCTAATCCAAGTGAGTAACATTGCTATTATTGTTCTTAAGGTTTACGATTCTTTCGAGTGCTTTAGTCTTGGTAGCTCCTTGATTGAAGTAGTAATTTATAGTTTAAGCATGGTGTTTAGATTATATTTGCTTGTAAATGCCCCATACTGTCTGGATCGGTGATAGCTTGCGAGGGTGATCTAGCCTTGTTGAATCTTTCATAGTCCACCTCCCTTTAGTAGGACCGTAGGTCTCTTTTACTAAGGAATTTGCCCTTTGCCGGTACTTTTCTATAGTAATTCCCCATTAAGAACAATCATATCATATCTTGTGAGGATTAGAACTAGAAGCTTTAGCAATCTTCTTTATCACCCTATCTTCCCCGTCCTTGATAGCAGCTCAGGGGTTAAGTCTAGATTCTAGTTATCCCGTTTTCCCTGTAGTAAAATATAAATAACGATACCTTCGAATGCTCCCGGGTGAAGTGCTACATTGGTATCTGTCCGTTTGCAGATAATCCTAGTGTTTATTTGTTTGAGTTATCTTATGCCAACAAGCATTTCTGACGCCGTTGCCGGGGAAACAGTTGAAACATTTAGAGTCTATCTTAGCCTTATATTCATACTTTTATCTTTATTATCTCCTTATTTTTTGTTTTCATCCTTATGGATGCCATTGAAACCACACCCGTCTATAAATATGTTGCATCCACGAGCACAAGCCATAGGCTTAGGCAATCCTCAAAGCCTATCCAAACCTCTACCTATGAGCTATGCCCATGTCTGATTGAGATGGTCCAAAGCCAATCCTTTTCAGGAGAGGGAGATAATAATCCTTATCTTCACCTATGAAAGTTTGAACAGACCTGTGACTGCCTCCGTATAGAGGGCATGTCCGATGAAACATTAAAGTGGAAGCTTTTTCCTTTCTCTTTGAAAGGAAGAGCTAAAACCTGGTATGATCGAACCGTAGAGAAAGAGAAAGGAGATTGGGAAACACTTTGTTCTGACTTCTGTTTAGAATTCTACCCCCTTTCCAAAATTGTCAACCTCAGAATCAAGATTCTATCTTTCAAACAGAAAGATAATGAATCTTTGGCCATCTCCTGGGAACGTTTTAACTATCTCATAAATTCTGAACCAAACCTATCCATACCAGACCCGATTCTCATTCAGCACTTTTTTGTGGGTCTGAAGAGAAAATCCAAAAAGCATCTAAACTACTCTGTGGGAGGATCTTTCGCACATGTTTCGGATTCTGAAGCACGAAAGATCCTAGACAAAATCCTAGATAACCTACCCGAGGAGAAGTTAGAAGAAGAGTTTAGGGTAGCTGAACCTGAACCTTTACCATCAACATCTTAACCCTCAGCTATCTCAATTTCTAACCCTATGAAAAAGGAGGATACTTCGCTTTCGGATTTTACACTTGAAATTAAAGATGATCTTTTCTCCGAATTTGGAAACACCTCTAACTTCCATATGATTAAGAAGCCTTAGGAGTCCAAGAAACCATCTTTAGAACCTTTAGACCCTCCTGAAGTAGCCTTCTGTAGAAGGACCACAATAGAGCTCATAGCCATAATCTGTAATGATTGGCTAGAAGAATCAGAGGTTTCCTCTGACGTGATCCGATTGGATTCACCTTCTGTCTTAAACAAATGCCAAATCCATAAAGGCTCTTTTGAAGCTTTTATGGGTGTTAACATCATGTCGGCATCATTTGCTCAAGATTTATTGATGCACATGCCACTAACCCCAACCACAAAGCTCTTGAAAAGTTCTTCCGGGCACATTATTCTAAGTTTGGGTATTCTTTATGTGCTCCCTATCCGGGTAAATGACACCATACTTCATCTAAGTTTTTATATCTTTAATGTCATGGAGTTTGACCTATTGATAGGCCAACCAATTGGAAGGCTTATTCAAGAAGGAAAAACAGGGAAAATCAATATCCAACTTGGGAAAAACTTTAGATTTCCTTTGTCCATTACCCGTTCCTTAAATGCTAAGACTGAGTCATATCCTGAGCCTGATCCAATTAGTGAGATCACGGTGGCTGCCCTTGATTTTCTGAGAGAATCCCATCTTGAAGAAGATGAGGAGTTCTTCATCGAGGAAGAAGCTGATCACTGTCTTAGAAAAGCATCGATCAGCTTTTGGCTATTCACTCCAAGATCTGAAGGGAATCAATCCTGTTCTTTGCACCCATCGCATTCCAACTGATCCTAACATCATACCATCTTGAGAGCCCCAGCGTAGGCTCAACAATGCGATGAGAGAGGTTGTGAAGAAAGATGTCTTGAAACTATTGCATGCCGAGATTATCTATCCTGTGCCGCATAGTGAGTAGGTAAGCCCTGTCCAAGTTGTGCCTAAAAAGGGAGGCATGATAGTTGTAAAAAATGACAAGAATGAGTTAATCCCCCCAGAGAACCGTCACTGGATGGCGGATGTGCATAGATTATAGAAAACTCAACAAGGCAACAAGGAAAGATCACTTCCCTTTGCCCTTCATTGATGAGATGTTAAAGCGATTGGCAAGCCACTCTTTCTTCTATTTCCTTGATGGATATTCTGGATATCATAAAATTTCTATCCACCCTGATGATCAGATCGAAACCACCTTTACATGTCCTTATGGAACCTATGCCCACCGTAGGATGTCCTTTGGATTGTGTAATGCAACAACTTCTTTTCAAAGATGTATGATGTCTATCTTTTCTGATATGATTGAAGAAATCATGGAAGTTTTCATGGATGACTTTTCTGTTTATGGAAAAACTTTTGATGATTGTCTTGAAAATTTAGACAAGGTTTTGCGAAGATGTGAAGAAAAACACTTAGTCCTTAATTGAGAAAAATGTCATTTTATGGTTAGAAAAGGAATAGTGCTAGGACACCTAGTGTCTGAAAGAGGGATAGAGGTAGACCGAGCTAAAATTGAAGTAATTGAATAACTACCTTCACCTGTGAATGTTAAAGGGATTAGGAGTTTCTTTGGTCATGCTGGCTTTTATAGATGCTTTATACAAAACTTTTCACATATTGTTAGACCTCTTACAAACTTGCTGGCCAAGGATGCTCCCTTTGATTTTGATGATGCTTGCATGAAATCTTTTAACACCCTTAAGCAAGCATTCATCTCTGCACCAATCATTCAACCTCCTGATTGGTCTTTACCTTTTGAAATTATGTGTGATGCTAGTGATTATGCTGTGGGGGCAGTTTTGGGACAAACTAAAGATAAAAAGCATCATGCCATTGCTTATGCTAGTAAAACTCTGACAGGACCACAACTTAATTATGCAACAACTGAAAAAGAACTCCTGGCTGTTGTTTTTGCTATTGATAAATTTAGATCTTACTTAGTTGGAGCTAAGGTGATTGTTTACACTGATCATGCTACTTTGAAATACTTGCTCATTAAGAAAGATGCTAAACCTAGACTGATAAGATGGATTTTACTACTCCAAGAATTTGACTTAGAAATAAAAGATAAAAAGGGAGTAGAAAACTCTGTAGAAGATCACTTGTCTAGAATGCATTTTGAGAATATGCAGGAAATGCCCATCAATGACTCGATGAGAGATGACATGCTCTATCGGATCACCCGATCCGACCCCTGGTACGCAAATATTGTGAATTTTTTGGTTACAGGATATGGTACACCAGGGGAGGACAAAAGGAAGCTCATCTACGAGAGTCGACAACACATGTGGGACCCATCATACCTCTTTAGGATATGTTCAGATGGACTACTCCGGAGATGTGTGCCAGCGGAAGAGGGGATCAAGATCATTGAAAGATGCCACTCATCACCATATGGAGGTCATTATGGCGCATTTCGCACATATGCAAAGATTTGGCAAACTGGATTCTTTTGGCCCACCATGTATGATGACACGAAAAGTTTTATTCAGAGGTGTCGGGCATGCCAACGGCATGGAAATATCAATTCAAGAGATGCCGTGCCACTCATCAACAACCTCCAAGTAGAGCTCTTCGATGTCTAGAGAATTGACTACATGGGGCCATTTCCAAAGTCAAAGCAGTGTGAGTACATTTTGGTGGCAGCAGACTACGTCTCAAAATGGGTAGAAGCTATGCCATGCAAAGCTGCAGATTCCAGTAGCTCAAAAAGGATGTTTGAAGAAATAATATTTCCAAGATTTGGTATTCCAAGGATGGTAATTAGTATCCCACTTCATCGATAAGAGATTTCAATTATATTTGGCAAGACATGGGGTCCGTCACAACATTGCCACTCCATACCATCCTCGGACAAGTGGGCAAGCAGAGACATCAAACAAACAGATCAAGAACATTCTGCAGAAAACGGTCAACGAAATGGGAACAACATGGAAAGAAAGGCTATCAGAAGCACTATGGACATACAGAACAGCCTACAAGACACCAGTTGGAATGCCACCATACCAGCTTGTTTATGGAAAAACTGTCACTTGCCAGTAGAGCTTGAGTTCAAGGCTCACTGGGCAATCAAGAGATGGAATATGGATTTGGATGCTACAGGAATAAAAAGAAAAATGCAACTCTCTGAACTAGATGAATGGCGTGAGAAAGCATATCATAACTCCAAGATCTATAAAGAGAGAACCAAAAGATGGCACGACAAGAGGACAAAGAAGAAGGACTTCGCACCCGGAGATCAGGTATTACTTTTTAATTACAGGGTGAAGTTATTCGGTCATGGAAAGCTACGAAGCAAATGTGAAGGACCATTCAAGGTGATCAACACTTCGTCCCATGGTGTGGTCACACTTCAAACCGACGAAGGTACGTTATTTAAGGTAAATAGTCACCACCTCAAACTCTTTCTAGAACCGATAAAGGGCCCAGAGGAATTAGATATTATTGAATTTATTAATTTACCAAGTGTATTAGGGCCTAAACCTTCTTTTTGCCTTCCCACAAGGGAAAGTGCACTTTTTGGAAACTAAATATCGCGAGAAAGGCGCATGAAAAGACCGGAGGCCATCGGGCACCAGGAAAGGTCGCCCGATGTTGATGGTAGTTATCTATCCTTTTTATCCATCAACTAAACATGAATCAAGGGCATAAAACAATCCACAACATAGTTATAGGGTTTGATTCTAACAAGTTCTACGAGTTTTGGTGTTCTCACTTGTTTTGCAGGGTATGAAGGGATATTCAATTTTTCACCGAATAAAAGTATCTCAAATGAGGAATTGGAGTTGACCATTGCGTAGAGCTCGTTGAGACAATCGAAACGGATATATTACTTGCTATTTTTGGAGTCTGGAATAAAAAGATATGGATTTTACAAACAATAGAAGATTCTGGAATATGAGCTGCGGGATTAATTGGGAGCTGCGGGATTAATTGGGCCCAAATCAGAATTTAGCCCAAAAAGAGTCCTAACGTCAGTACAAGATCGGTTTTGATCCGACAGTGGTGATGGAGAGTTGTAAACGCAATACATATCGATGACGTGGCAGTTCCTTGGCCCCTACTCCACCTCAGACTATATATACGGCCCCTGAGACCCCCTAGGCACCATCCCTTTCATTGTTATAATTCATATTCTCTAGTTAGGGCTTGGATGGAGAGGTGTCCCATTGAAGAATAACCTCTCTCCAGTGTTGTAGATTACTTCTAGTTGAGAGTTAGGGAGAGCGGAGCCATGCTCGGGTTCTGGAGGAGTCTTCTGAGGTCTGGTATGACTTGTATCTTATCTCTGTAAGACTTATGGTTTTATATATTCATCTTCTCTATTTACTTATATGCTTTATTATGTGATTGGTTAGTATAGTTGTTATACTTGGCATTGGATATCCGCTCGCATCGAGTGCCCTAATTTTCATGAGATTAGAGTAGTAATTAATAGTGTAGACATGGTATCTAGACTAGAGGTTACCTGAGATTGCACTCAACTTTACGAATAGTTGTGGTAGCCCCAGGAGGTGATAGCTCTGATGTCCGACGTATTCCACCTCATGTAGGTTGATGATTGTAGGACCGTAGTCAGAGCTTCCTAGTCCCATTCTCATCTCAGTCTGAGACTAGTGTTCTGATGTCCCGAAGTGCTATTGTGTGATTCCCTATCTAACTATCGTTCAGTTATCTTAGAACCCAAGTAATAGAGAAGTATCTAGGAATCTTGAACTCTCCCGTTATCCTCTCAACTAGACTACTTAATTATCTTACAAGTGATTACTATGCATAACTCCTATCATTTATCACTTACCCCTACTATAGTCTAGTTGGTGAGCTAAGTTAGTAGATACATGATGATAACTATTAGATTCTTTAACCATTGCTTCCCTGTGGTAAAATATAAATAATGATACTCTGGAATACTCCCAGGTAAAAGCTACAATGGTATTCTGTGCGCTTGTGGAATCTTTCATATTCTATTTACACTTAATAAATACCAACAAGCTTTTTGGCGCCGTTGCCGGGGAAACAATTGGCATAAAGATTTTGATAGTGATCTTAATGTCTATTAATTTAGTGTACCACTAGCTTTAGTAGGATTACCCCTTTCTGTTGAGTTGTGGAATAAGATAGGACAGCAGAGGCCATTTTAACCTTCTGGCAAGTTCCACAAGACAAGAAGAAGCATTGAAGAACTCTAGGGTGCCTGAACATTCAAGATTCATCAACAATGGAACCCTGCCATCTCACAGGTTTGCACACATATATGTATTTCTTTCTAACCCTTTGTAGATTGGAGAAAAGGACATCGTCACAACAATTCAAATCACATCTCAAGTGACGAACATAGAGGCTTGCTACACACAAATCATGGTAAGTATGATCAAGAAGGTGAGAAAGTCTTGCTCTTGGACTTTATACTTTTGAGTAGTTATCTTTTAATTCTTGCATCTCATTGCATATTTACTTTAATCCATGTATCCACTCCATTTAGTTTATGTTCCCTTATATCAAATCCATAGCATGTTTAGTTCTTGCATACATCCGTACCACTTGCATATTAAAAAGAAAAAATATATACCTCACTATGATCATACTATTTCATCTCTATTTGAATAAATCCTTGTAATGCTTTCATGCTTACACTTTCTATACAAGTATGTTTTAGTTTAGAAGTACTGCAAATACTTCCATAGGCTTTTAAATTAAGCGTGGTGCTTAGGTTAAAATTGCCTACCTTAGTCAAATTAGACATGGAGTCTAGTTTGATTATTGAACTAAAAATTG
The DNA here is from genome assembly GCA_038502445.1 of Eremochloa ophiuroides. Classification (NCBI taxonomy): domain Eukaryota; kingdom Viridiplantae; phylum Streptophyta; class Magnoliopsida; order Poales; family Poaceae; genus Eremochloa; species Eremochloa ophiuroides. The sequence goes on along the minus strand of JAHLJS010000009.1, from coordinate 12,493,471 downwards.
CTTGTGTACGCATTGGTTATTTTGTCAGACTAACCCCTGCAGGAAACTCTCAAATCAATTTGGGGAAGTCATAGATAAACTTAAATCAGAGATAAAGCAAGGCACATGAATTCCAACAACTATGCACAAGGGAGAGGTCCTGCTCAACAGACCTAAGAACCAGGAGTCAGGAGTCATCGCCGTCCAGTTGAAGCACAAGGAAGAAAGACCAAATTCCACCAAAGTTGATCTGACCATGGTCTTCCTCCTCTCAAGCTCCCGTCACTCAGGCACGCTGGTTTGCAATTCCTCTACTCACCATTGCCTTACTTCTATAAGTTTGATTAGTTCTACAAATGCCATATATGAAAATCAAACTTAAGACAACATAAAATCAATCCTCCAAAGAAGAAGTAATGGTGAATAATAAATGTTCTATTTTAATGTTCAAACAACTTCTCTATATTATAGAAAGTGACCTTTAGCTTTATGACAACACTATCCCTGTCATCACTTGTATATTTCTTCGGGTATGTGTTGTCCACTAATACTTCGCAGAAATAGAACAATGAGAGGAGCAAAAGGTCCGAACAAAACTCAAAAGGGAGAACAAAAGGATGTCGTAGGAGACAAAGCCACTCATGAACAAGACACTATTGTTGGTATAAATTAACTGCACTCTATTAAATAAGATCATATTCAGATTATCCGCAAGCGCACAGATAATATACCGCTGTCACATTTTACCTGGAGGTTTTAAATATCGTATCCACAGGGAACAGTAGGTGATAATGACCAAGCCGATGAACTTAACCCTACAATTAGGCTAGATAATATCAAGAAAGAGGAAATAACTAAATGATTATCTAGTTCCAACAACCGGTAAGGTTTGAATAATATCGTTGTAACTGGGCAGTGAAATGAATAAGAGTGGAAATCAGAGTTCCCTCCTACCAAACACTTATACACCTATCGATCCTATCAACGGGAAGTGGACTACAGAGGAATCAACGTAGCTGCCACCTACGCGAACTACCACTATCCGGCCAATCATGGGACATTCACAAGTAAACATAGCCTAGGCACCACACCTACACTACGAAATACTACTTCAATCAAGCAATTACCAAGATCAAAGTACTCAATATGAGTTGCAAACTTAAGAACGAATAAGAACAAATGCTTACTTGAATTAGACGTTGAATACAAAAGTACCTCAGAACGTAGCTCCGGGCGAGGAAGCTGAATCCAGAAGAATACAGCTACGAAGAAGCGCCGACAGGTCGGAACTCCTCCGAATCTCTACTTCTCTACTCTATTCCTCTACTTATCTAAACAAGACTAGATCTAGAAGAACTAGTCTCTCCTAATTGCTACATCTAACCCTAACTGGAGATATTGAATTGAAGCTCAGGAATAGGGATGCCTCCAGGGGTCTGCCCCTTTATTTATAGCCTGGTGGGATGAACGTGCGCCGTAGGAACAAATCAACTTAACCAAGGGCCGAGATGACTCCTCAAAGGAGGTGGAGGAAGACTCCAGAAGGCGGGGGCCAAAACCCTACGGGGCGCCGGCCAGCCCCACCCTAGGGCCGGCCGGCCCCACTTTGTGGGGTCTCGGGCCCCGGTTGCTCGGGTGTGTTCTAGATCCTTCCCACGTCCTGATGACGATGTTTCCTTCACGGTTAAGTTTCGTGTCTTTTACGCACTTTAATCCCTCTTTTACGCTTTTCCAGAATACTCCCTGGAAAATACAGAATATGCAAAACTCGTGGAAATTGTCAGTTAAAACCCTAGACTAGTGTGTATTCATGTGTCCTTTCATGTCTAAGGTTCTAATAAAAGTTGACGTTATCCACCGTCAACAACTCCCCCAAGCTTACCTTTTGCCAGCTCCTTGGCAAACAACCTAAGCCTAATTATTAATATATTTGGATCAGGAGTTGGTACAATGCTTTCATGCCTTCTAAGTACACGTGCTTTCAAACAGAAATTCTCCTCCGGATTAGACAAAACTGCTCTAACTTTTAAATTTATCCATTTTACTTTTAACTATGGGGCTTTACAGCTTTTGCATAAGTCTTGAGAAATCGAAAGACAGAACAATCAAGTCAAGCACTATGTCTCAAATTCTTCACAGTACCAGTATTCCGAAGTTTTGCAAGTTTTCAAAATAAAACTTAGAGCTTAATTGTATGACATCCTCAAGTCTCTTAGTATATGTGGTATTTATGGATCTCACTGCGGCATTAATGATGTTATGCCTTCCTACAACTAAGGATTATAGTGGAGCTTATTGGAGTGGTAATAACAATGATGAGCATACTTGCAATTCTTATATTGTAAAGTCAAACAATGGATCCACAGAGAGTCAAGTCATACAATCAAACCAAGATGTGTATGTGTATGGAATATGGTGGATAGGTGTATATAAGGTGGCTAATCCTAATTCTACTTTTGCTCTTTAAAAATAGATCTCTCTCTTGGAACTTAGAACTTTTCGGGAAAACATGGGCTATCCTTTATTCTCTTTTCTTCTTTTCTTTTTCTCTCTTCTTTTTTCATAGGGAGGCGGGCATCTAAGTACCCATTGTTTTAATTGTCGGGACACTTGTCCATCTTTTACTCCCTTTTCTTTTTTTCTTTTTTTTTCTTTTCTTTTTTCAATACTTTTGCATAGCCACATACATCCTTTGAATATAAATAATTGGAGAGATAATGATAAGAACTTAGAGCAATTAAACAGGGGCTGTCCTATAGGGTATATTTTTGGGTGTTTACTCTCAGTGTAGGAGAAAAACATTTTTAAGGTGGATCTGGTTGAAAGTGGAAAATGATTACGCTTACTCCCAGAGTAGGAGTAATGCATATGTGGGTGGAGTGTGTAAGTGATCTTGATTTTAAAAGCATGACAAGACTCTCATAAGGTATACAACAAAGGTTGACTAAACTCAATGAAAAGCAAGCAACCTAAATGTGCAAAGGTTTTCCTATCTCTTAATGTATCATATATGGCTTTGGTAGGAATTCACACTTTTTCATACAAGAGCTCATCATGTAAGATTTTAAATTTAAAATAAATCTCCAGAACTTAGTATTGCTAGGAATAAGATAAACAGCAGCTCAACCTTCATGTATCATATCAATCAATCACCTAGACTTAGCTGAAGCAGTTTCAGGTTCAGAGTAAATTCTTAAGCCAAAACAGTAGTATCCAAAACTCAGGAGAATTTAAGGTTGAAAACCAGGCACTTGAAAGGAATTACGGCAGCGCAACTATTCATCATCTTCAAGATAAAATTTTAAGGTTCTCCAGTTTTATTTGACTCTAACCTAGACTGACTATAGACACACTCTAAGACCACTCTTATATATAGCTCAGTTTTTATTTGGTTTTCAAATTTTATCTTACTAGCTAACTCACGCGAAAAAAGCGATATGGTACAATAATAATAAGGTGGGAAACTTATACTTAGTTGGATTTTAAATGAAGGGTGCCCTCCCCCAAGCTGGATGTTTGACAGGGTTTTTGATGTTGCAAATTGAGTGATCCTTTAGGGAGCAAGTGTATTGGCAGTGTATGGGCGTCGGGTTGACTAGCTCTTTGATCTTGTATTTTCCTATGAAACTCAATTGCCAACAAAAATACCAAATCTCATAGAGAGGGGTTAGGTTTAGTACCACTCCATGGTAAGTGATTGGTTTTATATTTCCAGCAGATATTTCCTAATTGGGTGGACCTTCATGTGCCCACATATTTTTTGGGTTTTTCTAAAAAGTGTGGACCTTCATGTGCCCACATATTTTTGGTAGTTTTAGATATTTCTATGATACTATTGTGAACCTTCATGTGCTCACATATTTTTCGTATTTTATGACTTTATAAAACAGATTCGATAATCGCATAGGTATAGTTACCTGATAACTCGGGGATGCTCCTCCCCCAAGCTAGATGTTTGCAATACTTGGTGTTGATGATCTTTTAGAGCTTGTCAGCAATAGTCCTAGTGGGCTCCACTGATGGACTCACTCCTCAGTCATAGTGTCATTCCTACAGAATTATACTCCAACAAGAAAACCAAAACTCGAGGCTCGAATTTAATAAGAGGTTAACGATCAGCCAATATGTAATTAATTATTCTTTTGGGTTGATTTTAAATTGATAGGTTCTAGCAGGATTCTTTTTAGGATTTTCTGATTTTCTTATGCAGAAAAGTAAATATGTATGCATGATGTATATTTTATTTTTATGCCATCACTGAGAATATTTATTCTCATGGGGCTTAGGATTTTCATAATGCAAGAGAGTAGATACAGATGCTATTATCATTTTTTTATGCCACCACAGTAAATACTCCTACAGGGTTACCATAAGTTTATTCACGTGGGGCTTTAATATTTTGTGATGCAGTAAATAAGACAATAAAGATTTTTCTTTTTTTCTTTTGATATGCATAAAGTTGAATATGCTAAAGTAAAATTACTAATATAAATTATGAATACTAATTAATTAGATAACTATCATGTTACCTTATGGCAAAGGTGCGGGATTTAAAGTGTACCGACAGGACTTTTTCTTCCACTCTTGTGTATCTCTCCGTCTTTGAGATGGAGGTCTTGATGGTTGCATCCCTTATGATGATGATGTCACTTTTATCCTTTGTTTGGCTAGGAGGTTGGAGTAGAGCATTAATAGTTGGATCTGACAGCATCTTGCTCAGTGTGCATGTTCACAGAACTTTCACTTGTAGAATTTTGGGAATTAACAAACTTTGCTCGAAATGTTGTCCTGCTTGCAAAACCAAGGTAGAGATCAAGTGCATGGGCTCTACTGGTGGAAAAACACTAACAAATGCAAATCTATCTTTTTATTTTCTCTATCCTTAGGCATATGGAATAATACGAAATTGTTGTTGCATAATTTGTTTACTTATGACATGAGTGGTAAGATCAGAAGATTAAGCATTTATGTTGCATTTAAGTTCATATGGCAGAAAAGATTTAATTTGCTTAAGCAATGGAAGGGTTGTTTATCTCTACATAATATATAAATTTTCACATGAGTGTGACTTATCATCTTCCAAAGATAGAATATAATGTTTTAGCACATTTGGTTAAGACTGAGATCAAAAGAATGGTGCCATGAATAATCTTAAAGGACAAAGCATGTTGAGTTAATTAGGTTAATTAATTAAAGCTGTAACTCTAAGATATTTGTGTCTTTATTTATCTGCATACCAAGATCAAGAGGAGAAAAGTGACCACTTACCTTAAATTATTACCTTCATTATAAGAGCGTGATGGCACTAAGTAATGAAGGGTAGATAACTGGTGGCCCTTTTCTTTTCTTGCATCTTGAGTTGTTCATTAGCATCTTGTCTCCTTTGCTGCTTATCCTCTTTGCCATCTTTTGGTTCTTTGATCTTATGACACCTTGTCAGTTCATTCATTATTATGTCTGCAGCAGATTAGTGGACAACATATACCTAAAGGAATGTACAATTTTAGAACATAGGTTGTTTGTCCAGAATCATGTTCCATCTATGCTACTAAGAAGATAGGGTTGATATTACGTTAGCATAGATTATGTTCTATACAGGCATGGCTTGAGGTAAAGTAACTTGCAGCAGAAGGTGATGTGAATAAATCATTAATACTCACAGTTCTTCCATTCATGATGAATGAGTTGTGTCTTCCTCTACAAAGTTATTGAAGTTCAGCATGTGCCCTGTCTTATCTCTGATTTGAATTTATCTCATGACTTACCCAAATTAATTGTGAAAGTTTCCTGCAGGGGTTAGTCCAACAAAATATCCAATGTCTACTACAGCATACGAGCGGCTCAAAAATCAACCTAGACACCACGTCTAATTTGACTTAGGAAGGCATTTTAACCTAAGCACCACGCTTAATTCAAAAAGCCTTTTGAAAATAAGATCACCACTCCTAAACTAAGCACCGTGCATCATTTAAGAGATGTATGAAAATACTTCAAAGCCTAAACATATACAATAGCAAATAAAGGTAGCGTGAAAGTATTATAGAGCGTTATTCAATCAGAGATGAAAGAGCATGATTATTAATTAACAATTTGAATATGGATTAAAAGGGTAGAGACAACCAATATTAGCAACATAATATTCTCTAAATAAGCCCATTCCCCCAAGCTGGAATTTTGCAAAGCAAAGTTAAGTTTGGATGGATATAATTCAATATTGCATGATGATTGGTTGGACATACCTGATGATGTCATCCTTCTGCTTCAAGCCTAGAATGGTTAGTGACAAAAATACCCAAGGGAATATTTTCATAATTATAATTCTATGCTCAATTCACAAGGGCATTATAGTAAAACTAAAGGTGTAAGCTCAATTCATTTTTCAAGAGTGGTTATTTTGGGACACAAAGTCGTTCTTGGGAAACCTTCTAATTATTGTACTTTTAAGTTCATGGGGTGGTTTCCTCTAGAACACCAACCTATGTGCACCTATCTCAAGATTACAATGAGATCTACAATATTTATGATAAACATACGCATCTATAACCACCCTTTCAATAAATTTATGAACAGGTAGAATGAGGGGGTTGAAGATCTCGTGTGTGATAATGTTAGAGAGACCAATTGATCTAGGAGATTTCTCTTATGAGCATGGATTCGATGAGGTGCTAATGAAGTAATTCCCATGCTCGGTGATGTGATCTCCCTTTTCAACTCCAAGGGTGTTTCTTCATGGATGTCTATAGACAACAAGTTTGTCTCTATTATTTCATGTCTACAACATTCATTGGATGTTTTATTTTCTAGGATTTCCCATGGATTGGTGTCTCTAAGTTTGGTCTCGTCTAAGGCTTTCTCTAAACTTGGATGAGTTATGTTTATTACAGAAATTGATTTAAGCTCACCATTTGTATCTAGACCAAGTTTAGATGCTAGCACTAAGGCTTCGTCCTTTTCCATCCATTCTTTGACAATAGCGTATGTGTTTCTAGTATATTCTATGCATTCCTGCCATTGTCGTAGCTCTTCTTGGTCATTCCAAAAATCTTCATGACTCCTATTCTTGGGATGTCTTAATGGGATCGTAGGGTCATTATGAGATTTAGGAGAGAGAGCATAAGAAGGATTATCAGGGTCAATGATGGGCTTAGAGATGGGTTCAGATGAGATATTTAATGTGAGCATAGAAGGGGAGAAGATAGAATTGATTCCTATGTGGCTTGGCTCTTCTTCTATGGCATCACTAGACATGCCGTCCTTGTATTCTTCCTAATGTCTTTCAGAGGGAAAGGAAGTTGACGATATTTTTTCCAAGATGCTCTTCCGAGAAGATCTGATGTACATTGATTGATAAGCATCTTAGTTAATTGGAAGTCTAAATCATCAAAGTGGGGTTTCGATGGTTTAGAATTGACAGTTAAATCTTGAGATTGGAGTGGTTGTGTTTTAGCTACCAAAGCTTCCTCTGCTTGTTCGGGGTATGATTCCTTCTCTTCCTCGGGGAGCTCGGAATTAGCTAGAGCAACCTTGTTAATCATTGCTCTTGCTTTACTTATAGGCAAATAAGGAAAGGCTCCTCCAGAGGATAAATCAAGGGATTCCCTAGAATTCTTGGTAAGACCCAAATAAAAATGTTGAATAAGTATGGGGTCCGAAAAACCAACGTCAGGGCCAAATGTAACAAGTTCATTAAAACGATCCCATGATGTACTAAGAGATTCTTGTTCTAGATGCCTAAAGTTAGAACCTCTTTTTGAAGGTAAACTACTCTATGGATGGGAAAGAAATATAAACAAAATTCAGAGCATAAAGTTTCCCAATCCCATTGCATACTTCCTACGGCTCGATTATACCAACGTTTAGCTCTTCCGATCAAAGAGAACGGAAAAGCTTTCACCTTAAAGTATTATCAGACATGGCAGCAATATGCAAGCATGCGCATGTCTGCTTGAATTCTCATAGGTGTAAGTATGGGTTTTCGTTACATTCTCCCAAGAAGGGTTTATTCCGAATCATATTAATTAGACATGGGCGCAGCTCATAGCCAGGTGTTATGATAGGCTCTACAGATTTTGGCGGCCCGAAGCTTTTGCGCATGCCAAATAGATCAATAGGCGTGGAATTTAAATCATCCATAAGGATGAACATAAAATGTTGAAAAGGTAGGGATAAAATAGAAAAGATAAAAGTATAATACAAGATTAAGCTAAACTCAGTCAAAATCAGCAAACCGTTCCCCGGCAACGGCGCCAAAAATGCTTGTTGGTATAAATTAACTGCACTCTATTAAATAAGATCGTATTTAGATTATCCGCAAGCGCACAGATAATATACCGCTGTCACATTTTACCCGGAGGTTTTAAATATCGTATCCACAGGGAACAGTAGGTGATAATGACCAAGCTGATGAACTTAACCCTACAATTAGGCTAGATAATATCAAGAAAGAGGAAATAACTAATGATTATCTAGTTCTAACAACCGGTAAGCTTTGAATAATATCGTTCTAACTGGGCAGTGAAATGAATAAGAGTGGAAATCAGAGTTCCCTCCTACCAAACACTTTTACACCAATCGATCCGATCAACGGAAAGTGGACTACAGAGGAATCAATGTAGCGGTCACCTATGCGAACTACCACTATCCGGCAGGGGACATTCACAAGTAAACCTAGCCTAGGCACCATGCCTACACTACGAAATACTACTTCAATCAAGCAAATACCAAGATCAAAGTACTCAATATGAGTTGCAAACTTAAGAACGAATAAGAATAAATACGTACTTGAATTAGAAGTTGAATACAAAAGTACCTCAGAACGCAGCTCCGGGCGAGGAAGCTGAATCCAGAAGAATACAGCTACGAAGAAGCGCCGACAGGCCGGAACTCCTCCGAATCTCTACTCCTCTACTCTATCTCTCTACTTATCTAAACAAGACTAGATCTAGAAGAACTAGTCTCTCCTAATTGCTACATCTAACCCTAACTGGAGATATTGAATTGAAGCTCAGGAATTGGGATGCCTCCAGGGGGGTCTGCCCCTTCATTTATAGCCTGGTGGGATGAACGTGCGCCGTAGGATCAAACCGACTTAACCAAGGGCCGAGATGACTCCTCAAAGGCGATGGAGGAAGACTCCAGAAGGCAGGGGCCAAAACCCTAGGGGGCACCGGCCGGCCCCACCCTAGGTCCGGCCGGCCCCACTTTGTGGGGTCTCGGGCCCCGGTACGATGATGTTTCCTTCGCGGTTAAGTTTCGTGTCTTTTACGCACTTTAATCCCTTTTTACGCTTTTCTGGAATACTCCCTGAAAAATACAGAATATGCCCAACTCGACGAAATTGTCAGTTAAAACCCTAGAATAGTGTGTATTCATGTGTCCTTTCATGTCTAAAGTTCTAATAAAAGTTGACGTTATCCACCGTCAACGACTACAAACTCCTGCCTAAGCAGACACATACTGAAGCAGTGAGGATGATCAACTCGGCTTGGGCTGAATACGATCACCTCCTTGCATCAACACACCTGCCAAAGCTAGAAGATCCAATCGTGCCAATGATCGTGTGCACCAGAGAATATTCCACAAGACCTTCTGCAACACTGGATCGAGCGTCAACATAATGGAAAAGATGGTAGACCAGACATTCAGGAGAGAATTCAAAATCACTACGTCCCCTCTGACTTCTTAGTCCTGGACATAGGAGAGAAAGTGTACGATCCACCGATTGTACTTGGAAGACCGTTCCTCAACACCACACGAGCAATCATCTCAGGAGAGGTCCACTTCCAATTCCACATAGAAAAGGAGCGCTGCTACTTCAACAGATATACAACTTATAAGCAGCCAAAGAAGAACAGATCAAGAGACGTCGTTCATCCCAACGTTAGAGGAACCAACCACCCAAGGATGGTTAGGTAGACTATAATGGAGAAGTTGTAAGGAGTGAGACCACTACATTAGAAGACAAGAAGAGTGAGAAAGAAGAGACTGTGGAGGATGAGACTCCAACCTCATCGTCAACATCAACTTCACCAAGCAGAAAAGAATGGAGGAAGAAGGAGTCACCTTCCAGCTCATCATCATCAGAGGTGAAACCAAGGACACCATCTCAACCCGACAATGCGCCAAGTGAGGAATGAACAAGACAAGAAGTGCTGTTCAGAGGACTTTAAACCATTGAGCCTTCGCCAAAAGGTAAACTTGGTAAGTATCCATATTTCCTTTTTCAGCATTGCATAATTTTCCTTTAGCATATTAGTTACATATTTACTTTGCTGCATTTGCATAGAAAAGAAAATAAAAATATTTATTGCATTGCATCAAAAAAAATCTAAGCCCCATGTGAATGACCTCGTGGCATAGCTCACTAGACTATTCACTGTGGTGGCAAAAAATAAATTGCATGCATCTAGAATAGGCTATTACATTATATTTACTCTTCTGCATTCATAAATACCAAAAAAAAATTTGGGCACATGAAGGTCCACACCTTTTATGAAAAATCCAAAAATATGTGGGCACATGAAGGTCCACTCATTAAGGGAGCTTTCTGCTGGAAATTTTGCCACTAACCATGGAACGGTATTATCCTAACCCCCTCCATGAGAATTAGTATTCTTGTTGGCAATTCAGTTTTGCAAATGATCAAGAACTAGTCCAACCCAGCACCTACAAGCCGCTGGCACTCCTGTTCTAAGAAGGATCACTCAACTTCAACATCACGACCCCGTCATCATCCAGCTTGGGGGAGAGCATCCTCCACTCAAACCAGCTAAGTATAAGCTTCCCATCCTATCACTATACTATATTTATTTTTGAGTCTGTTAGCTTTTAAAATAATCGTGAAACAAAATAAAGAATTTTTCTAGTTTGATTTGGTCTGATTGTTTAGGTTTGAATAAAAGAGAAAGCTTACAGAAGTTTCGGCCCAGATAAAATAAACTCCATAGATAGACACCAGGCATAGATTGAAATTTAGCACCTCACTAGAATCCCTTTTTGTTACCTAGTGTTCAACCTTTAATTATCCCAAGTTTTAGATACAACTGTTTTGACATGAAGATTTACTTTGAACCTGAAACTTGTGGGTAGCAAATGCTTGATCTAAGTCTAGGTGATTGAGGGATATGATATGGAAAGTTTGAGTTGCTATTTATCTTGTTCCTAGTGATACTTGAGTCCTGGAGATCTATTTTTGAAAATCCTTAAAACCACGTGATGAGTTCCTATATGACAGAGCTTAAATTCCTACCACAGCCATATATGCTAGATTTGGAAAGCCCACACATTTATATGCTACTTGCTTTGCATTGAGTGTTGTCAAGTTTTGTTGATACCTTAGAAACTTGTCGTGCTTTCAAAATCAAGATCACTACACGCCACATACACCTGCTGCTCCTGCACTAGGAGTACGCAAAAACATGCCTTCCATCTAGATCCACCTGAAAATATTCTACTCCTACACTAGGAGTGAACACTAAAAATATCCCATAGGTTAAACCCAAATAAATGCTCTAAGTTCTTGTTGCTATCTATCAAAAGAAAAAGAAAAGGGAAGTACTATTGCAGAGAAGAGGCATGTGGCTATGCAAAAGAGTGAGATGAGAGAAAACAATGGGTACAAAGATTCCCGCTTGAGAGGTAAAAATGGACAAGTGTCCAAATTATCAAAACAATGGGCACTCGATGCCCGCCTAGAAAAAAGAAAGAAGAAAAGAAAAGAAAAGAAAAGAAAAGAAAAGATAGCCCATGTTGTCCTGCAACTCAGTTCCCAAGTGTTGAAAAAATAAAGAGAAATGTTTTCAAGGAGCAAAAGTAGAATTAGGATTAGCCACCATATATATCCACCTACCACCACATATCCATACACATGCACATCTTGATTTGATTGTATGACTTGATTCTTTGGATCCATTATTTGACTTTACAATATATGCATTACAAGTATGTATGAGCTTTCTCCTTACCCATGAGCTCTTCATAAGCCATTAGTTACAGGGTGAGAGAGAAGGCATGCATCACTATTGCCTTGGTGAGGATCCACAAATACCACATATTGAGAGACTTGAGAGAGTCATACAAAGGAATCTCTGAGTTTTATAGTTTTATTTTAAAAACTCACAAAAACTCTAGGATAAGAGTTGAGCAAAAGAGCTTGAGCAATAGTGCTTGACTTTAACATTCTGTCCTTCAATTGCCCAAGACTCAGGAGAAAGGTTACAAGCTCCATAGTTAAAGGTAATAAAGGTAAGTTTGAAAGTTAGAATGGTTCACTTTAATCCTAGGGTAATTTTTGTTTGAACACATGGGTATTTCAAAGAGGTGGTTACATCTATTGCTAAGTTTGGCTTTGCTAAGGGACTAGCAAAGGGTAAGCTTGGGGGGAACTTGCTGATGGTTATTATCTATCATTTTTATCCACCAACTAAACATGAATCAAGGGCATAAAACAATCCACAACATAGTTATAGGGTTTGATTCTAACAAGTTCCACGAGTTTTGGTGTTCTCACTTGTTTTACAGGGTATGAAGGGATATTCAATTTTTCACCGAATAAGCAATTGGAGTTAACCATTGCGTAGAGCTCGTCGAGACGATCGAAACAGATATATTACTTGCTATTTTTGGAGTCCGGAATAAAAAGATATGAATTTTACAAACAATAGAAGATTCTGGAATATGAGCTGCGGGATTAATTGGGAGCTGCGTGATTAATTGGGCCTAAATCACAATTTAGCCCAGAAAGAGTCCTAATGTCAGTACAAGATTGGTTTTGATCCGACGGTGGCGATGAAGAGTTGTAAACGCAATACGGATCGATGATGTGGCAGTTCCTTGGCCCCTACTCCACCTCAGACTATATATACGGCCCCGGGGACCCCCTAGGCACCATCCGTTTCATTATTATAATTCATATTCTCTAGTTAGGGCTTGGATAGAGAGGTGTCCCATTGAAGGATAACCTCTCTCCAATGTAATAGATTAGTTCTAGTTGAGAGTTAGGGAGAGCGGAGCCATGCTCGGGTTCTGGAGGAGTCTTCTGAGGTCTGGTATGACTTGTATCTTATCTCTATAAGACTTATGGTTTTATATATTTATCTTCTCTATTTACTTTTATATGTTATTATGTGATTGGTTAGTATAGTTGTTATACTTGGCATAGGATCTCCGCTCGCATCGAGTGCTCTAGTTGTCATGAGATTAGAGTAGTAATTAATAGTGTAGACAAGGTGTCTAGACTAGAGGTTACCTGAGATTGCACTCAATCTTACGAATATTTGTGGTAGCCCCAGGAGGTGACAACCCTGATGTCCGACGTATTCCACCTCATGTAGGTTGATGATTGTAGGACCGTAGTCAGAGCTTCCTAGTCCCATTCTCATCTCAGTCTAAGACTAGTGTTCTGATGTCCCGAAGTGCTATTGTGTGGTTCCCTATCTAACTATCGTTCAGTTATCTTTGAACCCAAGTAATAGAGAAGTATTTAGGAATCTTGAACTCTCCCATTGTCCTCTCAACTTAGCTAGACTACTTAATTATCTTACAAGTGATTACTATGCATAACTCCTATCATTTATCACTTACCCCTACTATAGTCTAGTTGGTGAACTAAGTTAGTAGATACATGATGGTAACTATTAGATTCTTTAACCATTGCTTCCCTGTGGTAAAATATAAATAACGATACTCTGGAATACTCCCGGGTAAAAGCTACAATGGTATTCTGTGCGCTTGCAGAATCTTTCATATTCTATTTGCACTTAATAAATACCAACAAGCTTTTTGGCGCCGTTACCGGGGAAGCAATTAGCATAAAGATTTTGATAGTGATCTTGATGTCTATTAATTTAGTGTACCACTAGCTTTAGTAGGATTACCCTTTTCTGTTGAGTTGTGGAATAATACAGGACAGTAGAGGCCATTTTAACCTTCTGGCAAGTTCCACATGACAAGAAGAAGCATTGAAGAACTCCAGGGTGCTTGAACTTTCAAGATTCATCAACAATGGAACCCTGCCATCTCACAGGTTTGCACACATATATATATATTTCTTTCTAACCCTTTGTACATTGGAGAAAAGGACTGTCACACCCATATTTTAAGAATAAAATATGATGCATAAATGGCTCATATGTGTCACAGGAATAGTCGCACATATAAGTTGACAAATTACAAATGTATCATCACAGTGTTAAATACATAACGAATAAGTAATTATTACATAGTCTTACACAAATATAGGTAATAACTATGACGTCACACTCGCGGAAGCTTCATCACAGGGACACGGTCGACTGGGAGACACCAAGCCTAATACGCATTGCGATAATCTTAGCTCCAATCTTCGTCTGTGGTGGGGAATTGCAAGGGTGAGCACATTTTGTACTCCGCAAGTATAACACTGGTTCATGAGGCTCAAAAGGCTAGACACTATTTGACTGTATTTATCTTTTAATAATCATGTTCATTTTACAGCAATTGAGTAGCATCAAGGTATTCCAAATCCCATAATTAATCTAATAATCAATTATAACAAGGTTAATAAATAGCAAGGATATTAACAGCAATAATAAATATAACATAATTCACAGTAGCCATCTAGTCTGTAATGTGCTCTAGGCCGCTCATGTCCGCGAGCACGGCTGTTATAACAGTTTATTAAACTCTGCGCAGAGGTGTACACTTTACCTGTGAGTCATGATTTGCCCTTTCTCACGGGGTAGGTAGCCTCTTGACCCACTTCCAAGGAAGATCAGCAGGGATCACTATGAAGTCTTTCGAAGGTTCATCTAACATGTTAGGGCCGCAATGTTTCAGCAGTAGCGAGATGTAGGAACCCCCTTCTCAAAATGGCACACTCCTTCTCGGCTATACTCATAAGATTAGGGGCTGTCTTACACCTAGGTGGCACCCCTCTAGCGCCCTTTCGGGTAACCGCTAACAAGATAGAAAAGGTCCTTGTACTGAACTAAAGGCAGAGCCGTATAGCCCTCACAGTTATACTGTATGTCTCGAGTCATCACGTACAGAAAGTCCTATGGAGAGAAACTAGAGCCAAAACTCTCAACCCAAGGCTCTAGCCCTCTTTGAACAGGAATAAAATCATATTAAATTGTTCATTGCATAATCCATTAATCATATCACAAGATCATTGGCATTAATAAAGCACTAGCAAAAGCTACCCAATGCACATCCCAATAGGTAAACAAGGAATCAAGATAGCAAATCTAGTTTATGATCTCTAAGGTTGTCAAGGTGGACACATGCATATGTAGTATGAATTTATTGTGAATAGGACACAAGGATGGTCCATGTTATACTTGCCTTGATCCGAGTATCCCTGCTGGTCCTGCTCGTAGAAGTATTCTTGATCACCCACGAACTGCTCACCGTCTACTCACACGACCATCACATCACCACACAAGCATCGGACAATCATACACGAAGCAAACAAAGAAAAATAATTAGAACAGTACACCAACCAAATAAAAACAGTTTGAAAATGATATAAAACTATTCTACTCGTTCCAACGATCACATCGATATAAAGATCACTGAAAACAGATTTAAAACGTAAAAGATACGATTTTCCAAAGATTTACTATAGAAAAATAATTAATATAATAGTAACTCGAAATTTTAAAAGTGTCAAACTCACTGTACAGTTGTATAAATACGTAGAGCTCGCAAATACGAATCTAACGCAATTTGAATCAACTCAAACGGATCAAAAATGAAGAAACTATAGCCTAAACAAAACGGGTGGCAAAATTGTAACAACTGAAAACGTACTTTGACTTCGCAGAGAGGAGAATACGTTTTCCCAGATTAGTATGCGCAGCTCGGATTGGGCGCTTTGGATGGTGGGTGGAAACCTGAGAACGACAGGGTCTCTTTAACAAATTCGCCACGCGAAGGGATACGCAGCGATCTGGTTCGTTGGATCACGAATGGAAGGACCAGATTAGCTCGGGGAGGGTTGAGTGGCTTGCTCGCCGGAGAAGACAGGCCTGGCGGCGGCTCCATGGCCGGTGACGAGTTCAGCTCGCCAGAAAAATTGAAACTAGGGCTAGGGAGCTCCATTTGACACGGGATTTGAACTAGGAGTGAGAGGGGCTCAGCGAGAAACTCATCTAGGCCATCGGTTGGGGCTGCAGCGGTCTAGAGAGAGAGAGAGAGAGAGAGAGAGAGAGAGAGAGAGCAGTTCGAGCCATGGCGGCTTCGGGTCGCGGTGAGGTCGCGGTTATCGCAGGGAACTTGAAATCGCGAAATTAGAGATGCTGGGAGTTTCCTCACCTCACGAAGAAGGTTTAGGGCAGTCCTATTGAAGATGAGGGAGCTTCCCCGTACAAGTTCGACGGTGGTGGCAATCGGCGACTTCCTGTGATTGCGGTATCATGGTTAGCAGCGAAAAGGGAGGGAAATTGGAGGGGCTCGAAGCTTCTGCGTGACACAATGAAGATCAAGAACACTCTTACGTCGAGAATAACGCTGTAGAGAGGAGGAGTTGCGGCGGCGGGCGGCGGGCGGCTCTGTTCTTGGCGGTGTCGAGAGGGGCATCGGCTATTACCCAAGGCGGCGTTGCTGCTAACAGATGGTATAACGAGGGCATGCGGACTCTCAAGCCTTTTATTGGTCAGGGCTGGGACGCAACAGATGGATTCCAAGGCGAAAATCGCACCAAAACCTGGCTTCCGTTCCAACTCGGCAAGGGCGACGGTGGCCTCTGTTTGGGCTTGGGCTGAAGAACACAGGGTGACTGGTGGACTCCGGTTGACAGTCAGGGAGAAGGGAGGGTGCTGGTGTCTAGGTTTGCTAGGCCACAGCCCAAGAGGCAAGGAGGGGAAACAGTAGAGCGTTGCCGCTCCAAACTGACGACAAAAACGGCATGGTTTCGTCTTACCGAGGAACAGCAAGTAGAGGCTCGCACCCTGTTCGCTGGACTCTGCCTGCAAAGGAAGGTGAGGGAGAGAGAGAGAGAAAGGGCAAGGCCGGCAAGGCCTAGGCTACTCGGCCAAAAGAAAAAGGAAAAAGGAGATTTCAAATTTTAGCTTTCAAAATAGGTTTCAAAATTATTTGTGAAACTCCAGCAAAACAAGATGAACAACAAGCAACCAAAAACAATGCACGGCAGCATGTGTGCGCAATACACATATTACAAGTTTTCATAATTTATTTCCATTCAAAAATCATTGCTTCCTCTATATTTTAATAAACATAGAAGAGCTTAATACTATAGTTTAAAATAAAACTATAAAAGCTTAATAATACCATTTAAATTTCTAGATTTTAATTAAATCAAAATTTTGGGTGTTATAAATTCTACCCCCCTTAAGATGAATCTCGTCCCGAGATTCGGAAGAAGAGGATAGAAGAGATAAGAATTCGCTGCACTTGGATCTTTTTCACTTTCTCGATTAACTTTTTTTCCAACCATTCCAATCTCTTCTCATGATGTTACAACCTTGCTCAATATAACTCAATGTTCCTGAGACTTGGATGACTACTCTATGTAGCCACTTGCAACTCATCGAACTAATGATATGAAACACATAGGTACTCCAAACAAATCCCTAGTTACTAGGCTGCTTCTCTTTTCCAAAAGAACCTTTATAAGGTCAATTTAATTACAAATATCGAACACAGTCTGCTAGTCTTTGGTGCGTTCCAAAATTCCATTAGCATAATCCTGCATTGCTAAGGGATCAGAAACAACTGTTGCTCCTACACTATCCATTGAAAGCTCAGAATAAACTTTAGTTTCCTCATTGTGCACACCTTCTAGTGGTTCAGCCTCATCTTCCTCAGGTGTTGGTTGAACATCAACATACTCAATTACTTCTCCCGAGAGTGTTGTCAGAAGCATCGAACGTTGGGCATACTTGATTATTCCTTTGCAAGCAGATAACCATCCTTTTCCAAGAATAACATCAATTCCCATTGACTCCATAACAATAAGGTTTGCAGTGAAGTTCACTCCATTTATATCCAGACTTACTTTTGGGCATATGCGCTTTGCCTTCTTTTCTCCTTCTGGGGTGCTAACCATCATGGGTTTTCTCATCGGAAGCACAGTTATCCCATGATCCTTTACATATTGACTAGAGATACATGAATGTGATGCCCTAGGATGAAATAGAACAACTGGCAGTGTCTGAGCTTACTCCAGTCAAACCATATACAACGTCCTTAGTTCCAGGAGTGGCAATAATGTTCACATTGTTTAGTCTTCCTAGTGTATAATTTCGCTTTAATTTATTTCCAGGCATCTGCTCATTATGAACTTTCTGTTCCTGTTCCTGATGTTGTTGATTCTGACTTTGATTACTTTGAACAACCTTCTCAGGACCATCACTTATGTGGTGTCCCAATCTAACTATGATTACGACATCCCTCACTATGAGAAGTGTTGTGAATCTAGTTCTCTATAGGGATCATGGTCAATTCCTCCGGTGATGGGGCTTGATCTTCACACTGCTGGTCTTGTTGATGCCGAGGTTGACTTAGATTCTCTTGACCAATTGGTTCCTGGTACCAACAATCAGTTTCCAACATGATTGCATTAGGATTCATTCATTCATAACACTCTCAACTATTGGTTCAAAACATGACAAGATAAGAGACCACAAAAGAATCATCCATAAAGACAATCAATTCTTCCAACGAAGCACTTGGATGTAGGAAGAAAGTTCATCTTACTCTTCAACTTGGCTACCCCCTTAAGAAAAGATCAACTAGGGGCAACTTAGGGTAGCTTCCATCTTTCTCTGAGTGGTTTAACTACCATTTACATACTCCGTCATCCCAACAAGACTTATGGGCATAGGTAAAAATAGGTAATCTGAAATTTTCTCGCGAGCAGAAAAACAGCAGCTCAGTAAAACAGCTATAACTGGAGTTTTGTTGATTCAAATAAGTTGAATCTTATACTGTTGGAAAGCTGAAGAAAATCTCTACAACTTTTATGTAGAACACTTTTCCATATTCTGCAGTTAAAGTGGTCGAAAACAGTGTAGAACAGAAACTGCTGCAGATTCCAGACAGCGCAGTTGCCTCGTTTTTATGATTTTTATATCTCCCAAACGAAAATAGATATCAAGATGATTCTTGTGCTCACAGAAAGACACCGAAGTCTACTTGTCTCCCGAATTTTACCATGGTTTTTGGCCTTCCAAAAATAGACAGTACAAGCTGATAAAGACAGGTTGCTCTGAAAAGACAGAATAAAGGACAAAATAAAGGAAGTAAGAGAGAAAGAAAACCCAACTATCTATTCCATTAATCCTTATACCTTAGGCCTATAAACTAAATAAAATTATAAAAAACTCCACAAGATCATTGCACTCATTACAAAAATCCAAATCAATCAAGATCATAATAACAATCCAACAAAGCGCAACAATCATTAATACTCAACTTACGACGCTATACTTCTATCTCTATCAAGGCTTCAACTTCATATTATGTGAGAATGAGATAAGAGATAGTTCTAAAAGCATATAAATCAAGGAGTAGATAAGACACAATATATTTACAGCAACAAGGAGGAGATGAGTAAGGTAAGGAGCATAATATTGCAGAAATTATCAAGGGTAATGGAATAAGGATTCCATAGCAAGTTATAAAGCAAAAGATGGCTAATTTCTAATTAGTCTTGCGTCCTACAATCAACACATGCTCTGATACTAATCTGTCACACCCGTATTTTAAAAATAAAATATGATGCATAAATGACTCATATGTGTCCCAGGAATAGTCGCACATATAAGCTGATAAATTACAAATGTATCATTACAGTGTTAAATACATAACGAATAAGTAATTATTACATAGTCTTACACAAATATAGGTAATAACTATGACGTCACACTCGCGGAAGCTCCATCACAGGGACACGGTCGACTGGGAGACACCAAGCCTAATACTCATTGCGATAATCTTCGCTCCAATCTTCATCTGTGGTAGGGAATTGAAAGGGTAAGCACATTTCGTACTCCGCAAGTATAACACGGGTTCATGAGGCTCAAAAGACTAGACACTGTTTGACTGCATTTAGCTTTTAATAATCATGTTCATTTTATAGCAATTGAGTAGCATCAAGGTATTCCAAATCCCATAATTAATCTAATAATCAATTATAATAAGGTTAATAAATAGCAAGGATATTAACAGCAATAATAAATATAACATAATTCACAGTAGCCATCTAGTCTGTAATGTGCTCTAGGCCACTCATGTCCGCGAGCACAGGCTGTTATAACAGTTTATTAAACTCTGCGCAGAGGTGTACACTTTACCTGTGAGTCATGATTTGCCCTTTCTCACGAGGTAGCTAGCCTCTTGACCCACTTCCAAGGAAGGTCAGCAGGGATCACTATGAAGTCTTTCGAAGGTTCATCTAACATGTTAGGGCCGCAATGTTTCAGCAGCAGCGAGATGTAGGAACCCCCTTCTCAAAATGGCACACTCCTTCTCGGCTATACTCATAAGATTAGGGGCTGTCTTACACCCAGGTGGCACCCCTCTAGCGCCCTTAAGGGTAACCGCTAACAAGATAGAAAAGGTCCTTGTACTGAACTAAAGGCAGAGCCATATAGCCCTCAGAGTTGTACTGTATGTCCCAAGTCATCACGTACAGAAAGTCCTATGGAGAGAAACTAGAGCCAAAACTCTCAACCCAAGGCTCTAGCCCCCTTTGAACAGGAATAAAATCATATTAAATTGTTCATTGCCATAATCCATTAATCATATCACAAGATCATTGGCATTAATAAAGCACTAGCAAAAGCTACCCAATGCACATCCCAATAGGTAAACAAGGAATCAAGATAGCAAATCTAGTTTATGATCTCTAAGGTTGTCAAGGTGGACACATGCATATGTAGTATGAATTTATTGTGAATAGGATACAAGAATGGTCCATGTTATACTTGCCTTGATCCGAGTATCCCTGCTGGTCCTGCTCGTACAAGTATTCTTGATCACCCACGAACTGCTCACCGTCTACTCACACGACCATCACATCACCACACAAGCATCGGGCAATCATACACGAACCAAACAAAGGAAAATAATTAGAACAGTACACCAACCAAATAAAAACAGTTTGAAAATGATATAAAACTATTCTACTCGTTCCAACTGATCACATCGATATAAAGATCACTGAAAACAGATTTAAAACGTAAAAGATACGATTTCCAAAGATTTACTATAGAAAAATAATTAATATAATAGTAACTCCAAATTTTAAAAGTGTCAAACTCACTGTACAGTGGTATAAATACGTAGAGATTGCAAATATGAATCTAACGCAATTTGAATCAACTCAAATGGATCAAAAATGAAGAAACTATAGCCTAAACAAAACGGGTGGCAAAATTGTAATAACTGAAAACGTATTTTGACTTCGAAGAGAGGAGAATACGTTTTCCCAGATTAGTATGCGCAGCTCGGATTGGGCGCCTTGGATGGCGGGTGGAAACCTGAGAACGACAGGGTCTCTTTAACAAATTCGCCATGTGAAGGGGTACGCAGCGATCTGGTTCATTGGATCACGAATGGAAGGACCAGATTAGCTCGGGGAGGGTTGAGTGGCCTGCTCGCCGGAGAAGACAGGCCTGGCGGCGGCTCCATGGCCGGTGACGAGTTCAGCTCGCCGGAAAAATTTAAACTAGGTCTAGGGAGCTCCATTTGACACGGGATTTGAACTGGGAGTGAGAGGGGCTCGCGAGAAACTCATCTAGGCCATCGGTTGGGGCTGCAGCGGTCTAGAGAGAGAGCAGTTCGAGCCATGGCGGCTTCGGGTCGCGGTGAGGTCGCGGTTATCACAGGGAACTTGAAATCGCGAAATTAGAGATGCTGGGAGTTTCCTCACATCACGAAGAAGGGTTGGGGCGGTCCAATTGAAGATGAGGGAGCTTCCCCGTACAAGTTCGACGGTAGCGGCGATCGGCAACTTCCTGTGATTGCGGTTCACGGTTAGCAGCGAAAAGGGAGGGAAATTGGAGGGGCTCAAAGCTTCTGCGTGACACAATGAAGATCAAGAACACTCTTACGTCGAGAATAACGCTGTAGAGAGTAGGAGTTGCTGCGGCAGGGCAGCTCTGTTCTTGGTGGCGTCGAGAGGGGCGGCGGCTGTTACCCATGGCGGCGCTGCTGCTAACAGATGGGAAAACGAGGGCATGCGGACTCTCAAGCCTTTTATAGGTCAGGGCTGGGATGCAACAGATGGATTCCAAGGCGAAAATCGCACCAAAACCTGGCTTCCGTTCCAACTCGGCAAGGGCGACGGTGGCCTCTGTTTGGGCTCGGGCTGAAGAACACAGGGTGACCTGGTGGACCCCTGGTTGACAGTCAGGGAGAAGGGAGGGTGCTGGCGTCTAGGTTTGCTGGGCCACAGCCCAAGAGGCAAGGAGAGGAAACAGCAGAGCGTTGTGGCTCCAAACTGACCGACAAAAATGGCATGGTTTCGTCTTACCGAGGAACAGCAAGAAGAGGCTCGCACCCTGTTCGCTGGACTCTGCCTAGAAAGGAAGGTGAGAGAGGGAGAGAGAAATGGCAAGGCCTGGGCTACTCGGCCAAAAGAAAAAGGAAGAAGGAGATTTCAAATTTTATCTTTCAAAATAGGTTTCAAAATTATTTGTGAAACTCCAGCAAAACAAGATGAACAACAAGCAACCAAAAACAATGCACGGCAGCATGTGTGCGCAATACACATATTACAAGTTTTGATAATTTATTTCCATTCAAAAATCATTGCTTCCTCTATATTTTAATAAACATAGAAGAGCTTAATACTATAGTTTAAAATAAAACTATATATAAAAGCTTAATAATACCATTTAAATTTCTAGATTTTAATTAAATCAAAATTTTGGGTGTTATAAGGACATCGTCCTAACAATTCAAATCACATCTCAAGTGACGAATATAGAGGCTTGCTACACACAAATTATGGTAAGTATGATCAAGAAGGTGAGAAAGTCTTACTCGTGGACTTTAAACTTTTGAGTAGTTATCTTTTAATTCTTACATCTCATTGCATATTTACTTTAATCCATGCATCCACTCCATTTAGTTTATATTTCCTCATATCAAATCCATAGCATGTTTAGTTTTTGCATACATCCGTACCACTTGCATATTAAAAAGAAAAAAATATATACCTCACTATGATCATACTATTTCATCTCTATTTGAATAAATCCTTGTAATGCTTTCATGCTTACACTTTCTATACAAGTATGTTTTGGTTTAGAAGTACTGCAAATACTTTCATAGGCTTTTAAATTAAGCGTGGTGCTTAGGTTAAAATTGCCTACCTTAGTCAAATTAGACATGGAGTCTAGTTTGATTATTGAACTAAAAATTATTTGTGTACGCATTGGTTATTTTGTTGGACTAACCCCTGCAGGAAACTCTCAAATCAGTTCGGGGAAGTCATAGGATAAACTCAAATCAGAGATGAAGCAAGGCACATGAATTCCAATAGCTATGCACAAGGGAGAGGTCCTGCTCAACAGATCTAAGAATCAGGAGTCATCGCCGGCCAGTTGAAGCACTAGGAAGAAAGACCAAATTCCACCAAAGTTGATCTGACCATGGTCTTCCTCCTCTCAAGCTCCCGTCGCTCAGGCACGCTGGTTTGCAATTCCTCTACTCAGCATTGCCTTACTTCTATAAGTTTGATTAGTTCTACAAATGCCATATATGAAAATCAAACTTAAGATAACATAAAATCAATCCTCCAAAGAAGAAGTAATGGTGAATAATAAATGTTCTATTTTAATGTTCAAACAACTTCTCTACATCATAGAAAGTGACCTTTACCTTTATGACAACACTATCCCTGTCATTACTTGTATATTCCTTCGGGTATGTGTTGTCCTACTAATGCTTTGTAGAAATAGAACAATGAGAGGAGCAAAAGGTCCGAACAAAACTCAAAAGGGAGAACAAAAGGATGTCGTAGGAGACAAAGCCACTCATGAACAAGACACTACTGTTGGTATAAATTAACTGCACTCTATTAAATAAGATCGTATTCAGATTATCCGCAAGCGCACAGATAATGTACCGCTGTCACATTTTACCCGGAGGTTTTAAATATCGTATCCACAGGGAACAGTAGGTGATAATGACCAAGCCGATGAACTTAACCCTACAATTAGGCTAGATAATATCAAGAAAGAGGAAATAACTAATGATTATCTAGTTCCATCAACCCGTAAGCTTTGAATAATATCGTTCTAACTGGGCAGTGAAATGAATAAGAGTGGAAATCAGAGTTCCCTCCTACCAAACACTTATACACCTATCGATCCTATCAACGGAAAGTGGACTACAGAGGAATCAACGTACCTGTCACCTACGTGAACTACCACTATCCGACCAATCAGGGGACATTCACAAGTAAACCTAGCCTAGGCACCACGCCTACACTACGAAATACTACTTCAATCAAGCAATTACCAAGATCAAAGTACTCAATATGAGTTGCAAACTTAAGAACGAATAAGAACAAATGCTTACTTGAATTAGAAGTTGAATACAAAAATACCTCAGAACACAGCTCTGGGCGAGGAAGCTGAATCCAGAGGAATACAGCTACGAAGAAGCGCCGACAGGCCGGAACTCCTCTGAATCTCTACTCCTCTACTCTATCTCTCTACTTATCTAAACAAGACTAGATCTAGAAGAACTAGTCTCTCCTAATTGCAACATCTTACCCTGTCTGGAGATATTGAATTGAAGCCCAGGAATAGGGATGCCTCCAGGGGGTCTGCCCCTTTATTTATAGCCTGGTGGGATGAACGAGCGCCATAGGATCAAACCGACTTAACCAAGGGCCGAGATGACTCCTCAAAGGTGGTGGAGGAAGACTCCAGAAGGCGAGGGCCAAAACCCAAGGGGGGCGCCGACCGGCCCCACCCTAGGGCCGGCCGGCCCCACTTTGTGGGGTCTTGGGCCCCGGTTGCTCGGGTGTGTTCTAGATCCTTTCCACGTCCTGATGATGATGTTTCCTTCGCGGTTAAGTTTCGTGTCTTTTACGCACTTTAATCCCTCTTTTACGCTTTTCTGGAATACTCCCTGGAAAATACAGAATATGCAAAACTCGACGAAATTGTCAGTTAAAACCCTAGACTAGTGTGTATTCATGTGTCCTTTCATGTCTAAAGTTCTAATAAAAGTTGACGTTATCCACCGTCAACAACTACAAACTTCTGCCTAAGCAGACACATACTGAAGCAGTGAGGATGAATCAACTCGGCTTGGGCTGAATTCGATCACCTCCTTGCATCAACACACCTACCAAAGCTAGACGATCCAGTTGTGCCAATGATCGTGTGCACCAGAGAATATTCCATAAGACCTTCTGCAACACTGGATCGAGCGTCAACATAATGGAAAAGATGGCAGACCAGACATTCAGGAGAGAATTCAAAATCACTACGTCCCCTCTGACTTCTTAGTCCTGGACATAGGAGAGAAAGTGTACGATCCACCGATTGTACTTGGAAGACCGTTCCTCAACACCACACGAGCAATCATCTCAGGAGAGGTCCACTTCCAATTCCACATAGAAAAGGAGCGCTGCTACTTCAACGGATATACAACTTATAAGCAGCCAAAGAAGAACAGATCATGAGAAGTCAGTTCATCCCAACGTCAGAGGAACCAACCACCCAAGGATGGTTAGGTAGACTATAATGGAGAAGTTGTAAGGAGTGAGACCACTACATCAGAAGACAAGAAGAGTGAGAAAGAAGAGACTGTGAAGGATGAGACTCCAACCTCATCGTCAACATCAACTTCACCAACCAGAAAAGAATGGAGGAAGGAGTCACCTTCCAGCTCATCATCATCAGAGGTGAAACCAAGGTCACCATCTCAACCCGACAATGCACCAAGTGAGGAATGAACAAGACAAGAAGTCCTGTTTGGAGGACTTTAAACCACCGAGCCTTCGCCAAAAGGTAAACTTGGTACTTATCCATATTTTCTTTTTCAGCATTTCATAATTTTCCTTTAGCATATTAGTTACATATTTACTTTGCTGTATTTGCATAGAAAAGAAAATAAAAATATTTATTGCATTGCATAAAAAAAATCTAAGCCCCATGTGAATGACCTCGTGGCATAGCACACTAGACTATTCACTGTGGTGGTACAAAAATAAATTACATGCATCTAGAATAGGCTATTACATCATATTTACTCTTCTGCATTCATAAATACCAAAAAAATGTGGGCACATGAAGGTCCACACCTTTTATGAAAAATCCAAAAACATGTGGGCACATGAAGATCCACTCATTAAGGGAGCTTTCTGCTGGAAATTTTGCCACTAACCATGGAGCGGTATTATCCTAAACCCCTCCATGAGAATTAGTATTCTTATTGGTAATTGAGTTTTGCAGATGATCAAGAACTAGTCCAACCCACCACCTACAAGCCGCTGGCACTCCTGTTCTAAGAAGGATCACTCAACTTCAACATCACGACCCCGTCATCATCTAGCTTGGGGGAGAGCATCCTCCACTCAAACCAGCTAAGTATAAGCTTCCCATCCTATCACTGTACTATATTGCTTTTTGAGTCTGTTAGCCTGTAAAATAATCGTGAAACAAAATAAAGAATTTTTCTAGTTTGATTTGGTCTGATTGTTTAGGTTTGCTTAGGTTTGAATAAAAGAGAATGCTTACAGAAGTTTTGGCCCAGATAAAATAAACTCCATAGATAGACACCTGGCATAGAATTGATATTTAGCACCTCACTAGAATCCCTTTTTGTTACCTAGTGTTGAACCTTGAATTATCCCAAGGTTTAGATACAACTGTTTTGACTTGAAGATTTACTTTGAACCTGAAACTTGTGGGTAGCAAATGCTTGATCTAAGTCTAGGTGATTGTGGGATATGATATGGAAAGTTTGAGCTGCTATTTATCTTGTTCCTAGTGATACTTGAGTCCTGGAGATTTATTTTTGAAAATCCTTAAAACCACATGATGAGTTCCTGTATGACAGAGCTTAAATTCCTACCACAGCCATATATGCTAGATTATTAAAGCCCACACATTTATATGCTACTTGCTTTGCATTGAGTGTTGTCAAGTTTTGTTGATACCTTAGAAACTTGTCATGCTTTCAAAATCAAGATCACTACACACCACATACACCTGCTGCTCCTGCACTAGGAGTACGCAAAAACATGCCTTCCATCTAGATCCACCTGAAAATATTCTACTCCTACACTAGGAGTGGACACTAAAAATATCCCATAGGTTAAACCCAAATAAATGCTCCAAGTTCTTGTTACTATCTATCAAAAGAAAAAGAAAAGGGAAGTACTGTTGCAGAGAAGAGGCATGTGGCTATGCAAAAGAGTGAGATGAGAGAAAACAATGGGTACAAAGATGCCCGCCTGAGAGGTAAAAATGGACAAGTGTCTGAATTATCAAAACAATGGGTACTCGATGCCCGCCTAGAAAAAATAAAGAAGAAAAGAAAAGAAAAGATAGCCCATGTTGTCCTGCAACTCAGTTCCCAAGTGTTCAAAAAAATAGAGAGAAATGTTTTCAAGGAGCAAAAGTAGAATTAGGATTAGCCACCATATATATCCACCTACCACCACATATCCATACATATGCACATCTTGATTTGATTGTATGACTTGATTCTTTGGATCCATTATTTGACTCTACAATATATGCATTGCAAGTATGTATGAGCTTTCTCCTTATCCATGAGCTCTTCATAAGCCATTAGTTATAGGGTGAGAGAGAGAAGCCATACATCACTATTGCCATGGTGAGGATCCACAAATACCACATATTGAGAGACTTGAGAGAGTCATACAAAGGAATCTCTGAGTTTCATTTTAAAAACTCACAAAAACTCTAGGATAAGAGTTGAGCAAAAGAGTTTGAGCAATAGTGCTTGACTTTAACATTCTGTCCTTCAATTGCCCAAGACCCAGGAGAAAGGCTACAAGCTCCATAGTTAAAGGTAATAAAGGTAAGTTTGAAAGTTAGAATGGTTCACTCTAATCCTAGGGTAATTTTTGTTTGAACACATGGGTATTTCCAAAGAGGTGGTTACATCTATTGCTAAGTTTGGCTTTGCTAAGGGACTAGCAAAGGGTAAGCTTGGGGGAACTTGTTGATGGTTGTTATCTATCAATTTTACCTATCAACTAAAAATGAATCAAGGGCATAAAACAATCCACAACATAGTTATAGGGTTTGATTCTAACAAGTTCCACGAGTTTTGGTGTTCTCACTTGTTTTGCAGGGTATGAAGGGATATTCAATTTTTCACTGAATAAAAGTATCCCAAATGAGGAATTGGAGTTAACCATTGCATAGAGCTCGTCGAGACGATCGAAACAGATATATTACTTGCTATTTTTGGAGTCCGAAATAAAAAGATATGGATTTTACAAACAATAGAAGATTCTGGAATATAAGCTGCGGGATTAATTGGGAGCTGCGGGATTAATTGGGCTGAAATCAGAATTTAGCCCAGAAAGAGTCCTAACATCAGTACAAGATCGGTTTTGATTCGACGGTGGCGATGGAGAGTTGTAAACGCAATACGGATCGATGACGTGGCAGTTCCTTAGCCCCTACTCCACCTCAGACTATATATACGGCCCTAGGGACCCCCTAGACACCATCCCTTTCATTATTATAATTCATATTGTCTAGTTAGGGCTTGGATGGAGAGGTGTCCCATTGAAGGATAACCTCTCTCCAATGTAGTAGATTAGTTCTAGTTGAGAGTTAGGGAGAGTGGTGCCATGCTCGTGTTCTGGAGGAGTCTTCTGAGGTCTGATATGACTTGTATCTTATCTCTGTAAGACTTATGGTTTATATATTCATCTTCTCTATTTAATTATATGCTTTATTATGTGATTGGTTATTATAGTTGTTATACTTGGCATAGGATCTCCGCTCGCATCGAGTGCTCTAGTTGTCATGAGATTAGAGTAGTAATTAATAGTGTAGATATGGTGTCTAGACTAGAGGTTACCTGAGATTGCACTCAACCTTACGAATATTTGTGGTAGCCCTAGGAGGTGACAACCCTGATGTCCAACGTATTCCACCTCATGTAGGTTGATGATTGTAGGACCGTAGTCAGAGCTTCCTAGTTCCATTCTCATCTCAGTCTGAGACTAGTGTTCTAATGTCCCGATGTGCTATTGTGTGGTTCCCTATCTAACTATCGTTCAGTTATCTTAAAACCCAAGTAATAGAGAAGTATTTAGTAATCTTGAACTCTCCCGTTGTCCTCTCAACTTAGCTAGAGTACTTAATTATCTTACAAGTGATTACTATGCATAACTCCTATCCTTTATCACTTACCTCTACTATAGTCTAGTTGGTGAACTAAGTTAGTAGATACATGATGGTAACTATTAGATTCTTTAACCATTGCTTTCCTGTGGTAAAATATAAATAACTATACTCTATAATACTCCCGGATAAAAGCTACAATGGTATTCTATGCGCTTGCGGAATCTTTCATATTCTATTTGCACTTAATAAATACCAACACCCGACCACCCCCTTGGGTCGGCCGACCCCCTAACGCCTCAAAACGCCTGCCACCTTTTCGTGACGTGAACCTTTGGGTCTCTTCTCGCATATTTTCCAAATTTCGCTTCTGTTAGGCCATCCGCCGCCGCCGTAAGCTCGTAGGGTAAATTCTGAAACCCTAGCGCCCACAGGAAATCTATATAAACAGCCCCTGCTAGCCTCCCATCTCATCTCATCCAAGCCATTCTCTTCCTTGTGCCTACGAGCTCTCCTCCAAAGATTCCATGGCCGACAACAAGATCATCCCCTTCGTGATGGATCTGAACCAAGTTCTCGCCGACGGTTCCCAAGCCATCGTCCCTGCTCAAGCTCTATGGCCTCTCGCCATTGCTCCACCACCTGAGCCACGCAGCCATGAAACAATCCTTCTTTGCTTGTGCGCGATCAGCCCTTCCATCACCGTCAAAGATCCTCTGCCTAAAGGACACACCACTGTTGACACTTCTTAGCGCAACCACCAGAGAGAGGGTGTTAGGCTATCTCTAATAACGGCACCAGAAGTGCCCTAAGGGGTATTTCTTATGTCTATTGGATAATTCCGCAGGTGCACAGAATATATCGCTGTAGCACTTCACACAGGAGTATTCTAAGGTATCGTTATTTATTTTATCCCAAGGGAAAACGGTTGCTAGGAATAATTAATAAAAGAGAGAGATCCTTAAGTCTATAGCAACTTAGTATCAACAAGTGATAGGGGGTAAATCGATATATAGAGGAAAGGGTAATGACACCAAGACACGACAAGGTTTTAAGATAACTAAGGATAACTAGTAAAGTATAGCTAGGTGGGAGGACGACGAGTGAGTATAAGACTCCTATGACACTCTTGTGAACTACTTATCAAATAGATGAATTACACTAAGATAGCTACCTTACTTCCGGTGTGTAGGGGGTAGTGCGAAATAATAGAGTATATAACCTCTACCCAAAGCACCTACTTCTCTTATGGGAGCCTACCTTTTAAGAACTTGCACAAAACACATGGAGGGATACTAAGACTAGATAGGGCTGTCACCACCTGCTAGCACCCACAAACAATCCGTGCGACAAGCGGCATTCAAAGGCAAGATCTAGTCTAAGAACCACGCCTACACTAAGCCTTACTACTCTAGCTGCGTACCAACAACTAAAGCACCCTATGACAGGCGATGAACTACACATGTGAGCTGGTTACAGGATCACTATCTAATATAACTCAACTATAAGTTAAGACAAGACACAACAATACTATAATGAATAGTAAAGCACTAAGTAAAGACTTAGTAAAGTAAAGTAAAGATAATATATTAATAAAGGTAAAGTCTTACAGAAGAAAAGGTACAAGAGCTATACCAGACTCTCCAGCAGACGACTCCGGAGACTCCGAGCGTAGCTCGGCTCGACTTTAACTCCCACACTAGACTAATACTACTACTAAAGAATGGAGCTTCTCTTGTCTCTTGTGTATCTTGTGTATCTTGGGTGTCTTGAAGAGAGTGATGGTAGCCTCTATTTATAGGGGAGAGTGGACGGGCGCCACGTCAGCGATCCGTGTGCTCCTTGCCTCTCCTCCCTTGGATGAACCGCCTCAAAACCACCATAGGATGGACGGTAGTGGTGATTTTATCACGTGGAAGGACATGCAGGAAGGCTGGTGGGGGCCAACCTGACCTGGCCAAGCACCAGGGGGCTCGGCCGACCCCCTATGACAGGTGGGCCTGGCCAGGTGTGGTCCCCACCAGTCATAAAGTGTTGCCTTGTGCTGGTTCTGTCTTGATTGTGTTGTTTCATGCCTTGATCCGTGTCGCTCAAATGGTGTATGATTCCTTACCAAGGCACAAAGTAAATGTTGCCTTCTCTTTATCATCCTACTTCTAAAAATGGCTTATGTGGAGCTTAAGGTAGGAATGAAAGAGTATAGCATACTTACTTTGCATATGTTGTAGAGTTAAGTCTTGGATCCAAAGAGAGAAGTGTGATACCCTTAGATGAAGATGTGCAAGTGTGTGGAAAAAATGGACTACAATGCTCCTCTATTTGAAATTGTATCTCTCTCTAATAAATTTTTAGAGACATGGTTATCATTTTTTTCTTCTTTTATTAATGAGCATAGACTTGCTCATATATTTTTCTTTTCTTTTCTATGGACTTCCCATGTCCATCTTTCTTTCATTTTGCATAGGCTTTTTGTCTCTTCTACGAAATTAACTAAGAGAGATATTTTAAAACTTTAACACATGGAGCATTTATTTGGTGGAAATAAAAGGCATGTGGTTGCGTACTTCCAGTGTAGAAGCAGCATGTATAGGTGGTGTGTACGTGATCTTGATCTTGGGAGCATGATAAGTCTCTCAATAAGGGTCAACAAGACTTGACAACACTCAATACAAAGCAAATAGCTTATGTGGAAGGTTTTAGACATGTGTAGCATATATGGCTGTGGTAGGAATTTATCACCATTGAGGAATAATAAGGTTTTGATTGTTTAAGAAATAAATCTCCAGTATTCATGCATGCTTAGAACAATATTATAGCAGCTCTTGTTTCATTATGTCATATCTCACAACAACTTAGACTTAGTTCTAGCACTTAGCATCCATAAAGTTTTCAGGTTCATGATGATTTAAATGAGCCAAGTGATCCATACTCAAAGAAATATTAAGTTGTAAACTAGGCATTAAAGAAAAATTAACAGAGCAACTATTCATCATTTCCATGAGGAAGATAAACATTCATGAGGCATATGGGAATAAGGGAATAATTTTTGGTATTTTTATCTTTTTTTCTTTTTTTAAGTAAAGTAATAAACTGAAAATAATGCAAATAAGATGAGATAGAGGACTTACCTTGGTGGGGGAGAGGATCTCCCCCAAGCTTGTCTTTTTGCTTATTGTGGCGGCGGATAGTATTGGAATCATCCCGCCCAGCGTTGTGCTTCTTCATCTTGTATGGCTTGCAATAATTGGGCATTTTGCTGTGCCACACTTAGAGTTGCATCTTGCTCAACTTGCATTGCGCCCATGTCGTTGATGAGTTGATCCATTTTCGATCCTTGGTTTCGACGACCCCTCGCCCGTGTGGACGAACGGAGAGTGCGCACTCTTGGAGTGTGCTGTTGAGGCCGTTCCGTGGACCCTGAAATGTCCATGGAACTTGCCTCATCGCCTTCTTCTTCATATCCTCCTGCAGCTCATGATGTGCCGCCTTACTCAAATTGAGCAGCCTGTGATATGCTCCTTGTCACCCTTCTTGTTCCTGCAATATTTTGGCTTCTTGCCTCTCGGTCCCAATTTATGGTTAGCGTATGCAGCGCATACAATCGACGCCTTTCACATGAGAGAGATATTTTGGCTGTATGGACTGGATAAATCATTTTAAAATCACTATTTTCATATCTTTTTAGGACTTGAGCACTTATGAAGAAATCTTCAGTTATAATGTCTCTAGGAGAAGCAATATATTCAAAGTAGTGTTTTCCATTTAGCAAGTCCATTGTTTCAGCAATGTGAGTGATAAAAGAGGTAAAGAATATAGGCTCGCTTCTATAGAAAATACCAAGCCAAAAGCGGACTAATATTTTAGCAGGTGGAAACTTTTATTTTCTTGGTCATGGCATAAAGCAGTCTTAGTTCATCATTAAGAAGGATTTGCACATTAGAGCCAGGAAGAAGAGTTATGGCCATCCAATAACGGAGCAAGCGCAAAGTGGGATTATGGATTTTATCAGTTTTAGGCTCAGAGCAATCATTGGATCTAGTTATGGCTTTCCAGAATTCAGCTTTATCAAATTTTCTTGTAGCATTAACTAGATCTAGATGACAGTTGTTATCAAAGCCAAGTGCCATACTAAAAACTCCCTAAGTTAAATTATACTCTTGATTGAACATGCGAAAGTAGACATTATCATCAGTGGCTTGTAAAGAGCATAGAAATTCCATGGTGAGTTTTTCAATTCCAAGTTCTTAAACTTCCCAAAAACTTTCCCACCCAATTGTATTGAAAACAGTATTAAATTCCGCGGTCATTCCTGTGTTGTCCAAAAGGACAGAGTTGATGATGCCAGTATGTTCATAACCGCGGTGTCAGGATGGAGAGGTACCTTTGGTACTTCTTGGTCCAGCATGAGGCCGCTCTCGGGGTCGAGCGTCCTCTCGGGAGGCACTTCAAAGCTTCGTCTCGGTGGAGCTTCTCTTCCTTCATCTTCGTCATGGCTGGGTCATCGGGAGGAACTCCCTACGACACCCTTGGCCTTTTTGAATGCGGAGGAGAACTTCTTCATCTTCCTACAGCAATGAGATAACACAAGAACACACTAGGACAACAAAGGTTAGCTGTTAGCGTTAGCGTTAGCTATCTCAATGTTAGTAGTCCTTGCGGGGTATGATTACCTCCACAAACAAGATATTGAAAGTAAAGGTGAGAGTAGGACAAGCCTCTACTACTACAATATTTTTGGGTTTTTGGTTTGAGTGGCTAACAACAACTAAACTTGAGAAAGAACTTGCTCAAATAGGGGAGAAGGAGAGAGATTGTGTGCTCGAGATGATTCAGCTGATTTGGACATAGAAATGAGCACACAATGCAAAAGTATTTATAGGGGGAGAAGGGCTAGGACCAGGCCACAAGGGCCAGGTCGGCCGACCCATGTTTGGCCCTCTTTTCAGCTTTAAACTAGTGTGTTTCACTTTGTCCAGTAAAGTAAAGATTAGTGGTGGACCAAAAGATATGAAATTTTCAGAGATTCCCTTGTCTAGTGCTTTGTAAAGAGAAAGGTGTATGACAAAAGTGGGGACATGCTTTAAAGTGATTTCCATGGACCATGGGAATACTAATGCATGCCAAAGTGTCCACTTTTTAGAATTTGGATGGTGGTGGATGTTGGATTCTCCTTGGAGCATGTGAAAGTGGTCATGACAAAAGTTGTCGACCAAATTCAAAATTAACTGGTGATTAAAGTTGAGACAGTGATCAGGACACCAGACCAACATCACCAGAGGTGAGTGGGCCCCATGGTGGGGTCGACCAACCCCACCTTGGGTGGTCCCACCACCTCAGATGTGAGCAATATAGTTCTACTCAAGTTTTATTTATCTAAATATTTTATTCTGTTGAAATAAATTATTGCAAAATTTAAATATGAAATGCAATGCAAAAATGCAAGAATTAAAATGCGAAAAGTAAATATGAGATAAATACTGATTTACCTTACCAGCAAGGGCTCCATGTTTTAGGTCCATAGAGCAGGACATCTCCTTTTCGGGTTCATTCTTCGGGTGCATCGATCGGTCCTGGAGATGGGGATCGTGATGATCGCACCCCTTTCTTCCGCCATTCCTTTTTGGTTGATGCTTATGATTCAGCGGAGTCAGCCTTGTTCACCACCTCCACTTTACTTACCAGTTCGGCCTTTTTGGCCTTTGGCGGTTGATTCTTTCGGCAGGTGCATATTGTGGCTTGTTTCTCTACAGGTTCTTTCTTGCCTGCTTGCATCGATTTATAACCATTGAAAGGACATTTAATTCTCTTACCTGGGAGTTGGAAGTGGACTTGACTGGATCCCACGTAGATGATGGCGTTCACGGTGTTGAGGAACGGCCTTCCCAGGATGACGGGGACTTCGTCATCGGCCCCTATATTAAGAATGATGAAATCGGCGGGGATGTATTCATCTTGAACTTTGACAAGGATGTCCCTTGCCAATCCCTCGGGGAACCGGATGGATTGATCGGCCATCTGCAATTTGACAAAAGTGGGGTACAAAGGTCCCCCTAGCAAATTCTCATACATTACCTTGGACATGATGTTCACTCCAGATCTAAGGTCGCAGAAGGCGTTGTTGAAGGTGTGCGGCCTGATCTCGCAGGTGATGGTAGGATGGCGAGGGTCACTCTTCTTGGCCACGAATGACGGGTCAAGAAGGCAACCCGGGTTTGGCCTGACCGGAGGCTTACCAAACCTCGTGGAGACTAACTTGACACCCTCAATTGGTTCCTCAGGTTTCCCTGAGATCTTACCTTGTTCGAAGGATGGGACAGCTGTTGCTATTTGAGGTAATTATGTTTCTAGCATTTTATTAAAGCTCATTTGATATTTCATAATAGTGTTAAAGCTATCTATTTTCTCACTAAGATTTTCAAGAATCTTATCATTAGCCATTATTTTCTTATTTACTATCATTGATTTTAGATTGGCCTAAGACAAGATCTTTAAGAGAAGGTTGGTTACCATAAGAATTATTAAAATTATTGCTGTAATCATTACCTTGATTTCCTTGGTAGAAGGGGTGTGAGTTCCATCCTCCTTGTTGCTGGGGTTGATACCCATTGTTGTTGTTGTTATTGTTGATGATAAAGCTCACTTCCTCCTTCATCTCAGGACAGTTATTGCTCGAGTGATCTTCTCGATCACATACCTCACACCATGGATCGGCTTCAATTGCTCGTGCGGTGGCAGTGGTTCGAATGGTCTCTTGTTCCTTTTTGGAACCTTCCTCAATCTTTTTCATCAAGAGGTCCATTTTTACTAAGAGCATGTCCACCTCATGAATGGTGTGCATGCCCCCTTTTCTTGGGCTGGAGACGCACCTCATTCCATCCTTGGTTGATAACCATCTTTTCAATGAGGTCTTTAGCATCCTTGACATTGTGTTGCAGGAATGCTCCTCCAGTGGCAGCATCAAGGTGACTACGGGCTAATCCAGTCAGCCCATGGTAGAAACGTTGGATTAGTAGCCATTCTTCAATTCCATGATGAAGACAAGCACGAATGTACTCCTGGAGATGTTTCCATGCTTCGGGAATCGTCTCGTCAGCTTGCTGTTGGAAGCTTGAGATCTTTCCACGAAGAGCGCTTGTTTTGCCCATTGGGAAGAATTTCTTGAGAAATGCATTGGCGCACTTCTCCCAAGTGGTAGCTTTATTCTTGTTGGCATAGAACCATTGCTTCGCCTTCCCTAAACAGTGAGAATGGGAACCGGCGAAGACGGATGGCGTCAGTCGAGACATTCTTGATAGTGATGGTACCACACACCTCTAGGAAGTGTTAGAGATGGGCATTGGCGTCTTGATGCGGCTTCCCACAGAATGGATTGGCTTGCACCATGTTGATCAGTGCTGGCTTGAGCTCAAAAGTAGCATCCCCCAAGTTGAGCTGCGGACCGGTGGCAATGTTGTCAGCCGACGGTACAGAGAACTCAGAGATGGTCTTTTGGGCCATAGCTTCCTTGATTGATAGTACGGAGCCTCTTTCCTCGAACGGATTGAGCTGGGTAGAGTGTCACACGGATCCTGCCACGTCACCAGAGCCAGGTGGGCCCCATGGTGCGGTCGGCCGACCCACACATGGGCCCACACTGAGCTCTTCTCTCTTCTACGTGATGTCTTGAATCTTTTGTTGAAGTGTGATGACTTGGTTCCCAAATATGTGGTTCGGCCGACCCAACATATTGGGCTCCGAGTGCTCCAATTTGTTCTGTTTTGATCTTCCCTGCATTCACAAGCTAAGAGTACAAGTGGAACTAGTTATTGATAAAATATGTTCATGGTATGTTTACTATCCCTTGAATCCAAGGCCCGTTGACGGTGTTTGAATGTGAATTTTCATGGTATATCCACCGTCAACAACCATGGAAGGAACCGATCATCAAGCTCCCGAAGGATGTCAAGCTCCTGCCGCCTGAAGCCCAATGAGACGCTGACCAAGGTGAAGCTCGACAAGGATGGCCATGTTACATGTGCCAAGTACACCTCTCGTCCTACCTTCGATGGAGTCCGTGCCAACTCAGCCAAGGTCAACTACGTGCCACCCAAGGATGCACCAAGGAGAAAGCAGCCTCCACAGAAGCGCTCCAAGCTTACTATGGCTGGACTTGCAGCAGCAGATGGCCGAGACCACCAGCAAGATAAGGATGATGGAAGATCACAATAGACTCCTTGCTAGATCCTTAGCCAATACCAATCCGAGGATTGATCTAGAGAAGGGAAAGCGTAGAGAGCTAGAGATCAAGTTTTACCTCTTCTCTCAGAAGTATTAGAGTTATGTACTAGGGCACCCATAGTTTGCTTAGTTTGCTTTAGCTCGTTTAGTTCTTTTTGTTCAAGAGTCTTAATTTTTCCCTTGTGTAATAAAGTGGCCTATAAATAAATCAGTTAAAGTCATTGTTATCTCGCTTGGATATATTTGTGCTTGTCTCCACTTTGTTGTGCATAAAGGAAAATAGGAAATAAGTGTGGGGGAGGAGCACGTTATGGAACGACGAATATCGAACATGAAGGTACACCAATATAGAAGCAACTGACGCATAGATCACACATGACGAGGCGAAGCACAAACGGCCACCAGGTGAGGTCGGCCGACCCCACCCTTTGGTCGACCGATCCACCCCTGCGCTGCCTCGCTGCGAGCTTTGCCCACAGCTAGGTACGTGCCCTGAACTTCCTATTTTCTCATACGCCGCCCGCTGTTTGCATTGAAGTGAAAACCTTATGATTAAGCAACTCTAAAACATGAAAGGATTAACTTGAGTATCCTTGACTTAAGGATAGACACACATAACACTTTTCCTAGAAGTCTTGCTGCTGTTGGGAACCTAAATTTGGGACCCCATGCTGCTTAAGTTGTTGTGGAATACGAGATAGTAAGAATAATGAAAACTTGATTCTTGATATCTAGTTGTTGGAGAATTTTATTTTCAAAACTTAAAACCAATAGCTATGCTTCTCCTTTGTAGTAAAGGCATTTCCCTACTAGAGCCAAACATAGGATAGAATCAACCTTCTGCATTTACTACTTGCTATTGCTTTGAGTTTTGTCAAACCTTGTGACCCTTGTTGAGAAATTTATCATGCTCCCAAGATCAAGATCACATACACTTCACCATATATCTGCTATTCCTACACTGGGAATACGCAACAACATGCCTGTCCACTCAAGATGTTTCACTCCTATATTGGAGGAAGCACAAAAAGAAGTTTGCTAGGAATAAATGCTCCAAGTCCTTTTTATCATCTCTCGAGTTTATGCAGAGAAGAGGCATGTGGCTATGTAAAAGTGTGAGAAGAGAGAAAACAATGGGTACAAAGATGCTCGCCTGAGAGGTAAAAATGGACAAGTGTGCGAAATACCAAAACAACGGGTACTCAGATGCCCGCCTGAAAAAAAGAGAGAAAGGAAAAGAAAAATAAAGATAGCCCATGTTGTCCTGCAAAAGAAAAAGAGAGAGAGAAATCTTTCAAAACGAGCATAGTAGAATTAGGTTAGCACCATATATTCCACACACAAGCATATCTTGATCTAAGAGTATGACATCTTTCTCCTTGGATCCTTATTTTGACTTTACAATATATGCAATACAACTATGTTTTCACTTTACCCCTACCTCAGCTCCACATAAGCTTTAGAAGTAGGCAACAGAGAAAGCATCATCATCTATGCCTTGGAAAGGATCAGCACCACCACATATGAGTGACATGAGAGTACTACAAAGAAGGAGAAGGTAATCTATGCTTTATTTTGAAAATATTCAAAAACCTCCAACTAACTTGATTGGATAGAAGATGGTGATCTATTTCTGGCTATTCTATTCTTCAACCGCCCAAAGTTTCATGGTAGACACAATGAATCCCACAGTACAGGTATGACTAGGAATGGTGAAATGCTGATGTCTAATCCTAAAGTTAAGATTACTTAATTCCATCCTTTACTTGGGACGAGAAAAGATCTAGTGTGGGGGAGCTTGTTGACGGTAGTTATTGTATGATTTTACCCGTCAACCAATCATGAAAAAGTATATAAATGAGAGCCACCACCATTGAATAGGGTTTAAATTAACAGAGTTTCACGAGTTTTGGTGAATCTGTGTTTTTTAGGGACTATACAGGAAAAGAACCAAGAAGGACCCATATATCAGAGAAAAATATCAAATTCCGTCGCAACGGTGGATCAAGAATATTCTAGAGGACTCTAGAGACACGTCTGCAAAAGCGGGACCTAGATGGCAGCAGAGAGAGGTCGGCCGATGAGCTGGTCAGAGCCCCTTTCCGCGTCCGCTTCGACGTGGACTCTCCACCGCCTTTGAGGATCAATCTCCACCCTATGTTGAAGTTAGTTTGATCCAAGGGCTACGGTTCATCACTCCGGCCTATATATACAGCCCCAGACCCTAGAGTTTCAGATGATCCAGAGAGAAATCAATCTAGGATTTTAGAAATCCACCGACATATTTAGAGAGAAGTAGAAACCCAAGATAGGATCTAGAGCCAAGCATCAAGTAGAAGATTAGCCTTGTAGTCTCTCTAGATTAGGGCTAGTCTTATTCTAGAAGTGTTGTGGTAGAAGAGCTAGAGATAGTTGGAGGAGTTGCCTGGCCTATTGGTGACTGCTCTACTACTTGTACCCGCGGATTCAAGTCCTTCTTTGGGGCTTGTTTCTGAAGATTTCTTCGGAGTTCAACTTCTAATCCAACTGAGCAATATTGCTATTATTGTTCTTAAGGTTTACGATTCTTTCGAGTGCTTTAGTTTTGGTAGCTTCTTGATTGAAGTAGTAATTTATAGTTTAAACGTGGTGCTTAGATTATATTTGCTCGTAAATGCCCCATACTGTTCGGATCGGTGGTAGCTCGTGAGGGTGACATAGCCTTGTTGAAGCTTTCATAGTCCACCTCCCGTCAGTAGAACTGTAGGTCTCTTTTACTAAGGAATTTGCCCTTTGCCGGTACTTTCCTATAGTAATTCCCCATTAAGAACAATCATATCATATCTTGTGAGGATTAGAACTAGAAGCTTTAGCAATCTCCTTTATTACCCTATCTTTTTCGTCCTTGATAGCAGCTTAGGGGTTAAGTCTAGATTCTAGTTATCCCATTTTCCCTGTGGTAAAATATAAATAACGATACCTTGGAATACTCCTGGGTAAAGTGCTACATCGGTATCTGTCCGCTTGCAGATAATCCTAGTGTTTATTTGTTTGAGTTATCTTATACCAACAAGCATTTCTGGCGCCGTTGCCGGAGAAAACGGTTGAAACATCTAGAGTCTATCTTAGCCTTGTATTCATACTTTTATCTTTATTATCTCCTTATTTTTTTTGTTTTCATCCTTATGGATGCCATTGAAACCACACCCATCTATAAATATGTTGCATCCACGAGCACAAGCCATAGGCTTAGGCAATCCTCAAAGCCTATCCAAACCTCTACCTATGAGCTACGTCCGTGTCTAATTGAAATGGTCCAAAGCCAATCCTTTTCAGGAGAGGGAGATAAAAATCCTTATCTTCACCTACGAGAGTCGAACAAACCTGTGACTGCCTCCGTATAGAGGGCATATCCGATGAAACCTTGAAGTGGAAGCCTTTTCCTTTCTCTTTGAAAGGAAGAACTAAAACCTGGTATGACCGAACCGTAGAGAAAGAGAGGAGATTGGGGAACACTTTGTTCTGACTTCTGTCTAGAATTCTACTCCCTTTCCAAAATTGTTAACCTCAGAACCAAGACCCTATCTT
This sequence comes from Eremochloa ophiuroides, assembly GCA_038502445.1. Taxonomy (NCBI): domain Eukaryota; kingdom Viridiplantae; phylum Streptophyta; class Magnoliopsida; order Poales; family Poaceae; genus Eremochloa; species Eremochloa ophiuroides. Next base: position 12,452,408 of record JAHLJS010000009.1, on the reverse strand, counting down.
TCAAACAGAAAGATAATGAATCTTTGGCCACCTCCTATTAACGTTTTAACTATCTCATAAATTCTGGACCAAACCTATTGTTGACGACCGTTAAACTCTAAATATAGCTATCAACTATTGCATGAAAAGTCATAAAATAAATTACAAGCAATAGTTGTAGGGGTCATTACTGACAAATTCCACGAGTTTTGGTGAATTGTCTATTTTCCAGAGAATTATACAGAAAAGCTTAAAAGAAGGATTAAAGTGCATAATTATCACGAAACTTAATCGCGAAGGCAACAAACGTCATCGGCAAGGTAGAAGCGTCTAGAAGGCACCCGAAGCAACCAGGGCCCCACCTATCAGGTGGTGGGGCCAGCTGGTGCCCCCCTAGGGTTTCTGGCCACCGTCTTCTGGAGTCTTCCGCAACCGTCTCTGAGGAGTCATCTCAGCCCTATGTTATGTCGGTTTGATCCAACGGCGCACGTTCACCCTACCGGGCTATAAATAAAGGGGCAGACCCCCTCAGAAGAGGAACCTCTACATATTCTAGGGTTTTAGACCTTCATAATTTCATCTCCATTGTAGTAGTGTCCCTCTAGATGATTATCATCTAGTTGTAATTAGAAAATAGGGAGAGAGAAGTGGAGAGAGGCTACGAGGGAGCCGGATCTGTCGGATCTTCCTCGATATTGTACTACTACAGATCTGGTTTGTCTTCAACTAATCTCTAGGTTCTTAAATTTTTAATCTTAAGTTCTCTTTCACTTAATTGCATTATTTACTTTGAGTTATTTAATTAGATTCTCGCTTGCATCAAGTGCTCTAGTCTTTGCAACGCTAGAGTAGTAATTAATAGATTAGACGTGGTGTTTAGTCTTGCAATTACTTGAAATTGCACCTAGCCCTTCTTATAGTTGTGGTAGCCTGAAAGCCCATGTTTGGTTTTGGGTAATTGATGAAACCTAGTTTCCTAATAGTGTGCTCTAAGTGTTTCATGAGAACAATTAGCAAACAAGATGTAGCAAAGGACCGGATCCGTGGAGGCCACAAGTGAAGGGCAATGACGGCATCCATTCAAATGGTATAAGTCCATCATCAAAGGTGTCCACAAGGTCCATCAAGAGATGAGAAGGAAGTTGATAAGAAAACGGGAGCTCAAGGCAAAGGTATAACCAATAGGAGCTCTTTTGGTTTTGGTGATCAAGACTCCATAGAGGGAGTGATCACATTTCGGATAGATAGCCATACTATCAAGAGGGGAAAAATCATTGATGAAATGCGGTTATCAAGTGCCACTAGGTGTTCATGATCATTGCATTGCATATAGATGCTAGTGACACTAACAAACCCTTGGAAAACTCTTTTGAAAAGCTAACACACGTGCACAAAGTGTAGAACACTTGGTGTTAGCACTTGGGAACAAAGGGTGAAAGGTTTGAGTGAAAATCCTGAGAAAACAGGGCGTCGGACCCTAACTTCGCCCAAGCGTCGGACCATTGCCTTCGGTCCGACGGCTAACTCTTTAGCGGGCGTCGGACTCTGTGTTTCGGAGCGTCGGACTATTGTCCGAGCGTCCGACGGTGCTGAACGAGCGAGAGCTGACACGTGGCTATTTCTGAGGGCGTCGGACTGTCCGGTTTAGTCCGACGGTGCGCGTCGGACTATTGTCCGACGGTTTTCGGTGCTCGGGGAGCTCTCTGGAAGCGTCGGACTGTTGCGATCGTTAGTCCGATGACCCTCTGCGATTCAGTCCGACGGTGGTCTGCTGTGGGCGTCGGACCGAGGGTTTTGGTCCGACGGTGCTCTGTCCGACGGTGAGTTTTGGCGCGAGAAAATAGCCGCTGTGTTTCAACGGTCAACTTCAAACGGCAGAGGACACGTGGCGTCCATCCGAGGCGTCGGACCGGTGTTGTTAGTCCGACGGTTTGGCCGTCGGACAGTCCGACGGTACGCAGTTTTGTCCAAACGGCTAGTTCTTTGTGTGTGGCTTATAAATAGTGACTTGGCCGATTTGGGGAGGATCTCTTGGCACTCCTAAACATCATAACATACTTGTGAGCCTCCCACTTCATTCTCACTCATCCTACTTGATTGTGTTCATCATTTGGTGAGTTTGGAGAGTATCAAGTGCATTGCATTGATTGAGATCATCTAGAGGCACTTGGTAGTTGTCTTTCGCAGCGCTTTCTCTTGTTACTCTTGGAGTTTACCGACTCCTAGACGGCTTGGAGCTGTGAGGATCGTTGAGGGGAGTTGGTGATTGTCTCCGCCTCCGATCGGTGAAGTTGTGAGGGGTTCTTGAGCCTATCCCCGCGGGAGATCGCAAAAGGCTACTCTAGGGGATTGCTCGTAGCTTGTGGATCCCCATCTTGTGTTGGTTGTGCGGCACCCTTGAGAAGGGTTTGGCGTGTGATGCCAATTAGCGCGTGAACCTCCAAGTGGGTGTATCGCTACAACGAGGACTAGCTTGCCGGCAAGCAAGTGAACCTCGGTAAAAAATCTTGAGTCATCTCTCTACTGAGGATTTCTATTTTATTGTGATGGATTATTCTTTTGGTATTCTCTACTTTTCACCAGCGGTATAAGATTCACTCTCTCTACTCTTTACACTCTCGCACTTTCTCTTGTGTAGCTTGTTAACTTAGTTGCTCACCTAGGAGTAGAGTAGAAGTAGCAACTTAGCTTCTTGTGTGTGAAATAGAGTCTATAACTTAGAACAGTTAGGTGGCTTTCATCGTTTAGTAGGCTAGCTCAAGAATTCGCTTCGCCGCTTAATTGACTAATCACTTTGTCTTAAGTGTTGTTTGTAGAATTTTTTATAGGCTATTCACCCCGTCTAGCCATTTAGGACCTTTCAAGTGGTATCGGAGCAGAGGCACCGTTGATATGAGATTTAACAACCTACGGTGTAAAAATGGCTCAACTCAACATTCACATCAACAACACCAAGAAGCCACGTCAATTTGATGGCACAAATTATGCATATTGGAAGAGCAAGATGATCTCACATATCAAGTCAATAAATAGAGAGGTTTGGAAGGTTGTGGAGACAAAGATTGAGATTGCCAATGCGGCCAACCCCACAACCGCCGAAGAAAGATTGCTCCAACTCAATGATATTACGGTTTGTGCTATTCATGAGGCTCTAGATGAGAAGGTGTTTGAGCAAGTCAAAAATATTGAGAGTGCCCATGAAGCTTGGAAGAAGCTAGAAGAATCATATGAGGGCACCAAGGGTGTGAAGACCGCAAGAGCATACATCTTGAAGGACAAGTTTGCTAACTTCAAGATGAAGGAAGATGAAACCGTGCCGGAGATGTTCCATAGATTGCAAGTCATTGTGAATGATCTCAAGGCCGTGGATGAAGAGGTGAAGGATAGTGACTTCTCAATGAAATTCTTAAAGAGCTTGCCCAAGAGATTTGCTACCTCGATCACGGTTTTGGTGAAGACTACATTGAGTGAGTTGACACCAAACCAAGTGTTTGTGGAGGTGATGACCGATGATGCCTATAGAGATGATGATGACAAGGAGGAGTTGATCAATAAGAAGAAGAAATAAAAAGATGAAGACTCCAAAGATGAGAAGAAGAAGAGTATGACATTCAAAGCCACATCATCATCAAAGGACAAGGGCAAAGCAAAAGTTGAATCAAGTGAAGATCCATCAAGCACAAGTGAGAGTGATGAGGAGATGGCCCTTCTAGTGAGAAGATTTGGCAAGTTCATGAAGAAGAAGGGCTACCGGGCAAGAAGGAAGAAGAATGCAAGAAAGTTTGATGGGCCAAGAAGATGCTTCAATTGTGGAAGCAAAGATCACTTGGTGGCCGATTGCCCACACTCAAGTGATGATGAGCACAAAGGCAAAAAGAAGAACAAGCATGAGAAGAAGGAGAAGAAAGAAAAGAAAGAATCTTCATACAAGAAGAAGAAGAACTACTCTCATGTGGTGACATGGGATAGTGATGTATCTTCAAGTGAAGAAGATAGTGATGACGAGAAGAAGAGTAAGAAGAAGGCACATGCAAGCATTGCTATTAATGACAAGCCTTCCATCTTCGACACTCCTTCATGCTTCATGGCCAAGGGCTCTAAGGTATCATCCGATAGCGAATCTAGTGATGATGATAGTGATGATGACCTAACAAAAGAAGAGCTAATTGACATGCTTGATGACGCTCGCATTCATTTTGATTCACTTAGAAACGAATGCAAGAGCTTGCGCAAGGATAAACAATCCCTTGAGCAAGAACTTGAGGAGATTAGAGCATCTTATGAGAGTCTAAAGGAAGACCATAAGAAGCTTCAAAAGTCTCACACTAAGCTTGATGAAGCTCATTCCGCTCTAGTGACTCAAAATGAGAACTTGCAAAATCAAGTACTAAAGAAGGAAATTAAAACTTGCAACATAGGTGTAATATGTGATATATCTTGTGAACCTATTATTGTTGCCACCACTAACCCTTCTTGTAGCACTTCCACTACTACCTCATCCACTAGTGACCCTTCACTAGTAGTTGAGAACAGGAACCTAAAGGAGGAGGTTAAAAAGCTCAATCACTCCTTAGCTAAGGCTTATGGTGGTGAGGAACCGCTTGCTTATGTGCTTGGGTAGCCAAAGGGCATCTCTCCACAAAGAGGGATTGGGCTATACCTCCAAGAAAGGCAAGACCACCGTTGCTCCTCACAAGACTTGTTTTGTGAAGAGAAATGGCCGGTATTGCACAAAATGCAAGCAAGTTGGTCATTTCGAGCAAGATTGCAAAAGTAAGAAATCCAATGCATATGTATCCTCGATTAAGTTTGATTCTTGCTACATTCTTACCAAGGGCTCAAATGGTGTGAAGGCTAAGTTTGTTGGTACATCTATGTTGGGTCCAAAGAAGAAGACTATTTGGGTACCAAAAAGCTTAGTTACTAACCTCCAAGGACCCAATCTACATTGGGTACCTAAAAGGAATTGATCTCTTTTTGTAGGTCAATTACAAAGCCGGAGGAAGGCATTGAGTGCTTGATAGTGGATGCACTCAACATATGATCGGAGATTCTAGTATGTTTGGCTCTCTCAACACAAGTGCAAATAGTGGCTATAATGCAATTACATTTGGTGATAACAAGAAAGGGAAAGTGAAAAGACTTGGTAAGATTGCAATATCCAATGACATGTCCATCTCCAATGTGTTGCTAGTTAAAGCTTGAACTTCAATTTACTCTCGGTTGCACAACTTTGTGATCTCGGTTTCAAGTGCATATTTGGGGTTGATGATGTGGAAATTGTTAGTGTTGATGGCTCAAATTTGATATTCAAAGGTTTTAGATATGACTACCTATATCTTGTGGATTTCAATGCAAGTGAAGTTCAATTGTCAACTTGTTTGATCACTAAGTCAAGTTTGGGTTGGTTATGGCATAGAAGGCTTGGTCATGTTGGAATGAAACAATTGAACAAACTAGTGAAGCATGATCTAGTTAGAGGCTTGAAAGATGTCACATTTGAGAAAGATAAGCTTTGTAGTTCATGTCAAGCCGGTAAACAAGTTGGAAAAACACATCCTAAGAAGAGCATGATGAGTACTAGTAAAGCTTTTGTGCTCTTGCATATGGACTTGTTTGGACCAACCACATATACTAGCATTGGTGGGAACAAGTATGGATTTGTGATTGTGGATGACTACACTAGATATACATGGGTATTCTTTCTAATTGACAAGAGTGAAGTTTATGATCTATTCAAGTCTTTTGTCAAGAGAAGCCAAAATGAGTTTGAAAACAACCATCAAGAAAGTTAGAAGTGACAATGGTAGTGAATTCAAGAACGCCAAGATTGATGAGTTGTGTGATGAGTATGGCATTGGACATCAATTCTCACCCAAATATACACCACAATCAAATGGCATTGTTGAAAGAAAAAGTAGAACCTTGATTTATATGGCAAGATCAATGCTAAGTGAATACAATGTTAGTCATTGTTTTTGGGCCGAGGCTATCAACACCGCTTGCTACTACATCAACCGCTTATATTGCCATGGTATGTTTGCAAAGACTCCATATGAGCTATTGAATGGTAGAAAGCCCAACATTGCATATTTTTGGGTCTTTGGTTGCAAATGCTACATTCTCAAGAAAGGCACAGGATTGAGCAAGTTTGAAAAAAATGTGATGAAGGTTTCTTACTTGGCTATTCAACCACAAGCAAGGAATATAGAGTTTGGAATTTGGTTAGTGGTACTCTTGAGGAGGTGCATGATGTTGAATTTGATGAAACCCAAGGCTCTCAAGATGAAGTTGAAAATCTTAGTGATGTGAGAGGCAATGACTTGGCTAATGCAATGAAAGATATGGATATTGGTGATATTAGACCGAGGCAAGTCAATAATGATGAAGATGATGGTGCTATTCATACTAGTATGCAAGTTGAAAATGAAGCAAGTGCAAGTGACTCACAAGATCAATCTCAAGTGCAAGATCAATAAGCTAGTTCATCTCAATCCAATGATCAAGTTCCTATTCTCCAACCGGTTTCTATTGCAAGGGATCATCCTTTGGATCAAATCATTGGTGGTATTCAAAGTGGAGTTCAAACAAGAGCAAGGCTAGCTCAAATTTGTGAGCATTTCTCATTTGTGTCATCTATTGAGCCAACCAAGATTGAGGAAGTATTAAAAGATGTTGATTGGGTTAATGCCATGCATGAAGAGCTCAACAATTTCACAAGAAATCAAGTTTGGGAGCTAGTGGAAAGACCAAAGAAACACAATGTGATTGGAACAAAATGGGTCTTTATAAACAAGCAAGATCAAGATGGCATAGTGATAAGAAACAAGGCTAGATTGGTTGCACAAGGTTATACTCAAGTTGAAGGTCTTGATTTTGGAGAAACCTATGCACCAGTTGCTAGATTGGAGGCCATTAGAATCTTATTAGCCTATGCTTGTGCCCACAACATCAAGCTTTATCAAATGGATGTCAAGAGTGCATTTCTAAATGGCTACATCAATGAGTTGGTTTATGTGGAACAACCTCCCGGATTTGAAGATGTGAAGAAACCCAACCATGTGTACAAGCTAAGAAAGGCATTATATGGTTTGAAGCAAGCACCTAGAGCATGGTATGAGAGATTGAGAGATTTCTTGCTCTCTAAAGGGTTCAAAATGGAAAGGTTGATACAACTCTCTTCACTAAGAAGCTTGGTAATGATTTATTTGTGTTGTAAATATATGTGGATGATATCATATTTGGATCAACCAATCATGATTTTTGTGAAGAATTTGGCAATATGATGGCAAGTGAGTTTGAAATGTCCATGATCGGTGAGTTTAGCTACTTCCTTGGTCTTCAAGTCAAGAAAATGAAGAATGGTACATTTGTAAGTCAAGGCAAGTACATAAGGGACATGGTGAAGAAATTTGGATTGGAATATGCAAAGGCCATGAATACTCCTATGGCAACTAATGGGCATTTGTACTTGGATGATAGTGGCAAAATGGTAGATCAAAAGCTATATAGATCAATTATTGGAAGTCTCCTTTATGTGACCGCATCTCGACCGGATGTCATGTTTAGTGTGTGCATGTGTGCAAGATTTCAAGCCTCACCAAGAGAAAGTCATTTGAAAGCCGCAAAGAGAATACTGAGGTATTTGAAGGGCACACAAGATGTTGGGTTGTGGTATCCTAAGGGGTCCAACTTTGAGCTTATTGGATATTCGGACTCCGACTATGCCGGTTGTAAGGTGGATAGAAAAAGCACTAGTGGAACTTGTCAATTGCTTGGAAGGTCACTTGTATCATGGTCATCAAAGAAGCAAAATAGTGTTGCTCTCTCAACAGCCGAAGTGGAGTACATTAGTGCCGGAAGTTGTTGTGCACAATTGCTTTGGATGAAGGCAACTTTGAGTGATTTTGGATTGAAATACAAGAAAGTGCCTTTGCTATGTGACAATGAGAGTGCTATCAAGCTAACCAATAACCCCGTGCAACATTCAAAAACAAAGCACATTGATATAAGGTATCACTTCATTAGAGATCACCAAATCAAGGGAGACATTGCAATTGAAAGTGTTGGCACCGAAGATCAATTAGCGGATATCTTTACCAAGCCACTTGATGAGTCAAGATTTTGAAAGTTGAGAAATGAGCTAAACATACTAGACTACTCCAACATGAAGTGACAAGCATCCTACATCATATGACATGCCTCTCCTTCGACTAAAGCAAGGTAAAATTGGTTGACATTGCATTCATACTTTGATAAGAATTTGTCTAGTTCATGTAGACATGAAATGCATCTTATAGGCTCATTCATGAAAAATCAAATGTTTTCATGTATATATGGTACCACTTTTGTTCTTTATGCTTGTATGATCAAGTGGTAGCATATGACATATTGATGGGCTTGCAAACCTAGTGTTAAATCTAGAATATGAGCTCATGATGTGTAACTTAACATGGTCAAGATAACCCTACTAGTGAGGTGTGAAGAAGCTTGTCCTTGGATCAAACTTAGTTACATATTCTAGGCAAGTGATCTAAATTGAACCAATATGAAAATGAACTAAACCCCATATATTGACTTGATACTCCCATAATTTGCACCATTTTTAGTGATTGTTGACAAAGGGGGAGAAGAAAGTCACAAAGATCAGAAAGGAAAGGGGTCAATTAAAAATTTGAAAGCACACAAGTAGCGGGAGCAAGCTCATGAATAAGATGGTGCATTTGTGTGTGCATTAACATATGAATTGTTGCATTGTCAAAAATTGTAATTCCTATGACTTGTTTGTTTGGTGTAATGCTTAGAAATAGGATTTGAATGGTGTTTGACAAACTAGCATGCTTAGTACTTACTTGTTAAACAAAGTACCTCTCTTGCTTAAAAGTTGATCTCACGAGGTATTTTGAGTTTGTGATGCATGACTAGTAAACTATGGTGCTAAGGATGGTATAATTCCGCAACTCCGATGGTATCACGCTTCAAAGGTCCATTCTATATACCTTAGCATCATTTGATAGTGGTAGCTCACCCAAACTTTCAAATCCATACATATGTAAAAAATTGAACCAAACACAAGGAATCACATATGTAGGGGGAGCTAATACTACCAAAGTGCAAACTTGGTTTTCATTTCATATCTTTGTGAAGGTTGTCATCAATTACCAAAAAGGGGGAGATTGAAAGCCCATGTTTGGTTTTGGGTAATTGATGAAACCTAGTTTCCTAATAGTGTGCTCTAAGTGTTTCATGAGAACAATTAGCAAACAAGATGTAGCAAAGGACCGGATCCGTGGAGGCCACAAGTGAAGGGCAATGACGGCATCCATTCAAATGGTATAAGTCCATCATCAAAGGTGTCCACAAGGTCCATCAAGAGATGAGAAGGAAGTTGATAAGAAACCGGGAGCTCAAGGCAAAGGTATAACCAATAGGAGCTCTTTTGGTTTTGGTGATCAAGACTCCATAGAGGGAGTGATCACATTTAGGATAGATAGCCATACTATCAAGAGGGGAAAAATCGTTGATGAAATGCGGTTATCAAGTGCCACTAGGTGTTCATGATCATTGCATTGCATATAGATGCTAGGTGACACTAACAAACCCTTGGAAAACTCTTTTGAAAAGCTAACACACGTGCACAAAGTGTAGAACACTTGGTGTTAGCACTTGGGAACAAAGGGTGAAAGGTTTGAGTGAAAATCCTGAGAAAACAGGGCGTCGGACCCTAACTTCGCCCGAGCGTCGGACCATTGCCTTCGGTCCGACGGCTAACTCTTTAGCGGGCGTCGGACTCTGTGTTTCGGAGCGTCGGACTATTGTCCGAGCGTCCAACGGTGCTGAACGAGCGAGAACTGACACGTGGCTATTTCTGAGGGCGTCGGACTGTCCGGTTTAGTCCGACGGTGCGCGTCGGACTATCGTCCGACGGTTTTCGGCGCTCGGGGAGCTCTCTGGAAGCGTCGGATTGTCGCGATCGTTAGTCCGATGACCCTCTGCGATTCAGTCCGACGGTGGTCTGCTGAGGGCGTCGGACCGAGGGTTTTGGTCCGACGGTGCTCTGTCCGACGGTGAGTTTTGGCGCGAGAAAATAGCCGTTGTGTTTCAACGGTCGACTTCAAACGGCAGAGGACACGTGGCGTCCATCCGAGGCGTCGGACCGGTGTTGTTAGTCCGACGGTTTGGCCGTCAGACAGTCCGACGGTACGCAGTTTTGTCCAAACGGCTAGTTCTTTGTGGCTTATAAATAGTCACTTGGCCGGTTTAGGGAGGATCTCTTGGCACTCCTGAACATCATAACATACTTGTGAGCCTCCCACTTCATTCTCACTCATCCTACTTGATTGTGTTCATCATTTGGTGAGTTTGGAGAGCATCAAGTGCATTGCATTGATTGAGATCATCTAGAGGCACTTGATAGTTGTCTTTCGCAGTGGTTTCTCTTGTTACTCTTGGAGTTTGCCGACTCCTAGATGGCTTGGAGCTGTGAGGATCGTTGAGGGGAGTTGGTGATTGTCTTCGCCTCCGATCGGTGAAGTTGTGAGGGGTTCTTGTGCCTATCCCCGCGGGAGATCGCAAAAGGCTACTCTAGTGGATTGCTTGTAGCTTGTGGATCCCCATCTTTTGTTGGTTGTGCGGCACCCTTGAGAAGGGTTTGGCATGTGATGCCAATTAGCGCGTGAACCTTCAAGTGGGTGTATCGCTACAATGAGGACTAGCTTGCCGGCAAGCAAGTGAACCTCGGTAAAAAAATCTTGAGTCATCTCTCTATCAAGGATTTCTATTGTATTGTGATTGATTATTCTTTTGGTATTCTCTACTCTTCACCGGCGGTATAAGATTCACTCTCTCTACTCTTTACACTCTCGCACTTACTCTTGTGTAGCTTATTAACTTAGTTCCTTACCTAGGAGTAGAGTAGAAGTAGCAACTTAGCTTCTTGTGTGTGAAATAGAGTCTATAACTTAGAACAGTTAGGTGGCTTGCATCGTTTAGTAGGCTAGCGCAAGAATTCACTTTGCCGCTTAATTGACTAATCACTTTGTCTTAAGTGTTGTTTGTAGATTTTTTATAGGCTATTCACCCCCGTCTAGCCATTTAGGACCTTTCATAGCCCCAGATGGTGACAGCCCTGACGGCCGACGTATTCCACCTCGTTCGGGTTAGAGTTTGTAGGACCATAGTCAGAACTTCCTAGTCCCATTCTCATCTCAGTCTGAGGCTAGTGTTTTGATGTCCCAAAATAAATACACTTATAGTAACCTTGATTCCTAGATCATCTAGGGAACTTAGGAAATCTTTCTTTCTCTCCCCACAAAAAGCATATATATTTATCTTTGGGCGATCTTGAGACCTAATTAGTACACTTCGCATTCACTGTGGAAATCGATACTCTGGAATACTCTCGGGTGAAAACTACAGCGGTATCCGTGCGCTTGCGGATTAATCTATTTGCGTTTAAAATTCCCAACAAGCTTTCTGGCGCCGTTGCCGGGGAACGGTAGCTGTGCTAGTTAAAAACTTAGTTCAGTCCATTTTGTTTACCACCATTTTTATCTTACCACCATGGATTCAACTCCTATATATAAACTTTCCGCTCCAAAGGGCGAGTTGTTGGAGCCTCCATCATCATCACATCCTATACTCACAGATGGCTATGAGCTTCGCCCTTGCTTTCATAGCCATGGTTCGGGAGCAAACTTTCTTTGGAGCAACTGTGTTCGTGCTTGAACATTCCAGGCATGACACATGAGACCTTAAAATGGAAATTGTTTCCTGTTCTCTCTTTCTGAGAGGGCGAAATAATGGTATGCTCATACCGTTAGAAGTGTAGATGGAAACTAGGATAACTTCGAGACAAATTTTGTCTAACTTTCTTCCCTATTTCTAGGATTATCACTCTTCGTTTAGAAATTCTTTCTTTTCAACAAAAAGAGAAGGAAACTTTAGGAGCAGCCTGGGCACGATTTTCAAGTTTGATCACTTCTGGCCCAGATTTGTCTATGCCTGACCATGTTCTTCTACAACACTTCCATTATGGCCTTAGCAAAGAAGCTGCCCTTTTTCTCGATGTCTCTTCTGGAGGATCATTCTCTCATATGACTATTAGTGAAGGAAAAGCCATCCTTGATAAAATCCTTGAAAACACCCCCTACACTGGCGTCTATGATGAATTGCCCGAAGAAGAAGTCGAGCCAAGCCCTGAACCAAAAGAGGAGGAACATGCAGCCGAATTGGAAACCCCAATTGATTCATCTCATGATTTGGTTGTTGAAAAACCTCAATAAGGGAACACTGAACAAACTAGAGGATGATGAACCATCTCCTTTAGAGTTTTTCTTTGAATTCGAGGAAGATATATTTGAAGATTATGGGAATACCTCGAATTTGCCTGTCCAACTGAGACCTTTGGCGCAGACCACACCACCTGACCAAGATCACTACAAGAGAAACCCCTCTTTAGCAATGGATACATAGCAACACTTAATTTATTCGTTGCAAGAAGACTAAGATGGCAAACGTTGGAAGCAGAGCGGAGCTACTAGGCGCAGGTTGCTGCCCTTAAATCATCATTATTTTAATAAAATACAAAAATTGGTTGGAAGTAGCATTCGAACCTGCAACCTCTCAAACGGAAACAGACACAGATCCCTCCACGATAACCAGCCAAGCAAGTAGCCAGTTGTGGTCGATTCCCTCATAAAGTAATTTATAAGAACAAATAGCCGGATCCAGATTTATAGCCCCTTCTATTCTGTACGCAGCTCGCAGCTAGGCACCCTAATCAAAACAGCCGCCGCCGCTCTGCGTAGGGGCACTGGGGCACCCCGTCCGCCCCCAAGTCCTTCCCTGTGGTTCCGGCGTCGCTCCATCCTCAGTCCGTCTTCTTCATAGCTCTGTGCACGTGCAGTTTAGACTGGAGCCTGGGTGACAACACACCAGCAGCGGCGGCGGACGCAGCCATCGGCGAGACAGCGACTGCGAGCACCGAGCAGCAGGCCAATAGGTATGCCTTTAAGTCTCCAACTGCTTAAGCCAATAAACCTGTAAACCACACCCTCTTTATCGTTGAGGTCATGCAATTTGACCCCGAATCATGTGTTACAAGTACCCCAATCAATTAATTAAATCGAAATTAAGGGTCATGCTTGCCTGCACTTACTTGATTATTGTGTCCTACTACCTATTCACTGAAGTTGTAGTGTTAAATTCAAAGTGCTATATGCAATTTTTAGCATTGAAAGCAATAGAATATGTACGTCGGATATATATCTGAACAATAGTATGTAGTGTTTGTTTTTTATTTAGTACATCTGTGATTTGCTAAACTGGTGCTAAAACTAAAAGAGCTAGAGCAGTCTGCTGACTGAAAGTTACTAAACCAGCTAAACTCATTTTCTGAGACTGAATATGTATGATTTGCTAGACTCATTTTCTGCTATAGCGGGAGTAGTCTGCTAATTATCTGACTGAAACTGAAATAGAAATTTCTATCCCTCGGAGCTAGAACTCTTCTTTCCTTTTGGTTAGCCTTTTACAACTGGCTGGTTCATAATTTTTCTAATTTTATTGCCTTATGCAAAATAGTTGTGATAATGTAACTTAAAGGGATCCAAATTATATGATGGTATATAATTATGAACTTACATCTGCTATTTACTTATACAGCAATTGCTTTTTATGGTTTTACAATGGATTTAAAAATCATCAAGCTTCTTTTGGGCTATCCTAAAGTTTCTAATCAGTACATAGCTAGTATAGAAGGATTCGTTGAATTTGCATTTAAAGATAAGCCCCAAGATACCAAGATTTATTGTCCATGTCACTACATGTGTGCATACTAGTCTCCTATCCAGGGATGAAATATATGAACATTTGGTCTGCAATGGGATGCTTGAGAATTATGAAGAATGGGATTTTCATAGTGATCCTATAGTGAATGAAGGATGGGATTTTCATGGTGACCCTTCAGTGCAGCACACGATTGACCAACAGCCACAATCTCAAAATAAAGAAAGGCATGGTAACATGAGTCAGCTGCTTCATGATGCATTTTCTCACATGTATGATGACATACCTATGACAGACGATGCAAATCTTCCAAATCCACCTGTTAGCGGGCCAAATTTAGAAGCAGAAGAGTTCTATAAATTGGTTGAAGATTCAAAAAGCCTTTATGGGCAGGATGTGAGTTAACGCTGCTAAGTTTACTTGTGCTTTTATTCAATGCAAAATCCATGAACAAATGGTGAGATATATCATTAGGTGATCTACTTAGTATTTTGCAAAAGGCTATTCCAAATGGAAAGGAACTGCCCAAAAATTTTTATGAGGCTAAGAAAATTATTTCCAAATTTGGCTTGGGATATGAAAGTATTCATGCGTGCCCAAATGATTGTGAACTATTTTGGAAAGACAAGGAAAATGATGATTTTTGCTCAAAGTGCAAGGCTTCTAGGTGGAAAGGTATGGAACCTGAAACCAAACTAGCAAAGAAGCAAAGAAGGAAAGCAACACCTTGTAAAGTGTTAAGATACTTTTCTATTAAAGACAGGCTAAAAAGGCTATTTATGTGCAAAGAAACAGCACCTCTCCTAAGATGGCATGATGAAGAGCGCATCAAGGATGGTGCGCTACGACATCCAGCTGACTCCCGAGCATGGACGGACTTTGATGAAAAGTTTCCACAAATTTAAGTCAGATCCACTAGAATATTCGATTTGGCTTAGCTACAGATGGATTTAATCCATATGGGATGTTGAGTTCTAGATATAGTTGTTGGCCAGTTGTTTTAGCAATATATAACTTACCTCCATGGTTTTGCATGAAAGAGCATTATCTAATGTTGTCTTTAATAATTCCTAGTTCTACTAGTCCTGGGGACAAACTTCATGTGTATCTTCAACCACTTTTGGAGGACCTTAAAGATTTATTTCAAGATGGTATGCCAACATATGATGCATCAAGAAATGAAACTTTTGATTTGAGAGCAGCAGTGTTAATGACCATTAGTGACCTACCAGGCTTGGGAATGCATGTTTCTCATATGGTTCATGGAAATTTTGCATGTCTACCTTGTGGTGAAAATGTGTTGTCCAAACGTCTCAAGCATGGTCGTAAATCTTGTTTCATGGGTCATCGTCGATTTCTTCCTCTTGACCATCCTTTTCGTTTGGATGGGAATGCATTTGATGGAACAGTGGAGCTTCGAACAGAGCCACAAACTTATTATGGCCGTCCAATTTTGGATGTAATCACTGCATTAGGTAATTTCAAGGACTCAAAAACTTATAGGTCATTGAGTAGTCTTGTCACATTGCCTTACTGGGATGAAAATATTCTTCGGTATAATCTTGATGTGATGCATATAGAGAAGAATGTATTTGAAAATTGTTATGGGACACTATTTGGTTTAGATGGAAAGTCAAAAGATAATTTACAAGCTCGTAAAGACCTCAAAGAGATGAACATTAGGGAGGACCTCCACCCACAAGAAAAACCTTCAGGCAAGTTCTACTTGCCACCTGCAAGGTTTGCTATGTGTAAAAGTGAGAGACAAACATGTTGTAAAGTCCTTCATGCCATAAAAGTTCCTGATGGCTACTCTGGAAACTGTTGGCACAAAATGTGGTTCTTGCGTCTCAACATACCAGCGAAGCCGGATATGATCTCAAGAGCGTCAGAGCTTCCAAGATCCAGCTAACTTCAAACCCAGGTCAGAGAGTGCCGATAACCCTCAGGCGTGCCAATCAATTTGACCTGCAATTGACAAGGAAAAGATAATAATCAGTAATCACAGGGTGGAACTAACCGGTGTGTCCAGGTAGTTCCAACTATGTGGCTCTGAGAGCCGATTTAATCGGAAATCGACTAAAGAGTCGATTCCGTCATATATGCATGTTTTGTTATAGAAACAGATACTGAACTGATACATAATCGATTGATATGCATGATCAAATAGAACAATCTAAACAAATCTATGCAGATAGTTGTAACAGATTAAAGCATAATCGATTGCTGTAAATAGGTCAAATCATTCAGTTCAGATTGTTTGAACGTCAAATAAGGCAGAAATCGGCTATTTAGCCGATTTAGGCAGAATGCGATCGGTTAATTGGTTTTCTCGAAAAAGCACAACCGTATCGGCTAATTAGCCGATTCGGGGTCCGTGAAGCAGAAAACTTGGCGGTGATCAGTTCCAAGTATAAATCTAGTACTAATACGAAGCTGGTTTAGAAGGCCTACGGCTTTGCACCAGTTTAGATATATTCTAAAAATAATCACAAGCAAATTTAGAAAGAATACAGAACTGGTGTAGAAGGCCGGCGGCTCTGTGTTCATTCAGATCGGCTCTTGTCAAGCATCCACAGCACGTACGAGCAAGATTACTGATAATACTGGCCGAATCAAGCGATATCATAACAAAGTATGAACGAGACATAAATGACATTTTTCATGTGGATCTAAGGCCAATACTATGCAATCTTGATCGAGCAGAAAGATGTTATATTAATAAATAAACAATAAATGACAAATAACATCTTGATAACTTAATGAATATAAGTAAGATGCCAAATTAGTTAGAGCCGATAACTAATCCATGCACATAATCAAGCTTAACCTAAGCCTTCGTCCACCGGATGACGTTAAACATAGATTAAACAAGAAAACAAACATGAATCGATAACTAACCCTTATTTGATCTAAACCCACGTCCACCGGATGACGCTAAACTTATATCAAATAAAAATCAATCCCGATCTACGATGCTCCCATGGCCACCAGATGACATTAAAGACACAAAGCTTAACGAGGCATGACGGTACTTACAAGCAAGCCTGCGTCCACCGGATAACACTTAGCCCGATTGAAGAACTCGCCGAGATCTACGTTACTCCTACTCCTAAGTTTTGGCCGGAGCCGAAAGATGTGTTGTATTGATGTGTGTCCTATTACAATAGCCGGGGCTTATATTTATACCCAGGGCTTTGATAGAGTCCTATTCGAATTACAACTCAAGATAAATACGGAAACTAACAAACTTTCCTAAATTAAAGGTAACTTGAAGTCTAATCTTTCCTTTCTTTATCGGACTCCGAACGTGATCGTTTTCTGGCGCCGGAGATCTGTGCTGACGTCATCAATCGGCTATTTCCTTCAACCGCATCGTCTACGCTTCAGAATAACAATCGATTCCGGGACCCGATCGACTATCTATCTGGGCCTTTACCCCGAAATCGGCTATCTGCTCTCGGCGTCGACTATCTGCACTCAGTCTAGATTTTGGTGTAAACAGAAACATATCAAAATTTATAAATTGTGCCAACAGAAAACTTATTGGTCTCAAAACACATGACTGCCATGTTCTACTTCAACAGCTCATTCCTATTTGTAACACCCCAAATTTTTTTATTTTTGAAATATAGGTAAAATTATTTAATTTGGTATTTTTGAGCCCATGAAAACATAGGGAAATTAAAAATTTTATTAAGTTAAAATCCAGCTAGATTTTAGCAACATGGTTGTGCATTCA
Source organism: Eremochloa ophiuroides (assembly GCA_038502445.1). Classification (NCBI taxonomy): domain Eukaryota; kingdom Viridiplantae; phylum Streptophyta; class Magnoliopsida; order Poales; family Poaceae; genus Eremochloa; species Eremochloa ophiuroides. The sequence goes on along the minus strand of JAHLJS010000009.1, from coordinate 12,434,899 downwards.
TGCTCTTGCATATGATTTATTTTGGTTGAGTGATCTTTGCCAAAACTCAAAATAATTAAAAATGATGTAATGATATGAGTGAGTAAAGTTTTCAAAACGCGTTTAGTAAACGATCTTTTTTGCGTGTCTGTGTCTATCTTCAATCAAATTCCTTGATTTCCAACTCATATCATTCAGTCAGAGTTTATCAGAACCTTTTGTTCAACTCCAAATCACTGTTTGGTGCTCATCATTCATCAAATTATCTCTAATAACTTTCTGGGAATTTTTGTGGCTTTTTCGGACCTTTCTCCTATTTTTTCTGCGAGCAAAATCTAATTTTAGATGCTCCAAAATATCTTTTTATGATGTCCAAATACTTTATTTGGGTTCATCATGTTTCAAAATATCTCCGGGAATTTTTCCATAATTTTCGAGGCCTTCGGTATATTTTTCGGGGTTCAAATATCAATTCTGTATTTTTCTAGAATTATTTAATTCGAAATATTTAATAATTTCAAAAATAGTAAAAATATCTTATTTTGTACCGACCTCAAACTTTACAACTATATATATCACCGTGTAGCCCTTGTCGCGCTGATTCCGAAAGTACGCCCCGTTTTCGCAGCGGCCACTCGTAGCCTAGTAGATCTAAATCCGAAGTTAGAGACACCTAAGTTTCCGGCGAACTCTCCGATGAGTTTTTCCGGTCATCTCGTTCTTCTCCGGTGAAAACATACTATGTCGTGGTATGTTCGTTTTCTCAAATCCATCTCCGTTTGACGGTTCTCCATCCGGTTTTTTTTCGGTGAACTTTCCGGCGAGGTCCACCATGCGAGGCTAGCTATTCATCGTTTTGCGGCGAACCTCGTGTCACACCCAATTTTAAGGATAAAATGGGATGCATAATCTTATGTGCGCCCAGAGATCAGTCACACACATAAGCCAACAAATTGCATAAATTGTATCATAACCAATGTTTAATACATAGCGAATATATCAAAGTCATTACACAGCGGAAAAAAAAATAAAGATAACTCTCGCGGTAGCTCCAAAGCACAGGGACGTCGACTGGTGAAGCACAAGTCTAGTAATCCTCTGGGTAGTCCTTATCACTTTCACCATCTGTTACCCATCCGGGATTTTTTTTACCAAATAATGAAAAATAAACAAGCGTAAGTACATGTCGTACTCAACAAGACTAGCATGGGTTCAAGAGGCTCAAAAGGTTGACACGGTTTAACAGCAGGTTGCTTTTAATTAATCATCTTTTATGCAGTTGGATAGCAACAAGTTAATATGCCCATTCTCATGATCATAGTAAACATAATTAATGAGTAGCAACAAATAGATAAGCAACAAGTAAACATCACCCTGAAAGATAACTACTCCGTGAGTTTTTCGGGCCACTCGTGACCGTGAGCGCGGCTAGTATACCAGTTTTACACTCTGCAGAGGTTGTGCACTTTCACTATGAGCCGTGATTCCCATTTGCTCGGGTTAATTACTCCCATAACACTATCAAGGTGAGAGAGCAGGGTTTCACTATGAAGCCTTTCAAAGGTTCGTCTAACATGTTAGGGCCGCGAGGTTTCCTCGGCAAGCAGATGTAGAGCCCCCCTTCCGTATGGCACAAGGTCACGCAGGTTATACACATATGGACAGAGGCCGCACTATACCCGAGTCGGCAAGCCCCTCTTGCACCTTTCGGTAGCCTCTAACAAGCTAGAAAAGGTCCTCATACTGAGCTAAAACCAGAGCCATATAGCTCTCATAGTTGCACTGTAACTCCCAGCTTTTGCTGACAGATCATTACCAAGGGGGAAGGATATGGTGCATCACAAAACTATGCCCCAATCCCCTAGTTCCATGTTGCTAAAAAGGCATCTTTTAATTCCTCATTGCATATTCAATTAATCAGTTTACATGATTATGATATCCATAACGCACTAGCATCAATTACCATATGCATAATCCCATAGGTTGCAAGGAACAGGATAACAAAACTAGGAAGTAACTATGGTTAACAAGGAAGACACATGCAAATGCAGTTATTTATTTAGTGGATAGGACAACAAGGATGATCCATGCTAATACTTACCTTGATCAGCAAACTCCTGGTGATCCGGGTTGTCGCAGTACTGATCTTGATCACCCACGTATGGCTCACCGTCTATACTCGATCCATCATAACAACACACACGCATATAGGGGTAATCATGCATACAAACAAGAGTTTTCATTAGAACAGTACACCAATAGAGAGAAAATAAATTGAAAAGGTCATAAAACAAATCTACACGTTGCTACGATCACATCGATATCAAGTTTGCGCAAATCGGATTTAAAACGAGGAAGATATGAATTTTACAAGATTTATAATAGAATAATAATAGATTAAATATAATCTCGAATTTTAAAAGTTAATAACATATGAAACAGTGTTACTAACTGGTAGATCATCAAATTACGAATCTAACGCAATTTGAATCGTTCAAATCGGAACTAAAACGTGAAAATTATAAATGAAACAATTTTGAATTCAAATCTGAAAACACATTTTCATATATACCGAAAATAAATACGCCTTCAAACGTAATCTACTGAATACGCTAAGGGCTGTGGGCTAAGCATTAAAAACTGTAGGGGGTTATTCGCAACAACGCCGGCCGAATCGGTATGGGCTGCTCTTCAGCCGTCCGATTCAAAATCGGCGGATCAGATTAACAGAGAGGAGGGGTGGCGGTGCTCTCGGCCGGAAAACAGAGGTCAACGGCGGCGTCATGGCCAGAGGGCCGCCGGAGAAGGAGAACTCGTCCTTCGGTGCATGAAATAGGTCGGGAAGGGTACCCATAGATCGGGAAGAGCATCGCAAGCTCACCTAGGGTGATGGGAAGGTCGAAAATCGACTCGGAGATAGCTCGCGGCGTGATCCGACGGACGGTGTATCTCTGCAACGGCGGGGGAGGCGGTCAGTGTACAAATCGAAGGGGGAAAGTGCTCGGGAACTTCACAAGATCACAGCGAAGCTCCTCAAAGGCTTACCGAGAGGAAATTGGTGGCGAATCGAGCTAATTGCTCGCGGCGGCGGCTGCTCGGTTCTCGCGGGAGCTCGGCAATGGCGGCGAGAAGAGGCGGCTAGGGTTAGGTGACGGCTACGGGAGGTGTAGCGTTGCTTAAATACTCCCGAGGTGTGACGATAATCTCGGAGATTGAAACAAACTCGGCGAGCGGAGAAATCGGCTTCGGCCGTTTCTTCTCTGCTATGGACTCTCAGCGCGGCGACGAACTCGGCTTCGGCCGTTTCTTTCTTGCCCGCGTTGGACTCTCGGCGAGCAGCAGAGGGAAACAGGGGGGGCTGTTCTGTGGGTCCACAGGTCGGTAGCACCGAGCGCTGGGGTCGGGCTGGCAGTCACGGCAGAGGGACGCTTCGCGCGCGTTCGGCCGCGGTGGATGAACACGGCAGCGGCGTCTCTGTTCGCGCGGCGGGGAGGTGGAGAAGGAAGCGCTGACCCGTGGGTCCCACTCATCAGTCAGATGGGGTAAGGGGAAAGGAAGGGAGCAGGTCGGCCGAGCTGTCCTCGGGCCATCCGACCTGGATCTGCTGGGGCCAGGGAGTGGAAAACAGGCCAAGATGTTGCTCGGCCAGAAAGGAGAGGGGAAGGGCTCTGCTCTATTTACTTTCCATTTTTCAAAAGGATTTTCAAATTGGGTTTTGAAATATTTGAGAAATTCAAATAATCTACAACAGGACAAAGAAGAAATGCTCCAGCATGAATGCATCATACATGTGTATGACTTAGGTTTGATTTTATATTTGAGAAAAATTATTATTTCCCTATATTGGAATGATCAACTAATTGCATAATTAAATAAATTCCCACTATTTAAAAGAATGTAATTTTTCGGGTGTTACACCTCGGCTTTCCTGCCGGCGCTGTGCTGGTTTGCCGGCCTATGGCAGCCACCCTGCCGCCTCCTCACGCGCCCCGCGGCCTAACTGGCCAGGCACATCGCTGCCCCTTGTTTGCTGCTTGGCCGAGCAGGCAGGGAAACAAACCGTGCAGCCCCACCTCCTCCTTGCTGTCGCTGCGGGCCAAGTGGCGCTGCCTGCTACTGCCGACCACTGATGGTTGCCCGGCCGGAGCTCCTCCTTCCCCTTCATGAAACGTGCAGCAGGGAGCAGCAGGTCCCCACCATTGCCTGTACGGTATGCATCACAAGGAAGAAGAAGACCAACGAAGAAGACGACATATTTACAAATTTGGCACTGGTTCGTATTTTGGCCGCCGTTTCTCCGTTTTAATTCCGATTCGGATGATTCAACTTGCATTAGATTCATATTTACGTTGTCTATGTGTATTTGCTACTGTTATATATGTTTTCAACCTTTTAAATTTTGTAATTATATTGAAACTATTATTTTACAAAAGGAAACATTATTTAATTCATAACTTATTTGTTTTAATTCCGATTTGAGTGATTCAAATTGTGTTGGATTTCTTTCATCACACTCTACGCAGAAGAAAGGTTGTTTAACATGTCTATATCCTTTAGATTAAATATTAATTTAATTGTTCGTTAATCACTTGTTTTCTAAATAAAAGTAATTCAACTTTGATCTTTTATGAATAAAATCGTTAAAACAATTCTAATATGTGTAATCTAATTTAGATGTTTCTCTAAAATATAATATTTATTATTTCTTTAAATAAAGTTTATAGTTGTATTTTGTTTTGTTTTATAAAAGCAAATTTTCGGGTAGTCGTATTTTTTCGACCATAAATCCGTCTTTCGTGATCTTTGTATCGATGCGATCGTTAGAACGGGTAGAATAGTTCCATAATATTTTCAAACTGATTTTAAAATGTTGTTGTACTGTTTATAATTTATATCTTGTTTGCTTCGTGTATGATTGCCTGGATGTTTGTGTGGTGATGTTATGATCGAGTTCAGACGGTGAGCATTATGTTGGTGATCAAGAGCTCTTCGTAAAGGATCCAAGTTCTCAGGATCCCTTTGATCAAGGCAAGTATAGCATGGACCATCCTTGTTACCGATTCACCTTAATCATTAAATTTATGATGCATGTGTCTACCTTGGCAACCCTATAGTGATTATTCCTAGTTTTGATGACTTGATCCTTGTTACCTATGAGATTGCATTTGAGTAGTGATGCTAGTGCTTTGATGGGTCATGATCTTATGAACTTGAATAATTGATTATGAAATAAAGATTAAAAGATGCTTTTGAGCAACATGGACTAAGGACTTATCTGTAAGTATGACATCGGGACTTACAGCGCAACCATAAGGGTCATATGGCTCTGGCTTTAGTCAAGTATGGAGTTACTTTCTATCATGTTATTAATCTTGAAAGGTTCCTTGCCGAGCTGGTTGTTTTGCGGCTCCTGTCATTGTGTGTAGTGTTGCGCGTGTGCCACTGGAAGGAAGGCTCTACCGCCCCTTGCCATTGCGCCCGGATTGATTAGTAGCATGTTAGAGAGGCTTTTGAAAGACTTCATAGTGAACCCCACCGATCTACCTTGGTAGTGGATCGAGAGGGTGATCACCTCGAGAAAAAGGGTAAATCATGACTTATGGTGAAAGTGTGCAACCTCTACAGAGTGTAAAACTGATATATCAGCCGTGCTCACGGTCACGAGCGGCCTTGGACGTCTTATAGGAATTGAAACAAGTGAATAATGATTAATTAATTTTGGAAGGTTTCTATTGATGTTTATTCCACATTACTTATCATGTTTATATGATCATGTGACCTTGTTCCTTGGTTTATTTCACTTGATGCTACTCAATTGCTAAAATGTGATCAATTAAAAGCAACTGCTGTCAAACCTGTGTCTAACCTTATTTGAGCCTCATAAACCCGTGCTATTCTTATTGAGTACGACATGTACTTACACTTGCTTTATTTTTCATACTTGGATAAAAATCCCGGATGGGTAACAGATGACTATGGTTAAAAAGACTTCCCTGAGGATTACTAGGATTGAGTTCACCAGTCAACTATTCCCGAGAGAGTTATCGATATTATTCCGTTGCTAATTATGTAAAGACTCTGTGATATTATTCGTATGTATTAAACCTTGTGATGGTACTATGTAATTTGTCGCTTATGTATGTGATTGATCCCTGGGCGCACATAAGTTGGTTTATTCAATTTTATCCTTAAAATTGGGTGTGACACTATTGCTCTAAGGGGCATTATTCCAGATGATATCACAACTGTAATGTTTGAGTTGTCTGCTTATTTCAGAGGAATATGTTCAAAAGTGCTTCGTTTTGATGACCTTGACCGCTTGGAACAATCAATTAAAGTTACACTATGCAAAATAGAGATGATATTTCCTCCTGAATTTTTTACAGTTATGGTTCACTTAGTAGTGCATTTAGCAAATGAATATAAGATAGGTGGACCAGTTTGTTATCGATGGATGTACTTCATTGAAAGGTACCGATTCTTACTAATACAACTTCATTGTTTGGATCATTTATTATATATAACCTACTAAATTGATGCTTTTCCATTTGTTGCAGATACCTATGTAAATTGAAGTCATATGTTTGCAATAAGGCTCATCCAGAGGCTTCAATGGTAAATTCATTTTTGGCGGATGAGTATATGGTATTTTGTTCTAGGTACCTGGAAGGTTTCTCCACAAAGCATAACAAACCATCAAGGAATGATGAGAACCAGGATCATCCTGAATCTGACTTATATGGACAGGATTCCTCTTTGTTTCCTCCTATAGGAAAACCATTGGGAAGACCATCCAGTTTTATTTTAACTGATCTAGAGAAACTGCAAGCACATAGATATGTACTATACAATTGTGAAGCTATCATTCCGTACTTGAAGTAAGTGGTACAAATACCTATCAGCATATTATATATGTTTCTTTAAATCTGAATTCGTGTTAATTTCCATTTTAGAGAGCATGCCGCTGATCTCAAAAGAAGAAATCGTCAATGTTGTCTATCTTTGAAACAAATTGAGAATATACAGAATAAAGAGTTTCCTAACTGGTTCAGAGATCATGTAGGTATCATGGTTTGTTTTGTCTTAAAAAAAAGAGAAAATTTGACATGTATATTTTGTGATGATACAGATCATGCAGTTGGAGCAAAAAAATGGTAGCGATAGCATCGATGAGGACATTGGATGGCTGGCTCGCGGCCCATTGGATGGTGCAAGAAGACATAGAGGCTTTTGCATCAATGGTTTCAGATTTAGGGCCAAATGTTGTGACAAGGCGACGCAAAATAGTGGAGTAGTTGTGACTGCAAAAACATCAATTTATTCTTCTAGAGGGGATACTAACCCTATCCTTGGAGATATTACCTACTACGGAAGGATACTTAATATAGTTGAGTTAGGCTATTATGGAAGATTCTCAGTGGTGTTGTTTAAATGTGAATGGGTCGATGTCACTCAAGGAAAGGGAGTGAAAACAGATAAGTTTGGTTGTACACTTGTGAATTTTTCAGAGCAAATTCACAAGGGTGACAGGATTGAGCATGAGCCTTTTGTATTTGCCAATCAAGTTGACCAAGTGTTCTATGTGGATGATGATCATAACAACTCAGGATGGTCGGTTGCATTGAAGATGAAGCCTAGAGATGTATTTGAAATGGGAGAAGAATGGAATGATATAGAATATGAACCTTATCATGTCAGTACTCTTGATGACCTTTTTGCTAATTCACATAATAGTCATTCATGGACTAGAAGAGATGTAGAGGATACAACTATAGAGGAAAAAAATGCAGATCCTAGTAGAAGTTCTGATGAAGAAGATTGATAGCTCAACTAAATTAAAGGTCATATGTTTGATTTTCTACTATTCAATACTGTATAGTTGTACTAAAATTATTCAGGTCATGAGGTTCAGTGTTTCACAATTTTAGATTTGAGAATTCAGAATATAATTGTATAGGGTCACAAGTTGTATCGTGTTGGCAAATCAGACATCACAATTGAAATTTGAGGTTTTAGAATATAATTGTTTATGTCTCTATGATACATCAAGTAGCAACAGGCCCATCATCTCTCTCGGCAGAAAATATATAAAAAATTTTCAAAAGTATTAAAACTGTGAAGGTATAAAGCTCAAATCAAATTCCTACAGGTGCGCCACAGATTAAATATGATTTCTAAAAAAAGGTTTCAAAATTTGATTTCTAAAAAAACAAAAAAAAGAGGGTTAAACTGCCTCTGCATGGGACAAGAGGACGGTTGGGGGTACACGCCATCTCGGGAAGAAGAGGGTTAGGACTAAGGATGAAAACGGTCGAATTCGGTCGAAAAACTCCTTAATTGTTTTCTACTTTTACATTTCAAATGTGAAAACGGAAGCTAAAACGAACAAGTCGGACACGAAAACGAACACGAACTTACGAAATATCAACAATTTCGAAAATGAACCAATTCGAGCGAAATTATATCGAACATGGGCGGTATACGAAAATTCAATACGGAATACCTGATCCACAATGTATAGCAATTATTAACAAGTGTCATCGTGATAAATTTCGAGTATAAGAACGCGCACTTTTCAATTTGATTTCTTTGATAAGAGAAAAAAAGAAAGAAGAGGATAATTTAAGATTAGTACATCACTAATAGACTAGAAAGTATAGCAATAACGCTTGGTCCTTCTAACCCTCTCTTTTGGTCGGTCCAATCACATGCAATGGAAGAACAGCACCTCGTGAAGCCAGATGCAGCCATGCAGCATTGTGTGAGAAGATTAGTCCCACCGCAGTGACTTAGGGAGGTGCGACGATGTGAGATGCCTATACAACGAGGCCAATGAGTAATAGTGCTTCACACTTGCCTTTGACTAATTGCTTCGACAATAATGTTTGGCAACCAAATTCGGTTTAAACCATATTTTGAATTCGAAATTTTCCGTGTTTGAAGTAGAAAAGTAGAAAACGGTCGAAAACGGTTGGAATAATTGTAGATTTCAAGAAGTTATGTAACTTTATAGTTGATAACTTTTTAATTACAAATCATTTATCTATGGAATTTTATGGTCGAATTTTCTCACATTTGAAATTTAAATTTTAAAATGACTTCAGATGGAGAATTGATCAAAACCTAAGTTGCAGATCTCGAAAAGTTATAAAGCTGACAACTTTTCATTTCATTCCATTTACAATCCCCAATACTCATTTAATTTGAATATAGAACTACTAACCATATTTCAATTTGGATTCCATTTGCTTCATAGAAGGAAACAATTCAATTTAATTTGTTAGTAGGCCGTGCATGCATTGGTAATTTTTAGTTGTCTTACTTCAGTTATTGGAAAATGTTTTGGTCCCGCCATTGTTTCCCTCCATTTTTTATTCCCCGCCTTTTTTCTTCCGCACACTTTTAATCTAATTCCTCTCACAACTCACGCTAATTATTGAGAAGCCTATCAGTGGCCCCCACAATTCATAGGGACTAGCTAGATAGGACCATGACAAAACTTGGGAACCGCCCGCTAATTGTGGATCTCCTAGTCTCGTCAATTATCCATCCGAGCTCAATCGTGGCTTCTTTCTATTATATTCTTTCCCATCGCACAAGCACAGCTCTGTACCTCTGATCTCCCAACTGCAAACCACTACGCCACCACCTGCGCAGCAGTTGCTCTGCTTCCCGGCACCATCGCCGGTGGCTGCACCGTGCTGCCGCATGACAACGCCCACGTGCCCCTGAACCCTCGCCGGTCCCTATCGCCGGCTCCAAAGGTCACCGTCGCTGGTCCCTGTTGCCACCTCAAGAAAATGACGTTAGATCGAATCCTTCGTCCGTGCAGCATGACGATGATCTGAGCTCACTTCTTGGCCACAGGTTCATAGCTCTCCCGCCTCTGCTTCTTCACTTGTCGCCTCCTGGCCTTCGGACTCCGCCGTCTAGTCTTGCTGCTCACCACCACGCTGCCGCCGCGCGCAGCGTCCCCTGCTCCCTGCTCCGACCACCGGAGGATCCAACCCATCTGATTTGGGGATTTTAGGATTTTGGTGATTTGCATTTTGGATTTTTGGTGATAGATGGGGAGCAGATGAAACTGTTGTGGCTTTGCCATGGAGTGGCTCCACCAGATTCGTTAATTTTTATAATTCTTTTAAGCATCACAAATTTTACTGACATTATGAATTGTTTTGATTGTGGATACCCAGCGTCCCAGCATGCTAAAATCCAAACATTCACTGGATATGTACATGAAAAATCATCAGCTGCTTAGGGCCTGGAACCTGCAACATCCAGTCGGGTACCATCTGGACATGTATCTAGTGCTCGCTGTGCTACCATAGAATTCCAATTCTCTCGACTCAGCTGATCTACTCTAATTCATGATGTGTTTGTACCCATCTATTTCTGAATACAACAGGGTTAATTAACTAATATTAGTATTGTTCTACTCTAATTCATGTTGTGCAGTGGCTATGGCAAAGGGTAGGGGAAAACAGATAATTCAGAGCCATGATGAATATTTGGCAGAAGAGCATATTGAACAAGAGAGCCATGGAGAAAACACTGAGGCATCTGAACTTCATTCAAGTGCTAGAGGAGATCATATCGATACTGATGGTGATATTGAGGTTAATTTCCACGGTACTTACTAACCTACTTTAATTTTTATTTATTCCTACCAGAATGTGTTATCTATGGAAGTGTTTATCATTGAATATTTTGTGCTATATACCACTACATAGATGAAACCGAGGATAGAGTAAAGCGTGAAAGACAAAATTGAAAGATATTTGGAACCTTCCAAAAGGTCATAGAATCGTGGTTAGATGCAATGAGTTCGATCAACCAATTGGAGTAGAGGCTAGATTTCTAGGAAAATTTCTTGGCATGGTGGCTAGGAATGGTTGCTTGTGTAGCTTGAGCTACAAGGATTGGAGACTTCTAATAGGAAAGAAAGAAAAAAATACTAATGAGCAAAAAAAGAAGAAGGATATACTTAAGCAAGTGAAGGTACATAGTTCAGCTGGACATCGTATAACCTTGTTGGTAACTTTTGATCCTTTACTTTCCTTTTTTTACTTATGTATTTTGTTATTGGTATGTACAGATGAGATTCTTGTACCCTTCTCACATGGAAAAATGGATACTTCGAACCATTGGAGAGAGATGGAGGCAGCACAAGTCTAATCTGAAATCTATGTATTTTGATGAGCACAAAAGCTAACCATAGCAATGTTCCTAACGGTATAATTGCTGATTAGTGGATGGCGCTTGTTGATAATTGGACAACACAAAAAGCGCTGGTACATATCGTTGAATTTGTATTTATGTGTTTTCCATGCCCAATAGATTCTGTAAACATTAATGGAAGTTAAATGCTTTTCTCTATTTTATCATGATATGATAGGATATAAGTAAGAAAAACAGAGTAAATTGTACAAAGAGGAAGTCAATACATACAGCTGGAATAAAGAGTTTTGCCCGAAACAAAGAGGACTTGGTAAATTCTTTTACAACTCGAACTGTGAACTCTTGCTGCATCTATATGGTATTGATTACTAAGTTCTTTATATCTATTTTTCATGTTCATAGAGGGAAAAAGATCCTGAAAAGAAATATCCTCATAGGGCTGTTTTATATATCCATACACACCAGACTAAAAGTGAGAAGGACACAAATGCACATGTGGTACAGTATTTGTGAATGCTTCATCTTTGATTGTTAACTTCACTAAGTTTTCATGTTAGTTTAATTCATTTTCATTCATATTAGTGCTATGCATAGGGGGATTTGAAGGAACTGATAGTAGAACTAGCCAAGTTTAGCGGAGACCACTCAAGGAAAGGTTGCATGGAAAGGAGATGCACTTAATAAAATATTAGGAGAAGAATAGCCTTGGCCATGTGCATGGCTTGGGACTTGTTCCAAATCCTAATCAAGTGTTTGACTTATCTACTTCAAAGCGCCTTAAGAATGTAAATGTGACTTCACTAGATAAAACATCGAGTGAAAATGTAGTATCTCTGAGACTTGAAATAGAGAAGCTTGGGCAGCATTTTCGGAATCAAGATGCCACTATACTACAGCTGGAACAGAAAACAAGAAACTTGGAACAAAAACATATCCAATAGGTAACTCTTAAAAGATTCAATTCTAAGCATGTCCTACACTGAACTTGTGATTCCTTGACATAGGGATGTTTAGATGATCCTATCTATGCACCTAAAGATGGGTATTGTGGTGATGTGCCAAATACAAAATGAAAAGTACGTACCTATTTGAAATATCGATAAAACAACAATCTACTGTAATTTGTTTAAATAGCTAGTTCTAATTTGTTGTCTTTTTGTTTATCTACAGCGAATATATAGTGACTCTCAAATTCATGTTTCCAGCATGGATGGACAACTCAATGAAACAATGGTACAATTAGGTTGGTTTTTTCATACCAGATTTGTGTCAAATATTTATTTGTTTTAGTTTACTGCAGAAGGGGCAAGGTGATTATGTGGAGCTCGAGGATCTGCCGACACAGTACAAATATAATTGTACTAAAGATAAGGTACACCTGACTGAACACATGGATGAAAAAGCAATATATAGTGTTCATTTTATTGATACTATTTATTGGCACTACCGTTTTTTTAAAAAATTTATTGCCACTACCTTTTGCTTTTCCTCAGTGTGTTTCTTTCTAGAACAAAGACAATATAGTACTGGATGACATAGTATATACTATACTAAATAATTTCTACTATTGAGAATTTTCTATTTTCATTCAAATGAATAATAAATTGTTGAGCAAAGTATTGTATTTAAACTAGCACAAATTACAGGTTGTGGCCAAGGAAACATCTGCTGCTCCCTCAAATTTTGAAGCATCTCAGTACCAAGTAAATATTGTTTTAACGATGATACTTCTGCTATATGCTTATTTTTCACTGCTTTTGACTTATTTACTGTAGGACAAGATCTCAACAAGGCCTAGTGCAACCATACCTGCTACTGCTATTGCATAAGACATCTCTTAAAACTTCATATTATTCCTTTTCTAATTGTTCTTACAGCTGGAGTCTAAGAATCCTCATATATACTTTTGTAGAAACATCATCATGGCACAACAAAGGGGTTAACTGGCAATTCAATGATGGTATGATTATTTGATTTCATGGAAGTAGTGTATTATGTCCTTATTTTTTTGCTTGCTTATACATGGGAACCAGGTTGGCACCAGAGTATACTTAAAGAGCTAGAAAAATCAAAATAAGAATGTTGCATTGGGTACACTATTAAGTTGTGATCCAACACAAAAACTTGATGGTGTTCAGCTCGGCAAAGAATTTTGGATGGTTTCTGTTAGTTTTGCAATGGTACAAGATAAACCATTGATACGACCATACAAAGACTACAAGTTTCTTAGGGACGTAGAAGGAGGAGTCTATGTTACATGGCCTTCAACTTTTGTACGGTCTTTTCTATAACCCAATGTGATTTCAGTTTTTATAAGTCTCATATTAATTAATTGAACTTTCATCTGTAGATCAAGAAGATTAGATATATGATCACATCAGTGGAACTCGACTAAACTAAAGGAAGGAGAAAGGAGGGCTGCTGGCATACTCAGAGGGATCGCTTTATATGTTTCATATTTATACTTTGTGCAAAAATTGTATCATGAATTCTGTGGATGGTACTTTGTAATGCAACAAGTTATATATATATGGCTCAGTGTGCTTATTTTCTGTGTTGGATCATATTGCATTTTTCATACATGGGTTATTTTTTATTGTTATCTCAAAAATTCAATAATTATATAATATTAATGACCGAATGATTTATTCCTTACAACACATACAAGTGTTGCAATAGACCAAATATATATGTTACAACAAACCGTAGAGGCTGTTCACCCAAGGTCTATACAAACACATATAAGTGTTGCTATAACCATTATTATGCGTTGCAACTTTGCAACGGTTATTACCACAGATTACCAACACATAAATAAGCATTGTAATAGATCCTTGCAACGCCACTTTAGGCAACGCATAGTAGATGCGTTGGTATAGGACCCCGCCAACGTATATATGGACTTTTAGCAACACATATTTGCGTTGCAAAAGGGTGTGTCATTTTGTAGTGGATGAAGATTTGGTCCACATAGAACACATCAAAAGCCTATCATCAGTCATGAGTTATGAATGGCTAAGGGAAGCAGAGTTATCTCTTGAGGTAGCTCGAATCATCTCCCCTTCAACCATTCTTCTGTGCCAAGTTAAAGGGTTTCGCTAGAAATATCCATTATTATTCATCCGTCGGAATAAACTTCAATTCAAAGGCATTAGCCTGATACTTTTTTCCCCGATGCTCCATTAACACCATCAAGAAAACTTCTTCAAAGTCCATCAGGATTCATTCTTGAAAGCCAGGGGATCTTAAGGGTTGTTCCCATCACTATCAGGAACTCTGGGATAAATTTAGATTTTCATATCTTTGACATCTCAGAGATTCCTCTCATGATTGGCATTCCAATCATGAGACTGCTACAGGAAAACCCATACGAGGTCAATTAGACTTCAAGGTTGGGAATTCCACTATTGACATTCCTCTTGCCCGAACCATTAACACATTTGTGGAACCCAAACCTAAACAAGACCCCATGGAGGAAGTTATGATGGCGTCACTAGAGGAAATGGCTCAACCTACCTTTGAGGATGAACACTTTGTTCAAGAAGAAGAAGAGTTAGCAGAGCCCATTGAGCTCAACAAAAATGAGGAGTCACCACCTCCTTTGATCGAGCTCAAACCTCTCCCACTTGGCCTGAAATATATTTTTCTCCATAACAATCGGGACACCCCGGTGTTCATTAGTGATAAGCTATCCAATGATGAAATCCAACAGCTTGTCACCATCCTGGAGAAACATATGTCTGCCATAGGCTACTCACTTGAAGACCTCAAGGGCATTAGCCCTGCTCTCTGCACACATCGCATCCCTATCAAGTAAGATTGCACACCTTCAAGGGAGCCACAACGGAGACTTAACAACGCTATGCGAGAGGTTGTTAAGAAAGAGGTCCTCAAACTCTTGCATGCTGGGATTATTTATCCCATGCCACATAGTGATTGAGTCAGCCCAGTCCAAGTAGTGCCAAAGAAGGGAGGCAAGACAGTCGTTAGGAATGAGAAAAATGAACCCATCCCTCAATGAACCATCACTGGGTGGCGGATGTGTATTGATTACCGAAAGCTAAACATGGCAACTAAGATGGATCACTTTCCGCTAGCGTTCATAGACGAGATGTTAGAACGGCTCGCGAACCATTCCTTCTTTTGTTTCCTTGATGGGTATTCTAGGGTATCATCAAATCCCGATCCACCCCGATGACCAAAGTAAGACTACTTTCACATGCCCGTATGGAACTTACGCATACCGACGAATGTCGTTCGGGTTATGCAATGCTCTAGCTACTTTCCAACGGTGCATGATTGTTGACGGTAGTTATTGCTCATTTTTACCCATCAACTAAACATGAATCAAGGGCAAAAAACAATCCACAACATTGTTATGGGGTTTGATTCTAACAAGTTCCATGAGTTTTGGTGTTCTCACTTGTTTTGCAGGGTATGAAGGGATATTCAATTTTTCACCAATTAAAAGTATCCCAAATGAGGAATTGGAGCTCACCATTTCATAGAGCTCAGTCGAGACGATCGAAATGGACCTATGGTTTGCTATTTTTGGAGTCCGGAATAAAGAGATATGGATTTTACAAACACTGGAAGATTCTAGAACCCGAACTGCGGGATTAATTAAAGGCCACGGGATTAATTAGGGTCTAAATCAGAATTTGGCCCATTAAAGCGTATGTGCACATGGTGGAAAGGCTTAGTACCATATCGTTTGCCCAAGGTGGAGGGGAGGCCAGGCGCCCCCATATAAGGAACCCAGGACCCCCCGAGTCAAGTGCACCATTATGGAGTTGTAGAGGCGTCCCTCGAATGGATAACCTCTCAACTCTAGAGAATTAGGGCTAGACTTTCCAATGTAGTAGATTAATTCTAGTTGAGAGTTAGGGAGAGCGGTGCTGCGCTTCAGTTCTGGAGAAGTCTTCAGGGGTCTGGTGTATCTTTGTATCTCATCTTTGTAAGACTTCATGCTTTAATATACTTATCTTCTCTATTTACTTTATGCCTTGAATTTGATTGGTTAATATAGTTGTTATACTTTGGCATAGGATCTCCGCTCGCATCGAGTGCTGTAGTTTTCATATGGGATTAGAGTAGTAATTAATAGTGTAGGTATGGTGTCTAGACTAGAGGTTACCTGAGATTGCACTCAACCTTACGAATAGTTGTGGTAGTCCCAGGAGGTGACAGCCCTGATGGCCGACGTATTCCACCTCGTGTAGGTTGATGATTGTAGGACAGTAGTCAGAACTTTCTAGTCCCATTCTCATCCCGTTTCGTGGCTAGTGTTCTGATGTCCCGAAGTGTTATTGTGTGACTTGCTTTATCTACCATGAATCAGTTATTATAGAAGCCCAGTAATAGAGAAGTATTTAGAAACCTTGAACTCTCCCATTGTCCTCTTACTTTAGCTATCTACTCTTTTATCATAGAATTCTCCTGTGTGTCTATGTCATTTAAGCATAGCTCCTATCATTTATCGTTTACCCCTACTATAGTCTAGTTGGTGTACTAAGTTAGTAGTCACATGATGGTCAACTATCAAACTTGTTTAATCATTGTTTCCCTGTGATAAAATATAAATAATGATACCTGAAATACTCCTAGTAAAATGCTACGATGATATTCTATGCGCTTGCAGAATCTTTCATATTCTATTTGCACTTAATAAATACCAATAAGCATTTTTGGCGCTATTGCTGGGGAAGCAATTGGCATAAGAGTTTTATAGTGATCTTGATGTCTGCTAATTTAGTGTACTACTAGATTTAGTATGATTACCCCTATTCTGTTGAGTTGTGAAATAAGACAGGACAACAGAAGCCGTTTTGACCTTCCGGCAAGTTTTCCACAAGATAAGAAGATACATTGAAGTGCCCAGGGTGCCTGAACATTCAAGATTCATCAATAATGGAACGCTGCCATCTCACAGGTTCGTACACATATATATATTTCTTTCTAACCTTGTGTAGATTGGAGAAAAGGACATCGTCACAACAATTCAAATCACATCTCAAGTGACGAATATAGAGGCTGCGCTACAGAGAAGTCATGGTAAGTATGATCAAGAAGGTGAGAAAGTCTTGCTCATGGACTTTAAACTTTTGAGTAGTTATTTTTTAATTCTTACATCTCATTGCATATTTATTTTAATCCATCCATTCACACCATTTAGTTTATATTCCCTCATATCAAATTCATAGCATGTTTAGTTCTTGCATACATCCATACCACTTGCATATTAAAAAGAAAATATATATACCTCACTATGATCATATTATTTTATCTCTATTTGAATAAATCCTTGTAATGCTTTCATGCTACCTTTACTTACTATAGTTTATGGCTGGAATAATTTCATACATCTCTTAAATGAAGCATGGTGCCAAGTTTAGGAGTGTTTGATCTTACTTTCAAAGGTTTTTAATCTAAGTTTATTAACTAAAAGTGTAATAATTAGAAGGTCTTCCAAGAATGACTTTGTATCCTAAAGTAACCACTCTTGAAAAAATAATGTGAGATTGTACCTTTTGATGTAATAGCCTTGAGAATTGAGCATAGAATTATAATTATAAAAATATTCCCACGGGTATTTTTTTGTCACTAACCATTTCAGGCTTGAAGTAGAAGGATGACATCATTAGGTATGTCCAACCAATCATCATGCAACATTAATCCATCCAAACTTAACTTTGCCTTGCAAAATTTAAGCTTGGGGGAATGGGCTTTTTGGAAAATCTTATATTGCTAATATTGGTTGTCTCTACCTTGTCAATCCATGTTCAAATTGTTAATCAATGATCATGCTCTTTCATCTCTGTTTGCATAACTCTCTATAAACTTTCATGTTACCTTTGTTCGCTATAGTATACTTAAGGTTTGGAGAAATTTCATACACCTTTCAAAATTAGGCATGGTGTTTAGTTTAAACTATTTTCTGGAATCATATTAGACAAGGTGTTTAGTTTGATTTTCGAACCAAGAGGTGTGATAATTTTACTTTCAAAGGCTTTTTGAATTAAGCGTGGTGTTAGGTTAAAATGCCTTTCTAAGTCAAATTGGACGTGGTGTCTAGGTTGATTTTTGAGCCGCTCGTATGCTGTAGTAAACATTGGATATTTTGTTGGACTAACCCTTATAGAAAACTTCCAATTTAATTTGGGTAAGTCACGAGATAAATTCAAATCAGAGATGAGACGGGGCATATGCTGAACTTCAATAACTTTGCAGAGGAAGACATAGCTCATTCATTATGGATGGAAGAACTGTGAGTATTAATGATTCATTCACTTTATCTTCTGCTGCAAGTTACTTGGATTCAAGTCATGCCGGTATAGAACATGATCTATGCTAACATAATATCAACTCTATCTTCTTGGTAGCGTACATGGAACATGATAAAATTCTGGACAAACAACCTATGTTCCAAAGTTGTACATCCCTTCGGGTATGTATTGTCTACTAATCTGTTCCAGGCATAATAATGAATGAAGTAACAAGGTGTCATAAGATCAAAGAAGCAAAAGATGGCAAAGAGGATAAGCAACAAAGGAGACAAGATGCTCATGAACAACTCAAGATGCAAGAGAAGGAAAGGACCACCAGTCATCTATCCTTCATTAATTAGTGCCATCACGCTCTAATAATGAAGGTAATATCTTAAGGTAAGTGGTCACTATTTTTCTCTTGATCTTGGAATGCAGATAAATAAAGACACTAAATATGTTAGAGTTACATCTTTAATTGATTAACCTAATTAACTCAACATGCTTTGTCCTTTAAGATTGTTCATGGCATCATTCTTTTGATCTCAATCTTAACCAAATGTGCTAAAACATTGCATTCTATCTTTGGAAGATGATGGCCATACTCATGTGAAAATTTATATATTATGCAGAGATAGACAATCATTCCATTGGTTAAGCAATTTAAATTTTTTCTGCCATATGAACTTAAATGCAACATTAATACTTAATCGTCTGATCTTATCACTCATGTCATGAGTAAAATAAATTGTGTAACATCAACTTTGTCTTGTTCAATGTGCCTAAGGTTAGAGAAGAATAAATAAAGAAATAGATTCGGTTCTGTTGGTGTTTTTCCACCAGCAGAGCCCATGCACTTGATCTCTACCTTGGTTTTGCAAACAGAACAACACTTCAAGCAATTTTGTTAATTCCCAAAATTCTACAAGTGAAATTTCTGTGAACATGCACGCTGAGCAAGATGCTACCAGCTTCCACTATTAATGCTCTACTTCAAACTGCTGGCTAAGCAAAGAACAAAAGTGACATCAACATCACCAGAGGTGCAAACATCAAGACCTTCATCTCTAAGACGGAGAGATACACAAGAGTGGAAGAAAAAGTCCTGTCGGTAGACTTTAAATTCCGCACCCTTGCCAAAAGGTAACATGGTAGTTATCTAATTAATTAGTATTCATAATTTACATTAGTAATTTTACTTTAGCATATTCATCTTTATGTATATCAAAAAAAATAAGAGAAAAATCTTTATTGCCTTATTTATTGCATCATAAAACATTAAAGCCCCAGTGAATAAACTTATCGAATATTCGATATGGTGGCATAAAAAAAATAAAAAAAAATGATAATAGCATTTGTATTTACTTTCTTGCATTATGCAAATCCTAAGCCCCATGAGAATAAATATTCTCCGTGGTGGCATAAAAATATATAGCATGCATACATATTTGATTGTTGCATAAGAAAGTTAGAAAACCCTAAAAGGAGAATCCTACTAGAATCTGTCAATTAAAATCAACTCAGAGAATAATCAATTACTTATTGGCTGACCGCTAACCCCTTATCACATTTGAGCCTCGAGTTTTGGTTTTCTTGTTGGAGTATAATTATGCAGGATAACACTATGTCTGAGGAGTGAGTCCATCAGTGGCGCCCACCAGACTGCTGCTGGTAAGCCCACTCTAAAGATCATCAACACCAAATATTACAAACATCTAGCTTCGGGGAGGAGCATCCCCTAGTTATCAGGTATTTATACCTAGGCGATTATCGAGTCTATTTTATATTGTCATAAAATACCAAAAATATGTGAGCACATGAACGTTCACAATAGTATCATAGGAAAATTAAAAAAATATGTGGGCACATGAAGGTCCACACACTTTTAAGAAAAACCCAAAAATATGTGGGCACATGAAGGTCCACGTTTTTTTAGAAAGTTCCCTAAGTGGGTGAAGTAAAGGAAACTTTTGGCTGGAATCATAAATTAATCACTTACCATGGAGTGGTATTAACCTAACCTCTCTCCATGAGATTTGGTATTCTTGTTGGCAATTGAGTTTTACAAGACAATACAAGGTCAAGGGCTAGTCAACCTGGCGCCCTTACGCTGGCCAGTATGTCTGCTCCCAGAAGAATTGCTCAACTTGCAACATCAAAGATCACGTCAACTATCCAGCTTGGGGGAGAACACCCTCCATTTAAATCCAGCTAAGTATAAGTTTCCCATCCTTATTATTGTACCATATTGCTTTTCGCGTGAGTTAGCTAGTGAAATAAAATTTGAAAACTAAATAAATAGTGTTTAGGTTGCTTAGTGTATTTGAATAAAATAAAAAGAGAGTGCTTACAATAATTTTGCTCGGACTCGATGAAAACCATGCTCAGGAATTTGATAAGTAGCACCTCACCATGATTCCTCATACCAACTTAGTTTTCAACCCTGAGTCATCCTAAGTTTTAGATACAACCATTTTAACTTGAAGATTTGCGTTGAACCTGAAACTTGTGGGTAGCAAATGCTTTATCTAAGTCTAAATAATTGAGGGATATGATATGCAAAATTTGAGCTGCTATTTATCTTGTTCCTAGTGATACTTGAATTTTGGAGATTTATTTTGAAAATCCTTAAAACCACATGATGAGTTCCTGTATGACAAGAGCTTTATAATCCTACCACAGCCATACATGCTAGATTAGGAAAACATACACATTATATGCTACTTGCTTTGTTTTGAGTTTAATCAAGCTTTGTTGATAGCTTAGGAACTTGTCATGCTTTTACAATCAAGATCACATGCACTCCACCCATAATGCACTACTCATATCCGAGTGGGCGCATCCACATTCCACATATTTCATCTAGATCCACCTAAAAATGTTCTATTCCTACACTAGAGTGAACACTAAAAATATCCCATTGGTTACCCCTAGATCAATGCTCCAATGCTTCTTATTGCTATCTCTCAAAAGAAAAAGGGAAGTATTGTTGCAGAGAAGAGGCATGTGGCTATGCAAAAGAGTGAGATGAGAGAAAACAATGGGTTCAAAGATGCCCGCCTGAGAGGTAAAAAATGGACAAGTGTCCAAATTTATCAAAACAATGGGTACTCTGATGCCCTCCTGAAAAAAAAAGAAGAAAAAGAAAGATAGCCCATGTTGTCCTGCAATACAATTCCCTAATGTTTGAAAAAGAAAGAGATGTCTCAAGGAGCAAACGAGTAGAAGTAGGATTAGCCTCCATATATATCCACGTACCACCTCACATCCACACAAATGCACATTTTGATTTGATTATATGACTTGTTCCTTTGGATCCATTGGTTGACTTTACAATACATTCACTGCAAGTATGTATGAGCTGACTCCTTACCCATGAGCTCCACATAAGCCATTAGTTATAGGGTGAGAGAAAAAGAGAAGACATGCATCACTATTGCCTTGGTGAGGATCCACAAATATCATATATTGAGAGACTTGAGAAAGTCATACAAAGGAAACTCTGAGTTTTATTTTGAAAACTTACAAAAGCTCCAGGATAAGAGTTGAACAACAGAGCTTGAGACATAGTGTTTAACTTAGACATTCTATACTTCAATTACCCAAGACTCAAGAGAAAGCTACAAGCTCCATGATAAAGATAATATAGGTAAGTCTGAAGGTTAGCTTGGTCTACTCTAATCCTTAAGTACTTCTTGGTTTAAAACTGAATACTTGTGAGAAATAGTTATAACTTTTGATATATGCTAAGTTTGGCTTTGCTAAGGGACTAGCAAAGGGTAAGCTTAGGGGAACTTGTTGATGGTAGTTATTGCTCATTTTTACCCATCAACTAAACATGAATCAAGGGCATAAAACAATCCACAACATTGTTATAGGGTTTGATTCTAACAAGTTCCATGAGTTTTGGTGTTCTCACTTGTTTTGCAGGGTATGAAGGGATATTCAATTTTTCACCAATTAAAAGTATCTCAAATGAGGAATTAGAGTTCACCATTGCATAGAGCTCGTCGAGACGATCGAAACGGACCTGTGGTTTGCTATTTTTGGAGTCCAGAATAAACAGATATAGATTTTACAAACACTGGAAGATTCTAGAATCTGAGCTGCGGGATTAATTAAAGGCTATGGGATTAATTGGGCCTAAATCAGAATTTGGTCCTATTAAAGCCTATGTGCACATGATGAAAAGGCTTCTTGCCCATGGTGGAGGGGAGGCCAGGCACCCCCATATAAGAAACCCAGGACCCCCCGAGTCAAGTGCACCATTATGTAGTTGTAGAGGCGTTCCTCGAATGGATAACCTCTCAACTCTAGAGAATTAGGGCTAGACTTTCCAATGTAGTAGATTAGTTCTAGTTGAGAGTTAGGGAGAGCGGAGCTGTGCTTCGGTTCTGGAGAAGTCTTCAGGGGTCTAGGTATATCTTTGTAAGACTTATGCTTTAATATATTTATCTTCTCTATTTAGTTTATGCCTTGAATTTGATTGGATAGTATAGTTGTTATACTTTGGCATAGGATCTCCGCTCGCATCGAGTGCTATAGTTTTCATATGGGATTAGAGTAGTAATTAATAGTGTAGGCATGGTGTCTAGACTAGAGGTTACCTGAGATTGCACTCAACCTTAAGAATAGTTGTGGTGGCCCCAGGAGGTGACAGCCCTGATGGCCGACGTATTTCATCTCGTGTAGGTTGATGATTGTAGGACCGTAGTCAGAACTTCCTAGTCCCATTCTCATCCCGTTCCAGTGGCTAGTGTTCTGATGTCCCAAAGTGTTATTGTGTGACTGCTTTATCTACCATGAATCAGTTATTATAGAAGCCCAGTAATAGAGAATTATTTAGGAACCTTGAACTCTCCCGTTGTCCTCTCACTTTAGCTATCTACTCTTTTATCATAGAATTCTCCTGTGTGTCTATGTCATTTAAGCATAGCTCCTATCATTTATCGTTTACCCCTACTATAGTCTAGTTGGTGTACTAAGTTAGTAGTCACATGATGGTCAACTATCAAACTTCTTTAATCATTGTTTCTCTATGGTAAAATATAAATAACGATACCTGGAATACTCCCGGTGAAATGCTACAATGATATTCTGTGCGCTTGCGGAATCTTTCATATTCTATTTGCACTTAATAAATACCAACAATGATGTCTATTTTCTCCGACATGATCGAGAAAATCATGGAGGTATTCATGGATGACTTTACCGTCTATGGAAAAACCTTCGCTGATTGCTTGGAGAATTTAGATAGAGTCTTACAACGGTGCGAAGAAAAGAACTTAGTCCTGAACTGGGAGAAATGTCATTTTATGGTTCGGGAAGGAATTGTGCTAGGACACAAAGTGTCCAAACGTGGGATAGAGGTGGATAGAGCAAAGATTGAAGTTATTGAACAACTTCCACCTCCCAGGAATGTGAAAGGAATCCGTAACTTTCTGGGACATGCAGGGTCCTATAGGCGCTTTATTAAAGACTTTTCTCAAATTGCTAGGCCCCTGACTAGTCTCCTAGCTAAGGATGCCCCTTTCATCTTCAATGATGAGTGCCATGTAGCCTTTCAAACTCTCAAAAAGGCACTCATCCCAGCTCTGATTATTCAACCACCCGATTGGAACCTTCCATTTGAGATCATGTGTGATGCTAGTGACTTTGTGGTTAGAGCCGTTCTAGGCCAAACCAAGGATAAGAGGCATTATGCTATATCCTATGCTAGCAAAACCTTGTCTGGACCTCAGCTTAACTATGCTACCACTGAAAAAGAGCTGTTGTCTGTTGTCTTTGCTTTAGACAAGTTTAGATCCTACTTAGTGGGGGCAAAGGTAATCGTTTACACAAATCATGCTGCTCTTAAATACCTCCTCACTAAGAGAGATGCTAAGCCTCGGCTAATTCGATGGATTCTTCTACTCCAAGAGTGTGACATAGAAATAAGAGATAAGAAAGGAGTGGAGAACTCTGTAGCCGACCACTTGTCTAGGCTTCAGTACAAGGAAGCACATGAGTTACCCATCAATGACTACCTAAGGGATGAAACCTTTCTCAAGATAACACACTCCGATCCATGGTATACAAACATCATAAACTTTATGGTAACAGGCTATGTCCCATCTGGTGAGAACAAAAGAAAGTTGATCCATGAGAGTCGCTTTCACCTGTGGGATGAGCCATACCTATATCGAGTTTGCTCTGATTGATTGTTGAGAAGATGTGTCCCAATGGCTGAGGCTGTTAAGATTATGGAAAGATGTCACACCTCGCCATATGGAGGACATTATGGAGCATTCTGGACACATGCCAAGATCTAGCAAAGTGGTTTTTTCTGGCCAACGATGTATCCAGATAAAAAGGAGTTTGTCAGAAGATACCACCGATGTCAAAAACAAGGGAATATAAATTCACGAGATGCGATGCCTCTCATGAATAATCTCCAAGTAGAACTCTTTGATGTTTGGGGGATTGATTTCATGGGGCCATTTTCTAAGTATGAAAATTGCGAGTATATCTTCGTAGCCATTGACTATGTATCCAAATGGGTAGAAGCACTTCCATGTCGAGCTGCTGATTCCAAACATGCCAAGAGAATGTTCCATGAAGTCATATTTCCTCGCTTTGGTGTACCCTGGATGGTCATAAGCGACGGAGGGTCACAATTCATTGATAAGGTCTTCCGGAGGTACCTAGTGGAACATGGAGTTCGTCACAACATCGCAACACCGTACCATCCTCAGACGAGTGGTCAAGCAGAAACATCCAACAAACAAATCAAAAATATTCTGCAAAAGACCGTATATGAGATGGGTAGGGGATGGAAGGATAAGCTCCCTGATGCACTTTGGGCATACTGAACTGCATACAAGACACCGATTGGCATGTCACCTTACCAACTTGTATATGGAAAAACATGCCATTTGCCTGTTGAGTTAGAGTTCAGGGCTCATTGGGCAATCAAGAAGTGGAACATGGATCTTCATCTAGCTGGCAAGAATCGTCAAATGCAAATATCTGAGCTCGAAGAATGGAGAGAAAAGGCTTATCACAACTCCAAGATGTACAAGGAAAGAACAAAAAGATGGCATGATAAGAGGATCAAGCACAAAGAGTTCAAGCCTAGAGACAAAGTTCTACTACTCAATTCAAGAGTAAAGCTCTTTGGACATGGTAAGCTGCGAAGCAAGTGGGATGGACCTTACGAGGTCGTAGACACTTCAACCCATGGAGCCATCACCATCCGAGATGATACAGGTAACATTTTCAAGGTAAATGTCCAATGGTTGAAAGTCTATTTTGAACCACAAACCAACTTGGGTGAGGAAGTAGATGTGATTGAGTTCATAGAATTCTCACATTAAAACTCATTCAACCTTTCTCATGAAATTGGAACCTTTCCTTAGTTTAAAGTTTTAGAAGTTAGATCTTTTCTTTATTTGTTAGTTGAATAAATGTTGACTCTCTGGTGCTTCTCACCAGAAGAGTTCCCTTCCTTTCACTGTTTTCTGTCTATGAATAAAAGCCAGGTATAGTTTTGGAGAAGTGTGGGGGGAGTGCAACACTCCCATGGTGAACAAGGCGCGGAAGTACACATCATGAACGATAAAAGGGACTACACATAACTTCTGGAAATCGGTTTGATTCTCTTTCACTTGTTCATATGTTTACCTTCTGCTTGCATTTCTTACACTTGTTTAAACATGCAAATTAAAAAGAACCAAATTTCACATTTAGATTTAAAACTTGAAAGTGAATATGAGTATAGCTTTTTAAGATTGGCATGCATTATGATTACTCCTTACATATACTTGCTGCTTGTGGGAAAAATATCACATAGGAAAATCATATTGACTAAGTTGTTGTGGAGTGTGATATAGTTCTGGCTTAGAAATCCTACCGATTCTAGTCAAGGTGCTTGGAGAATTTTCTTTTGATAAAGCTATTATAAAAACCATAGTGTCACATACTCCTCAGTGGTGATAAATTCCTACCAGAGCCATATACATACTTATAGGATAGAAACCTTCCACATGCTACTTGCTTTGTGTTGAGTTTTGTCTGGTCTTGTTGACCCTTGTTGAGAGATTTATCATACTCCCAAGATCATGATCACGTACACCCACATACATAAGTTGTTTCTACACTGGAAGTACGTAAAACATGCTTTTCATCCACTTCAAAATGTTCTACTCCTATACTAGGAGTGAACACCAAAAATATTCTTGATAGGTTTATCCAAATAAATGCTCCAAGTTCTTGTTACTAACTCTCAAAAGAATCAAGTTGTAGAGAAGAGGCATGAGGCTAGGCAAAAGTGTGAGATGTGAGAGAAAACAATGGGTACAAAGATGCCCGCCTGAGAGGTAAAAAGGGACAAGTGTCCAAGTGAATAAAACAATGGGTACTTAGATGCCTAGTCTAAAGAAAAAAAGAAAGAGCTAGCCTATGTTGTCCTGCAACATAAGCCTCAAGTTTAAAAAAAGAGAGATTTATTTATAAGGAGCAAAAGTAGAATTAGGTTAGCCACCAAATATTCCACACACATGCACATCTTGATCTAAGAGTATGCTATTTCCCTCCTTGGATCCGGGGTTTGACTTTACAACATATGCAATGTAAGTATACTATATAGTTGCTACCTAAAACTCCACATAAGCTTTTTAGAAGTAGGGAGGAAAAGAAGGCAATTCTAAGTTGTGTCTTGGTGATGAATCATACACCATTGAGCGACTGAGAGTACCATTCAAGGAGTATAAAGTGATCTATGTCTTTTCTTGTGAAAATTTTAAAAACTCCAAGTTGCCGAGATAGGAATTCGGGAAGATGATTTCTCTTCGAGAGCTGTTCCACTTCTCAACCACTCAAGGAGATATGATAGCCACTCCACATACCCCGCAGGTACAAGGAATGTTTTAGAATAATCTACATGCTGGTCCTATATCTTGAATGGTCCAATCTTGAATAGCTATGTTTATATTTATCTTAACCTTTACTCGGGATGAGCAAAGAGCAAGTGTGGGGGAACTTGTTGACGACCATTAAACTCTAAATATAGCCATCAACTATTGCATGAAAAGTCATAAAATAAATTACAAACAATAGTTTTAGGGGTCATTACTGACAAATTCCACGAGTTTTGGTGAATTGTCTATTTTCCAGGGAATTATCCAGAAAAGCTTAAAAGAAAGATTAAAGTACATAATTATCACGAAACTTAATCGCTAAGGCAACAAACGTCATCGGCAAGGTAGAAGCATCTAAAAGGCAACCGAAGCAACAGGGGCCCCACCTGTCAGGTGGTGGGGCCGGCCGGCGCCAACAGGGGGCCGGGCGGCGCCCCCCTAGTGTTTCTGGCCGCCGTCTTCTGGTGTTTTCCGCAACCGCCTCCGAGGAGTCATCTCAGCCCTATGTTAAGTCGGTTTGATCCAATGGCGTATGTTCACCCCACCGAGCTATAAATAAAGGGGCAGACCCCCTCAGAAGCGGCACCGCTACATATTCTAGGGTTTTAGACCTTCATAATTTCAGCTTCATTGTAGTAGTGTCCCTCTAGATGATTATCATCTAGTTGTAATTAGAAAATAGGGAGAGAGAAGAGGAGAGAGGCTATGAGGGAGCCAGATCTGTCGGATCTTCCTCGATATTGTACTACTACAGATCTGGTTTGTCTTCAACTAATCTCCAGGTTCTTAAATTATTAATCTTAAGTTCTCTTTCACTTAATTGCATTATTTACATTGAGTTATTTATTAGATTCTCGCTTGCATCAAGTGCTCTAGTCTTTGCAATGCTAGAGTAGTAATTAATAGATTAGACATGGTGCTTAGTCTTGCAATTACCTGGAATTGCACCTAGCCCTTCGTATAGTTGTGGTAGCCTCATGTGGTGACAGCCCTAACGGCCGACATATTCCACCACGTTCGGGTTAGAGTTTGTAGGACCGTAGTCAGAACTTCCTAGTCCCATTCTCATCTCAGTCTAAGGCTAGTGTTTTGATGTCCCAAAATAAATACACTTATAGTAACCTTGATTCCTAGATCATGAAATCTTTCTATCTCTCTCCCCACAAAAACATATAAACTTATCTTTGGGCGATCTTGAGACCTAATTAGTACACTTCGCGTTCCCCGTGAAAATCGATACCCTGGAATACTCTCGGTGTATCCGTGCGCTTGCGGATTAATCTGTTTGCGTTTAAAATACCCAACACCTATCCATATCAGACCTGATTCTCATTCAGCACTTTTTTGTGGGTCTGAAGAGAAAATCCAAAAAGCATCTAAACTACTCTGCGGGAGGATCTTTCGCACATGTTTCAGATTCTGAAGCACGAAAGATCCTAGACAAAATCCTAGATAACCAACCCGAGGAGAAGTTAGAAGAAGAGTTTAGGGTAATTGAACCTAAACCTTTACCATCAACATCTCAACGCTCAGCTATCCCAATTTCTAACCCTATGGAAAAGGAGGCTACTCTGCTTTCGAATTTTACCCTATGTCATTTATTTTGTATTTTGTCTTGGACCAGTACTACTAGGTACTAGCAGCAGCACACATATACTGCTAGATACTAGCAGCACACGCGCACGCGCACACACACACAATATATATATGAGGCAGACGCTAGAAGTAGGACGATAAGTGCAAACGGATGGCACAGCAGGCAAGACACGATACACACGCGGGCGTCCGAACGAGCAGTCCGTCCAGACGTCCGGGCGGACGTCCCTCCCAAGATATTTTGCATTTTAAATTGTAATTGGGTTATCTTTTCGTGTTAATTAATTAATTTACCTAAATTATGTTTCTTTGGTTTATCTATAGTTTTATGTTTCTCAGAAATTTGCTGGTCCAATCCTCGAAGATGGTTACAAAGGAAAACTAACTCCAACAACTTGACTACAAATTAGTAGCTAAATTCTATAGTTTAGTCATTTCGTAAAATAGAAAACTACTCAAAAAAGAAGATGTCTACATCAACCTTACAATTTCTCATCGTCACATAATTTAGCGCCCGTGGTTGGTTTTATATGACCATAAAAAAGATCAAAGTATAGTCAACTTCCAATTTTACAATGCCAAATATCACATTTTTACTTTTTGCTATACAAATTTTTAGCCTCCAAAATACGAATAACAAATTGTTGGAGTTGCTGTAAGGTTTGTGTTTGTGTAATGTAATGTAACCTAATCGTTAAGGGTGTGTTTAGTTACCCGCGTACCCTCAAACCAGGGCCGTCTCATGCAGGTGTTGCGCATTTGGTTCCTTGCGTGTTTCGTCGGGGAGCTCATGCAAAAGAGCCCTCCAAGCGGTACCTAGGGGGAATGGGAGAATCAGCCATATCCAGCAAGCCAGAGTTGCGACGTGCAGGATTAGCACTGATAATGACATCATTAATACATAATTAGTGAATCTTAAGTGATTGTAAACAAAATAAGATTATGTAAGGTGAATTAAGGTTTATTATGACATAATATTAAAAATAATTAATATTTTAATATTTATTTTGACATATTCATGTTACATGATTTATACTCATACGGAAAACCAAACAATGTCTCATATGAGTCAGCTACTGAAAGGTTCTTTTTTAGTTTTGGTAATTGAGTGACAAGTTAGATGGACTTATTGTGTTTGAGTGATGATTACACAGCAGATTAGTCCACAGATACATGTGTGTGATTAACTATACCATGACAGTGGAAATGGCTTGGAGTTATTGCTTAGCTCACACATGTGAAGATGGAGGAACTTAACGCATGAGACATAACATGGAATCATGTGGCTAGGTGGAGAAGATCAAGACATGACTTAGCTTGATGGACTCGTTGCGAAGGACAAAGGGCAAGTTGGAGGCTTTGAATCCGTTGGTACCTGAGTGTTGAGATTCTTAAGCAACACTTGGTACTGAGTGAAGAACAATTGAAGTCGAGGATAGATTGACCAAAAGCCATATAATAATATGAAGTGGATCATATCAATCATGAGGTGTTGATGCATGTGTTGCATTGACATTGACGATGTTGAAGACAATGATGAAGATGGAGATGGAATGGAAAGCATAAGGCAAAGGTATAATCTAAGGCGTTATTTCAACGGTCTAAGGTTGAGTAGAGAAGTGCTTGACCGGGCTTAGAATGGATGACCGTACTATCAAGAGGGGCAAACTTGTTTGCATATTAAGTGTCACTTAGTAAATTACTTAGCCACATCTTTTAAACCTATATCTCTTACAATAACTAAGTTGTCATCCCTAACATGGATATAAGAGACATGTATAGAAACTACCCACAATATTACTAAGCAGTTATTGTGAATGTAAGTGACTAGAGAGGACAAAATATAAATGTTTACACCAAAATCTAGACTGGGTGCAGACAGTCGATACCGAGCTGCAGATAGCCGATTTCAGGGACAGAGGCCAAGACAGGAATAGTCGATTGGATCCCGGAATCGATTGTTGGGCCGAAGTGTAGACGATGCGGTTGAAGGAAATAGCCGATTGATGACGTCAACGCGAATCTTCGGCGCCAGGAAGCGATCAAGTTCGGAGTCCGTTAAATAAAGGAAAGATTGGGCTCCAATGTTACCTATAGATTAGAAAAGTTTGTTAGTTTCCATATCTATTTCGAGTTGTAATTCGATTAGGACTCTATCTTGTCGAGCCCAGGGTATAAATATAAGCCCCGGCCAATGTAATATGGACATACACATCAATACAACATACCTTTTGGCTCCGGTCAAACCTTAGGAGAAGGAGTAACGTAGATCTCGGCGAGTTCTTCAATCGGGCTGGGTGTCATCCGGTGGACGCAGACTTGCTTGTAAGTACCGTCATGCCTCGCTAAGCTTTGTCTCTTTAATGTCATCCGGTGGACATGGGAGCATCGTAGATCGAGGTTGATTCCTGTTTGATATGAGTTTAGCGTCATCCGGTGGACAGTGGGCTTAGATCAAATAAAAATTAGTTATCGATTCATGTTTGTTTTCCTGTTTAATCTATGTTTAGCGTCATCCGGTGGACGAGGGCTTAGGTTGAGCTTGATTATGTGCATAGATTAGTTATCAGCTCTAACTAATTTGGCATCTGTTGACGGTGGATATACCCTAAAATTGCACATTCAAACACCGTCAACAGGCCTCGGATTCAAGGGAAGATAAACATATCATGAGCATATTTTATCAATAACTAGTTCCACATATACTCTTAGCTTGTGATTACAGGAAACACTAAATTAGTGCAAAAGTGAGCAGCTAGGGGCTAACTACATGGTCCGGCCGAACCATGATATGTTGCCCCAGGCCACCACCTTTCAACATATTGCATACAACATAAAATGGAGGAGACCAGAGCCAAGGGGGGGACCACCCATGGGTCGGCCGAACTGCCCATGGGGCCCACCTAGGCTCTGGTGATGTGGCAGGATCCGTATGACACTCCAACCAAGTTATTTTATCCATCAGATCAACCTGTGCTTTCATTCAACGGTGGAGATCAAAGGCACACGGATTAAGGCATGAAAAGAAGCAACCAAGACAGAACCAACATATGGGGAGAGTCTATGACAGATGGGGATCACGCTGGTGGGGACAGCTTCTAGAAAATTCCTGGCTGGGCCCACCAGTCATAGGGGGGTCGGCCGAACCCCCTGGTGCCCAGCCAGGTCGGTTGGCCTCCACCGACTCCAAGCATGCTTCCCATGTGCTCAAATTGCCACAGCCGTCTATCTTATAGCGGTTACAAGGCGGTGGATCCAAGGGTGGAGAGTTGAGGAGCACACGGATCGCTGACGTGGCATCCCTCCACTCTCCACTATAAATAGAGGCAGCCCACTCCTCTTCAAGACACATAATACACCATACAACTCAAGGAGCAAGCTAGAGTTCTACTCTTTAGTAGTAGTATTAGTCTAGTGTGGGAGTTAGAGTCGAGTCAAGCTGCGCTCGGAGTCTCCGGAGTTGTCTGCTGGAGAGTCTGGTATAGCTCTTGTACCTTTCCTTCTGTAAGACTTTATCTTTATCAATATATATTATCTTTACTTTACTTCACTAAGTTCTTACTTAGTCTTTACTATTCTTTATAGTATTGTTGTGTCTTGTCTTATTTCATAGTTGTTTTATACTTGATAGTGATCTTGTCCCAACTCAACGTGTGTTAGTTCATCGCCTGTCATAGGGTGTTCTAGTTGTTGGTACGCAGCTAGAATAGTGAGACTTAGTGTAAGTGTGGTGCTTAGACTAGATCTTACCTTTGATTACCGCTTATCGCACGGATTGTTTGTGGGTGCTAGCAGGTGGTGACAGCCCTGTCTAGTCTTAGTATCCCTCCACATGTTTTAGGCAAGTTCTTAAAAGGTAGGCTTCCATAAGAGTGTAGGCGCTTCGGGTAGAGGTTTGTCCTCTATTGTCTCGCACTACCCCCTGCACACCGGTAGTAAGGTACTATCTTGGTATAAGCCATCTATTTGATAGGATAAGTCATAAGAGTAAAGTAAGTGTCATAGGAGTCTTATACTCACTCGTTGTCCTCCCACCTAGCTATACTCTACTAGTTATCTTTTAGTTGTCTTAATACTTGTTGTGTGTTGGTGTCATTACCCCTTTCCTCTATTTATCAATTTACCCCCTACCACTAGTTGGTACAAAGTTGGTATAGACTTCAGGATCTCTCTCTTTTTATTAATTATTCCTAGCAACCGCTTTCCCTTGGGATAAAAATAAATAACGATACCTTGGAATACTCCCGGGTGAAGTGCTACAGCGGTATATTCTGTGCGCTTGCGGAATTATCCAATAGACAAAAGAAATACCCTCAGGGCACTTCTGGCGCCGTTATCAAAGATAGCCTAACACCCTATCTCTGGTGGTTGCGCTAAGAAGTGTCAACAAGCATTTCTAGCGCTGTTGCCGTGGATAGCCTGACACCCTGTCTCTGGTGGTTGCGCTAAGAAGTGTCAACAAGCATTTCTGACGCCGTTGCCAGGGAAAGCATCAGTCTAGGAATATTAATAAAAAAATTGAATCCAGAGTCTATTATCAATTTAGTTATCGATTAGTGTTAGGGGCTTACCCCTGTCTGTGTTTCTCGTTATCGTGAAGCTAGACAGTGCATGAACGGTTTCCAATTGCCGTCAAATTATATTGAAGATCCCGAGCAATTGTTGAGAAGAACTAGAATGCCGTCAAGTTCCACCTCAAAGGTTTATCTCAAACCTGAATCCGTTCGAGGAAAGAGGCTCTGTATTATCAACTGAGGAAGCTATGGCCCAAAAGACCATCTCCGAGTTCTCTGCGCCGTCCGCTGACAACATTGCCACCGGACCGCAGCTCAACTTTGGAGATGCTACCTTTGAGCTCAAGCCTGTACTCATCAACATGGTGCAAGCTAATCCATTCTATGGAAAGCCACACAAAGACACCAACGCTCATCTCCAGCACTTTCTGGAGGTGTGTGGGACTTTCACCATCAAGAACGTCTCGGCTGATGCCATCCGTCTTCGCTTGTTCCCATTCTCACTGCTTGGAAAGGCAAAGCAATGGTTCTATGCTAACAAGAGTGAAGTCACCACCTGGGAGAAGTGTGCCAACGCTTTTCTCAAGAAGTTCTTCCCAATGGGCAAAACAAGTGCTCTCCGTGGCAAAATTTCAAGCTTTCAACAACAAGCGGACGAGACGATTCCCGAAGCATGGGAACGTCTCCAGCAGTACATTCGTGCCTGTCCTCATCATGGGATTGAAGAATGGCTCCTAATTCAAGGTTTCTACCATGGGCTGACTGGATTAGCCCGTAGTCACCTTGATGCTGCAGCCGGAGGAGCATTCCTACAACACAATGTCAAGGATGGTAAGGACCTCATTGAGAAAATGGTTATCAACCAAGGATGGAATGAGGAACGCCTTCAGCCCAAGAAAAGGGGTATGCACACCGTTCATGAGGTGGACATGCTCTCAGCAAAAATGGACCTCTTAATGAAAAATATCGAGGAAAGTTTCAAGAAGGAACAAGAGGCCATTAGACCCACTGCCACCGCACGAGCAATCGAAGCTGATCCATGGTGCGAGGTATGTGGTGGAGAAGATCATTCGGGCAATAACTATTCCGAGACGAAGAAGGAAGTGAGCTTCATCAACAACAGCAACAACAATGGGTATCGACCCCAGTAACAAGGAGGATGGAACTCGCGCCCCTTCTAACAAGGAAATCAAGGTAATGGTTACAACAATAATTTCAATAATTCTTATGGTAATCAACCTTCTCTTAAAGATCTTGTCTTAGGCCAATCTAAAATTAATGATAGCATAAACAAGAAAATAATGGCTAATGATAAGATTCTTGAAAATCTTAGTGAGAAAATGGATAGCTTTAATACTGCTATGAAAAATCAATTGAGGTTTAATAAAATGTTAGAAACCCAATTAGCTCAAATAGCAGTAGCTGTCCCATCATTTGAACAAGGTAAGATCCCTGGGAAACCTGAGGAACCAATTGAAGGTGTTAAGTTAATTTCCACGAGGTTTGGTAAGCCTCCGGTTAGGTAAAATCCGGGTTGTCTTCTTGATCCGCCATTCATGGCCAAGAAGAGTGACCCTGGCCATCCTACCATCACCTGCGAGATCAGGCCACACACCTTCAACAACGCCTTCTGCGACCTTGGATCCAGCGTAAACATCATGTCCAAGGTAATGTACGAGAACTTGCTAGGGGGACCCTTGTACCCCACTTTTGTCAAATTGCAGATGGCCGATCAATCAATCCGGTTCCCCGAGGGATTGGCAAGAGACATCCTTCATCCTTGTCAAAGTTCAAGATGAGTACATCCCCACCGACTTCATCATTCCTGACATGGGGGCCGATGACGAAGTCCCCATCATTCTGCATAAGTGAACCTCCGAAGGACGTAGCTTGTGGTGACAAGTGAACCTCCGGGCAAAAATCACCGCGTCAACGTCTTCCTATCCTTCGCGGTGCTTTGCTAGCTTCTACATAAGTTATTTATATTGTGCATAACTTTACTTGTGCTAGTTGTAATTGCTCTTGTGAGACCGGTTAGCTTGTGTAGCTTGCCACTCACCTTCTTAGCTTGTGTAGCTTAGAAGTAGTGTCTTACTTAGTTTGTGTAGCTAAGTGAGTTGCGCTCCTTGATTAGGATTGTGTACCCTTGTCATTGAGCACATAGTGAGTTTAGATGCTTAGTGCGCTTTTACTTGCCAGTTGGTAGGAGTTCCCCGGTGCTTAAAGTACTAGTGCTTAGTTTTGTGTGACCTTGCGTTAGAACGGTTTAGGGAAGCTCAAGCTAGGCTTGCACCTTTGTTTTTTGTTAGGATCTTTTATAAGGTGCTTAGAGTCTTAGTTAGAGGAGTGAATTATCGCTAGAACCGAATAGGTTTTATTCCACTATGATTTGTTATAATGGACTATTCACCCCTCTAGTCCGCCATCTCGACCCTACACGTGGTATTGGAGCCGAGGTCTCTCATTTAGCAGTCTTAACCGACCCGAGAGGATGGCGACTTATGGGCTAGATGTTGACTGTCCACACACACTTGATGGCACACGCTTTGAACGTTGGAGAAATTAGATGGAATGCAATATTAAGTTTATTTCTCCTCAAATGTGGTGGATGGTAGATGTAGTCTTTTCTCATGCGGTTGATTGAAAGAACACAACCAAAGCACAAGATAAATGCTTACATCTAGATTGCCAAGCAATTAACATGTTTCATAGATCTTTGGATGATAACATTTTTAGAGAGATCATGGACTTTGAGACTTCCCATGAGATTTGGGCATTTCTCATCAAGAAGTATGGCAAGCTCTCCGATGATGATGATCAAGTCAAAGAGCACAAGCTTGGTGATCATGAGCACCTCCATGACTCCGTGATCGTGGAGAGTTGCTCTTCCTCTTCGTCAAGTGATGATGATGATGATGCTACTACAAGAGCACTTGACAAGAGAGTAGATGAAGCCATAAGTGATGCACATGATGATTCTATCTCAAGCTCACTTGATGATGGCTACGAGAGTGATGCATCAACAAGCTCTTCATCCACATCACATAGCTACATGTCACTCGGTGGCGGCAAGGTATCACTTGGTAATGTGATTATTGATTCTGATGATCTAAATTTTGAGCTTGTATGAAAACTCTTTAATGCTTTAGAAAATGAGATGAATAAAAAAAATAAATTGACAAATGAAAACTCATTTCTAAAGAACACATGTGAACAACAAAAGCATCTATTTTATGTCATGAGTTGTTCACATGAGGAGCTTAAATTGACTCATGAAGAACTTAGTGTTGTTCATGAGAATTTGGTAAAAGACCATGATTTTCTCACTAAGGAGATTTTAAATGAAAAATCTAAAACTAGTGAGAGCTCATCACTTGGCCAAATGATCAATCTTATGTTACTAACCCTTGTGATGTAGGAATGAAGAATGTATCCACCTCATGTGATGATTTAATATCTATACCTTGTTCTTCAAAATTAGGCTCTTGTTCTACTTCTATGTCTTGTGAGACTAACCTTTTGAAGGAGAACAATGAGCTCAATAGTCAAGTGAAGAACATGAGCGATAAGATAGAAAGGTGGAACAACTCAAGTGTCACCCTCAATAACATGTTGAAGAACACAAGAATTGTCGGCGACAAGAGTGGACTTAGGTACAACAAGAAGTAGGCCGCAAAGGAGAAGAAGCAAGAGAGCAAGAGGCTTGCTCACTTCATGTGCTTCATATGCCATGAGATGGGCCATATAGCTTCATCATGCCCACTCAAGAAGAAGCCCAAGAAGAAGGAAGACAAGAGGCTCACATGCTCACAAATCCTACGCAAGAGATTTGTCAAGCCTCAAGTCACAACACCCCAAGCTCAAGTCAAGAAGACAAGAAGGGGTAGTGGAAAAGGAAGGCATCCAACTCACATACATGATGCCAAGATGATGATGAGCAAGATTACAGAGAAAAACAAGATGGGTCACATCAAGTGCTACAAATGTGAAGATATGCGTCACTTTACCTCAAAGTGTCCTAACAAACTTGAGAAGAAGACTCAAGCAACCCGTGAGAGGCAAGGCAAGGAGGAGCACCACATGATCAAGAAAAAGAAGGCACAAGCAAAGCAAAGGTGCTACTCATGTCGGGAAAGGGGACACATGGCTAATTCATGTCCCCTAGGTAACACTCCTAAGTCTATTTCAATTAATGCAAATATTATGCTTAGGAAGGATGACAATGGTACCTCATCGGTTGCTATTGCAAAACATCTCACTATCCATACTAAGGCAATGCCTAAGTATGTTGCTCCTAACTTGAGTGGATCCAAACTAGTTTGGATACCATAAAAAAGTGAATGATTATGTGTAGGTACCATGGCATTGGAGGTTTGATTCAATTGGTATTCATATTGATCATCATTTGTTGAGTCAAGTAATGAAGTCTAGTGCAACATCCAAACCAATGCCAAGTCAAATGAAGTGAAGTCCAAGTGACAAATTCATACAAGTACAAAGATTCAAGTTGTGGGTGATCTTTCGGTTAATTATTTGGTGACTTGCAAACAAGTAAGTTGAAGCTTACAAACAGTGATCATGGACTATCAAGGTATATCAATTATTGATTAAATTCATTTGGATGCGTATGAGTTAATTGAATTAGATAAATATGCATATATTGCTTGCTATAAGATGATTGAATGAAATAATTGCTTAGTAATCAAATTTGTGTAGATTTGGTTGGATATGATTATAAGATAACTTTTAGTAGGTGCATTGAATGTATTTAGTTCTTGTGAGAGTATTCAAGCTAGTTTATTTCAAGTTTGATTCAATTTGATGAAGTATAGCTCAAATTGTCAAAATATGTCCAAAATCTAAAATATGAGCTAACAGTGAAGAAAACCATGTTTAAGTGATCAAATCTATTTGAATTGACTTGAAAATTGGTATACATGCTATACACTTATGGTTTAAGTTGCTGTGAAAGTTTCATGAGAATTGGATAATAATTATCTTGGCTTTGGAGTAGTTCTTTTCAACTATGTTGCAACAGTTTTTAGCATGTAGCAGTGCGGATAAAATTGGTGATTTGTAGCTTATTCTTAGTCAAATGAAGCTCAAATTTTTATGGCTACTAGAAGACTCAGAGAAGGTCATCTCCACAAAATTTCGTGGCAATTGGACAAGTGCATTGGTAGATATAGCAAATTCTTTGAAGTGTACAGAATCTGTCCATAAGAGAAATTTATTGAAAATCTTTGGTATCTCTTGCATCAAGTTGGAAATATCTTTACAAGTGGTTGAGAGTCATTTGTTTGGTTTTGTATCAAGTTGGAAACCTGCGTCCGCTGAAAAACTCACCGAGCAGACCTGAGAGCACAGAGTTCACACTGGACACATCCGATGCTCTGGAGTGTCTAGTGCTCACGGCTCAGCGTCCGGTGCATGTTTCTCCACAGAGAACCCAAACCCTCTCTACCCTCAAACTTCATCCCGTTTTTAAATGTGCCAACACCGCAAAGTGTACCACACCTTAGTGCACGTGTGTTAGTATTTTTCAAATAGTTTTTCAAGGGTTTGGTTAGTACTCACTAGCATCTGTATGCATATACAATAAGTGTAAGCATATAGTGGCACTTTAATAACCATATTTCACGAACGAGTTCTCCTTCTTAATAGTATGGCTGTCTATCCTAATTGTGACTACTCTCTCTAAAGAGTCTTGATCACAAAAAACAAACGAGCTCCTATCAAGTATTTTTTTGCCTTGAGCTCTTAACTTTCCTCTCTTTCCTCTTTCCTCCATGGATGAAGCATTTTGACTCCATTCTTGATGATGGGCTTACACCATTTGCATGGACGCCGTCATGGCCCCTCACTGACCCGGTCAGCTTGCTCCATCTTGATGTTTGCTAATTCAACTCATGAAACACTTAGAGGAACACATTAGCAAACTAGGTTTCATCAATTATCAAAACCAAATTTGGGATTTCAAAGTGGCATGGTGAAATGAGAGAAAAATCCTTTGAAAAATATTTGTGAAATGCTAACACACATTCACATGATGGTGTACACTTGGTGGTGTTGGCACATTTGCAAAGGAGAAGGAGTTGGGGAAGTTTTGGAGATTTCTCGAGCTAAAAAAAGAGGCGTGATGATTCTTGGTTAGGAAAACTTCTTTGATTCATTGTGCTTTGGATCATGTATTCATGTGGGTTGTGTAGCCCTTTGAATAAGCTTTTCAAAATGTCCAAGACCATCGAAGTTGGACTTTGGCGCTAAGAGTTATGACTGTTTTAGTGAGCTATAGTCACTGCTATTTTTCAGCAGCGGAGTGTCTAGGATTTGTACTGTGGACAGTTCGGGAGCTTCGCACGCGCCCCAGGAAGGAGGCTTTGGAAGAAGAGGCTTGAGTCCGGTGGTGAACCATGGACAGTCCGGGACCTAGGGGCGGACTGTTCGCCAGCTATTCCTGAAAACATGCACAGAACACGCCCATTCTGTTGGGTATCGTTAGAAGCAACGGCGGATAGTCTAGGCCCAAGGGGCGAACTGTCTAGGGTTACCATTGGAGTTCAAATGGCTAGTTCAAAGCGAACGGCGGACAGTCCGGGACTTATACTGTGGACTGTCCGCGACCATCGCAGAAACTCAACAACGGCTAGTTTGAGCCTTCCCTCTATAAATAGAGGGGGTGACCGGCCATTTGAGTGGCTTAGCACCCTTGGAACTTAGTGTCCATATTATGTGAGTGCTTGGAGAGCCTCTAACTCACTTGTGCACATAGTGGTTGCATCCGATTGCGAGTGAGTGCGATTCTAGTAAGGTGCATTGAGAGATTGCATTAAGTGGCACTAGGTGATCGAATTGCAAGCCGGTGGTGCTTGTTACTCTTGGAGGTTGCCACCTCCTAGACAGTTTGGTGGCCCGAGGCTCCGTCGAAGCAAGCAAGAAAATTATGCTTGGCTCCGGAGAAGGCTTTGTGAGGGGTTGGTGCTCGCCCCGCGGGAGATCGCAAAAAGAAACACTAGTAGAGTGAGACGCGAAGAGGGACAAGTGGTCTGGCCGAATCAAAGAGCTAGAGCTCATGGTGAGCACTCCACGTGGGAGTGGTGACTTGTGGTGGGTTACCTCTAGCTAGAGGATCGGTGACAACGTTGGATCTTGTCTCAACGGAGGACATATCTTGTGGCGGCAAATGAATCTCTAGGTAAAAATCACCGCATCAAATTCTACATCATCCTTCGATATGGTTTGCGTCTTTCTTACACAAGCTTATTCTTATCGAACATATTATGCTTGTATAGTTGCTTTAGTGTGTAGCTAGCTTGTGTAGCTTGCTTTACTTCTTCTTGGCTTTTGTAGCTTAGAAGTAGTGCTCTTACTTAGCTTGTGTTGCTAAGTGAGTTGAGCTCCTCGATTAGGATTCTGGATTCTTGTTATTGAGCATTGTTGGCGCAAAAAGTACTTCCCGAAGCCCAACACACCAGCGAAGCCGGAAACGATCCTTGAGGTAGTAAAGCTCTCGCAGATCCAGCTAGCTTCGGACCCGGTCTGAGAGTGTCAGTAAAACCCAAGCGTGCCAGTCAATTTGACCTACAATTGACAAGGAAAAAGATAGTAATCAGTAATCACAGGGCGGAACTAACCGGCATGTCCAGGTAGTTCCAACTGTATGGCTCGAAGAGCCGATGTAATGGGAGATCGACTAGAAAACCGATTCCGTCATGTTATGAACCGATTGTAGCGAAACATGCATTATAACTCAAGTTAACCAATTCAGACATGAATTCAATGACATATACTTGTATTAGACAGAAGTATACTACAAAAGATGTAGTCACAGCAAGCTAACATGATCATAAGATGTCTCAATGTAAAATAAGATGAAATCGGCTATTTCAGCCGATTCAGTGTATACGGGCAACATACAAGCCTATAAAGTAAACAATGTTTCAACTCTCCGGCTAATAAATCTAAATCACAATCTTGCAACAGTGGAGATCGAGCGGATCGAGGCAGTCATGATGAAGTTGCAAGTTAGATCTGTTAACCCTTGAATCTAGACAATGTTTATTTTATTACTTGAGTGCGACCCGTATCTAATCTAGATCCAAAATACAACCGGCTGGTGCAAAACATTCTATCTTATCAATATAAAACGAATGACAAACATAATTCGTTGAACATATAGATCCATTAGACATAAGCCGACGCATATGGATCAAGACGGGCAAATTGATGATTGCTTTAAATAATAAACAATAAACATAAGCAACATCGGTAACTTAATGAATCTAGCTAAACTGCCAAATTTAACTAGAGCCGATAACTAATCCATGCATGCAAACTGTCTTAATCTATAGCCTGTCCACCGGATGACGTTAACTAATAGATTAATCAAGCAAACAAACACGAATCGATAACTAATCCGCGCGTGAAAACCATCCTAATCTGCATCTCGTCCACCGGATGACGGTTAACACAGATTGATCAGGTAAACCAGCGTGAATCATCCTTGACTCACTATGCTTCCCGCGTCCACCGGATGACGCCAAAGAAACAGAGCTTAGCAAGGACCCAGGTCCGCCATGCTTCCACGTCCACCGGATGACGCTAAAACGACATAGTTTAACAGGGGGTTGACGATACTTACAAGCAAACCTGCGTCCACCGGATGACACCCAGCCTGGATGAAGTAACTCGCCGGACTCGACTGACTCTAGAGTTTGTTTGGCCGGAGCCGAAAGTTGTGTTGTATTGATGTTGTTGTTTTTTACAATGGCTGAGGGCTTATATTTATACCCTGAGCGTAGCTAGAGTCCTA
Organism: Eremochloa ophiuroides; assembly: GCA_038502445.1. Lineage (NCBI taxonomy): Eukaryota > Viridiplantae > Streptophyta > Magnoliopsida > Poales > Poaceae > Eremochloa > Eremochloa ophiuroides. The sequence continues at coordinate 12,392,655 of JAHLJS010000009.1, read as the reverse complement.
GTCGAATTACAACTCATTATTAGATAAGGAAATCAACAAACTATCCTATATCTAAGGTAACTTGGAGTCACATCTTCCCTTTCATAACGGACTCCGATCGTGATCGCATCTCGGCGGTGCAGACTCTAGATGACGTCACCAATACCGACGCTGCACGCCTTCTGTCACCTTCGCCCGATAACCGATTCACCGTTCAATCGGCTATTCTCCTTCCTTCGCTATCGGCTTCTGGCATCGGCTATCGGCTCCCAGCCCAAAATTTGGTGTTAACACATGCCCCCCTAGTTCGGAGTATGATTTCTTCATGCTTCGAACTATGATCCGATGGTCTTCCTTGTGCCGAGAGACTCACTAGCAACCATAGTGCGTCTAGGTCTTCTTCCTTTAATCTCAAAGGTCTTATTCGCCATTATTTCTTCGCATCTGTACGTCCCTTCATTCTAAGCCGATAAAGATGTTGATGACTTTTTGCTGCATACGAATCAGCTCTCAGGCTTGCATTGTATCTTAGAATCGATTACCCAGCCTGATCCGTTCTGCATACGAATCGGCTTTCGAGCGTACTTCTTAGTATCGGCTTTGTTCGGCTTTCCTTTGGAACTAACCCCTCTGCCAGATCCATCATGAATCGGCTTGTGGATACTCACAATAGGATCGGCTAAAACAGCCTGACCCAAAAAACCGATCAGCGTGCGACCATTGATGGCGGCGCTTCGTCTCCCTGATTCGGCAACTGTTCCGGATTCAAGAAACATGGATTAACTGCAACCTAAAATCCGCCATGCCGTCTCACTTCCCAAAGAAACCGCCTCGGTGCCCGTGTTTTCTTATAAATAGTTGGCAGGCTTGAGGCAACATCACACGCCATCATATCCGTCTCGCCGACCAACTCTCCCGGCCGCCTCCTTGTATCCAATTCGCTTCCGCTCTCAATCCTTGTTTACGACCATGGCTGGCGATGGAAACCATCGGAAGCACCCGGCATCTGAGCCCGTCGACGACGATGAAATGGAACGGAGTATCCGCCGCATCTGGGCCAGCGTCGCCCGAATCGAGCAGACTTTGGGGTAAATTCAACCGTCAGCCTACCATCTCCTCGCTGTTTCCATCTGATTTGATCTGTTTCTGCAGTCACCAGCCATCTTTCGTCAGCGGCATTGCTAGCTCTTTAGCCGGCCTGAACAACCCTGCCCCCGGTGTTGATCTTCCTCAGGCAGCCCCGGCGGATGGTGACGCCGTTCCTGCAATCGGGACAGCAACCCCGGAAGCCCCCGCCGCTGGTGACGCCGCCGGGCCCTCTGCTCTTGTAAGGGCTCCAATCAGGCGTATGATGCAAGCCAGCGGACGGGGAGCCCATAGCAGGTATCTTATTCTCCCTTTTCGTCGATCTTTGAATCTGGCTAAGTCTGGGTGCCTGATCTGACGATCCCTTTCAGCCAACGTCTTCCGCTCCATCTTCCTTCCGGTGCACCAATCGGCGCTAGTTCCTCGGTGCGTCGCACAGCACCACAACCGAACCTCCCTCACGCTCCAGCTCGCAGCACCACCTCCAGAGCGGAATCGAACTCGGAATCATCTTCGAGTTCCCGCGACTCCTACACCGCCGCCGACGATCACCACTTCCACCATGAGATGGTGCGGTATCGCAACCTCTACTCCGAGGCCATCAAAGAAGCCGGCCGGCTGGATAAGGAGAACGAGGACCAAGCCATCGCGCTTGTTGTCGCCAGTATTGATTCGACGGAGGCGCGGGCCAACCTCGCGGAATCGCAGGCCACCGTGGCGGGTAATCTCCTGCTTTGTCCAACTATGTGCACGGCGCGTTTCCAATCACTGACTTTCCTTGTTTATGTAGCCCTGACGACGCAGCTGCACGAACTGCAGCGTGCCTGTAGCAAACGTCACTGACGTCCTCCGCGCACGGGGGCAAACGCAGGTGGAGCAGCTTGCGGACGTGCACCACCGCGTTCGCCAGGTGGCGATGAGCGGCGTCCGTCACTGGTGCCGCGAGAGCTCTAACCGCCGCCCAGATCAACTCCGGCATCGTGCTAGAGAACGTCGAACCGGGAATCCGGGCAGGTCAAGACATGGAGGAGTTCGGCACGCTGATGACCACTTTCGCCCCTCATGCCAACGGTCTCTCCGTGTCCATCGACGCCGAGGACGTGATCCGGGACGGCGTTAATAACCCAAACTAGATTGTATTAGGCCTTCTGATGTATATGATACTTCTGAACTTGCCATGCCCGAAACAATCCAATTTGCAAAACTGTATTTTTTTTTCTAAGGGTGACTCGTTACTACGATGTCGGCCATTTTTGTCCTGAAGGCGACCCGCCTGCACGGCATCGGCTATTATCCCCCAACTAGGATGCTAGGGTAGTATTTCTTCAGATATTTCCCGTTGATGGCTCTGGCGAGTCTCTGCCCTTCCAAGTCTTAAAGGATATAAGCATTACCTGGAGCGCATTCCACCACGCGATACGGGCCTTCCCAGTTTGGCGACCATTTACCGAATCGGTTATCTTTGGTACCAATAGGTACAACGACCTTCCATACTAGCTCTGACTCGGTGAAGCACTTGCTCCTTACCTTTGTGTTGTAATACTTGGCAACCCGTATCTTATTCTTTTCAATATATTCTAAAGCCCTAAGCCGATGACAGTGCAAATCTTCTAAACTGTCCATCATAATGTCTTTGTATTCACCGGCCGTAAGCTTGTTTTGCAACGTGACACGCCGTGTCTCAGACTGAATCTCCCATGGCAAGACAGCAGCGTGTCCATAGACTAGCTCATAAGGTGAAACCTTGATCGATCCATGCTGTGCCATGCGATATGCCCACAGTGCCTCGCTCAAATGCAAATACCATTTTCTGGGGTTCTACTCAATCTTTTTCTTGATGACCTTGATCAAAATTTTATTGGAGGCTTCTGTTTGTCCGTTGGCTTGGGCGTAGTATGGCGATGAATTATAAATCTTGATGCCCATGTCATCAGCAAAGGTCATAAACTCCTCTGAAGTGAACATTGTCCCCTGATCGGTTGTGATCGTCTGAGGTATGCCGAACCTGTAAATAATATGCTCCTTCACAAATTCGATCACGTCAGCTGAAGTGGCGCTCCTCAAAGGAACGGCTTCTACCCACTTGGTGAAGTAATCAGTCGCCACTAGGATCCATTTGTGACCCTTGCTCGATGGTGGGTAGATTTGGCCGATTAGATCAATACCCCATCCCCTAAACGGCCATGGTTTAATTATAGGATTCATAACAGAAGCTGGAGACTTTTGTATATTTCCAAACTTTTGGCATTCCTGACACCCTTTATAATATTTGAAACAATCTTCCAGCATCGTAGGCCAATAGTAACCAGTCCTCCTGATGATCCACTTCATCTTGTGAGCTGATTGATGTGCACCGCAGACTCCATCATGTACTTCGCTCATCAGCCTTACTGATTCTTCTGCCCCTAGGCATTTGAGCAGCACTCCTTCAACAGTCTTGTAATACAACTGACCATCCAACAACACGTACTTGGTAGGCTTTATATCTTAGCTTTCTGCTGACCTTTTGTGAAGGATTTGCCAGGTAACCTGCTATCTCGCCCCTCCAGTCATCAGCCGATTGCTCGTTGTTACAAATCTCCTGCATCGGCCGATAACCCGACGCGTTCTGCGCTAGCCGATTAGCTTCCTGGTTCTGGGCCCTGGGGATGTGACAGAGAGATACCGTCATGAACTTCTTGATGAGAGCCTGGCAATGATCATAGTAGCCTCTGAGTATCTCGTCTTTACACTCATACAAACCGAGCAATTGGTTGATGACTAGTTGTGAATCACCAAACACTTCAACTGCATCGGCTTTTGCTTCATGCAGAAGCTGAAAACCTTTCCATGCGGCTTCATATTCAGCCTGATTGTTTGTGACAATCGGCCCTATCTGGAAAGCATACTCAAAACGCAGACCTCGCGGTGAGATGAGCACTACTCCGGCGCCACCACCTTGCTTGCACGAGGAACCGTCAAAAAACATAGTCCATGGTGCTATATCCGCTAAATCGGCTATCGCCTGCCCTTTGACCGCCTTAGCCGATTCGAACCTCAAGTCAAACTCTGAAAGCGCCAGGATCCATTTGCCTATCCGACCATTTAAAATAGGCATCGAAAGCATGTGCTTGATGACATCCTCCTTGGACACCACCACACACTCTGCGGCAAGCAAGTAGTGCCTCAACTTGGTGTATGAGTAGAATAGGCACAAGCACAACTTCTCGGTAGGTGTGTATCTTGTCTCAGGGTCAAGGAGCCGCCTATTCAGGTAGAAGACTGCTCTCTCCTTCCCTTCAAACTCTTGAAAAAGGGCCGACCCAATGGTATGGCTTTCGGTCGTCACGTACAACTTAAAAGGCTTCCCTACCCGTGACGGTACTAAGACAGGAGGAGTCTTCATGTATTCTCTGATCTCATTAAAAGCCTTCTGTTGCACGTCACCCCATTTGAACTCTTGATCATTCTTGAGCTTCAACAATGACGAGAACGGCAGCACCTTCTCTGATAAGTTGGCAATGAACCTTCTGATAAAGTTAACCTTACCAAGTAACGACTGCAATTCCTTCTTGTTGGTTGGAGGTACGAGTTCATCGATCGCCTTTCTACTCTTGCTGCCGATCTCTATCCCTTTGCGGTGGACCATGAATCCCAGAAATTCGCCAGCTGACACGCCAAACGCACACTTGTTAGGATTCATCTTCAGACCATGTCGCCTTGTGCACTCTAAAGTGGTTCTCAAATCGGTCAGGTGATCTTTATTGCTTTTGGATTTCACCACCACATCATCTATATAAATTTCAACGACCTTGCCGATCAACTTGTGAAATATATAATTCATACCTCTCTGATAGGTTGCACCGGCGTTCTTTAATCCAAACGTCATGACCACCCATTCAAACAAACCAAGCGCACCAGGGCACCTGAAGGCGGTCTTCGGGATGTCTTCATCAGCCATAAAAATTTGATTATAACCAGCATTGCCATCCATGAAGCTAATAACTTGATGCCCAGCAGCCGAAGTCTACCAACATATCGGCTATCGGCATAGGGTAGCCATCCATCGGTGTAGCTCTATTTAAATCCCTGAAATCAATACAGACTCGCAATTTACCATTTTTCTTATACACCGGGACGATGTTCGATATCCACTCGGCATATCGGCAAGCTCGAATGAACTTGGCTTCTAACAGCCTCGTGATTTCAGCCTTAATGTCAGGTAGAGCATCCTCTCTAAAACGACGTGGAGGCTGCTTGTGTGGCCGAAACCCTGGCTTGATAGGTAGCCTGTGCTCAACAATAGATTTGTCCAATCCAGGCATTTCATAATATTCCCAGGCGAAACAATCTTTGTACTCTTTCAATAGTTGAACCAGCTCCTGCCTGAACTCTGGGTCTAAATTGGCGGCAATAAACGTCGGGCTTGGTCTGTCGCCGGGTCCAACATCCACTTCTTCGAGCTTGTCGGCCGACGTGAATCCTTGCCCCAACTTACCCTCTGTGCCGTCAATCGGATTCTCCATTTAATAAAAAGACTCAGAGCCGATTGTCCTGATTGGCTGTTGACTCTCATCACTGACCTTGATGGAGCCTTCTTCCTAAGTCTTGCCAGAGAAACAGTCATGATCCCCAGCTTCCCAGTATGTGGCATCTGCCGTCGCCACGCTGACCGAGTCGTCGGCCAGGATCACTTCGACCTCATCGCCATGCCACTGAATGAGACACTGATGCATGGTTGATGGCAAGCAACAGTTGGCATGAATCCAGTCGCGTCCGAGTAGCAAGCTGTAGACACCTTTACTGTCGATCACAAAAAAAGGTAGTAAGCAGTGTTTTCTTCCCCACTGTTAGCTCGACGTTGATTGCCCCCCGAGTGTTGGAAGAATTGCCCCCGAAATCCTTGAGCATTAGATCAGTTTCTATTAGATCATCGGGACCCTTACCTAGCTTGCGGAATGTAGTGTAGGGCATGAGATTGACTAGTGGCACCACCGTCCACCAACATCTTTGTCATGGGCATGCCGTCGACATAACCTTTGAGATAGAGGGCCTTCAAATGTCGATTCTTGGCTGGCTTATCAAAAGTAGCTTGCTGTGCGAGCACTAACTTGGCCACTCCGTCTTCTGATCCCGAATCGTCTGAGTCGGACTCGGTATCATACTTCTTGGCTCTGAACTCTGCAGGCAGCACGAACACCATCTGTGCATCAGCTACAGCCTTTCCATTATTTTGTGGAGGCTTCTCGCGCCATATCTGTTTGGCACGTCCCTCAGCTTGGAGCTCTCTGTTTCTGAGCCGTTGCACCCGACGCCTTTGGCTCCTAAGTTAGATCCCCTGGGCACCACTGATTCTCTTGCCAAACCGGCTGTCGGCGTTCAACTACCGCTTCATCAAGCCGATCGTGCGAGTCCCTTTTTTCACGCCGATCCCGCGGGCTGTGGGGGCTCCCTAGCCTCTGATGCACAGACCGGCGGTTGACCTGGGACTGCCTGTACTCTCGGTACTGATCGCTGCATTCTGGGCAGTTGCGCAGCGTTGGTAGTCTCAGGCCTTCATTCCAACAATGTCGGAAGAATGGGCAATGCCAATGATCCTCCTCAACTCCCCGGTGGCGGGTCATTTCTTCATGATAGCGCGCCTCTTCTTCTTCGCGGAGCCACCTGCGGTACTCCTCTTCTTCGCGCTGCAGCCACCTCTGATGATCTTTCTCTTTCTGTCGCCACCATCAGAAGGTGCTGGTGTGTGGGCCTCCTGCTCTTGGTGCCACTGGATTCTCCCTGCTCCGGCTGCCTCTGATTCTGTTCCCTCCTTCCTTTGATCAGCGCCAGCTCCTCAGCTGTGATTTGTGCATCGGTATCAACCGAGGAGTTCTTCCTGGCCCGTTCGGAGGTTAATACCTTTACTTTAGTCAGAGGATTCACGATCTGGACCATGTTCTGCCCTTTCGGGAATGGGAATTTATCGATCTTCATCTCCCCCTTGGGAGGAGCCTCAAATTTCAACAAACCGCGCCTAATAGCATTCTGAATTGCTGCTTTGAAATTACGGCAATTGTTTGTAGAGTGTGAGGTGAGGCTGTGGTACTGGCAGAACGGTTTTTCCTGCAAATCTTCAGGAGATGGTTTGACGTAATCAGCTGGGAAAGTGATATGGCCTGCACTGACTAATAGGTCGAAGAGTTTGTCCAGCTTGCGCGTGTCAAAGTCGTATTGATCTTCCGCGCTCCAACCTTTCGGTACGGCCATGGGCTTTGTTCCCCATTTAAGCTCAACAGCAGCCACTTCTTCATTCTCTCCATCCTCTGAGTCGGAATCACAGACGTAGGCCCGCTTGTATTTTGATTCCTTCTTGAAACTCCGGGCCTGCTGTTCTAATGCGGCCACCATCTGCATCACCTCGCTGATGCTGTTGAAGTTGGTGCCCACAAGCTTCTCTTGGACGTGTGGGAGCAACCCACTGACCACTATCTTGGCGAGCTGCTTGTCGTTCAGGTTCAAAGAGTAACACATGTTCCTGGTCTCCCTGAACCGCTTGATGAAAGCCGACCCAAGCTCATTCGGCTTTTGGCGCTATGTTGGTGAGATCTGTGATGTCTTTATCCCCAGTGCCAGGAGAAGAAGTAATTATGGAATTTAGTCTCCAGATCTTCCCAGCCTTGAATCGAGCCAGGCTCTATAGATGCAAACCAGCTAAACGCCGGCCCTGTCAGTGATAGCGGAAAAAGCCGGACCCTGTGAGCAACCTCATACGAAGCTTCGCCGAGCTGGGTCAGGTAACGGCTGATGTGCTCTATGGTGGTGATGTCGTCCTGCCCACTGAACTTGGAGAAGTCAGGTAAGCGATACCTGGGCGGCAATGTCACTCGGTCGTACCACTCGGGGTAAGGGCGCCTGTATTTGATTCCAGTCCCGGTCTTCAGCTGCAAACCAAACGTATCACGGAGCATGGCACTCATCTGCTCCAGTAGCTGATTGTTGGATGTCTGGGCGTACCCCGGATGCGGCGCTGCCTGAATGTCTTGATATGTGATCCCTTCATGGTATCCAGGAGTTGGGTTAGCCACGTCTGCCACCGGCGTATTTCCAGCTGTCAAGTTCACTGCTGATGAGTTCATCGAGTTCACCGACTGTCCAGTGACCTGCATGAAAGCGGCGAGCTCCTCCGGATTATGATCTTTGTATAATCTGAGAGAAGCTGCTATTTTTTGAGCCGAACCGACCGCAGTGGCACCCTGCCCTGGCGTTTTCGGCTGGCTCGGCTGTTGCGGTGAGGAATTGGAGGTCCCTACCGCTGCTTTTGGATCTGCATCCTCTGCGGGTATGTTGAAGTAAACCGGACCCAGAGACTCCCAATCCTGCCGTTTGAGAACAGTCTTCATGATGTTATAGAATGTCTGCAGGAAGGATTTATGGTGATGGCCGACTACTAAATAGGCGGCCTCCCAGGTCGCTTCTTCCAGCATCTGCTTGAGGTCGGCCTTGCACTCCTCTTCAGACTTATCAGAATGGCCGTTCATGATTCATCTAGGGAATGCATTCTTCTTCACTACCGAGCCATCACGCTGCTTGCTAAATGAAAGTAGGCAGGCATCAGCGAATTCTTCAACAATCTTATTCAGCACTGCCATGTCCTCCTCACTGAGATCTTCGACCCTGACCCTGAGGACATCGTCATCCCTGGAAGGGCCGTCCGCCGCAGCCTTTTCTTTTGCCATGGTCTTCAATGAAAGGTCCCACCGGACGTGCCAAAAAGTGTGTTGGCACAAAAAGTAGTTCCCTAAGCCCAACACACCAGCGAAGCCGGAAACGATCCTTGAGGCAGTAAAGCTCTCGCAGATCCAGCTAGCTTCGGACCCGGTCTGAGAGTGTCAGTAAAACCCAAGCGTGCCAGTCAATTTGACCTGCAATTGACAACGAAAAAGATGGTAATCAGTAATCACAGGGCAGAACTAACCGGCATGTCCAGGTAGTTCCAATTGTATGGCCCGAAGAGCCGATGTAATGGGAGATCGACTAGAAAGCCGATTCCGTCATGTTATGAACCGATTGTAGCGAAACATGACTTATAACTCAAGTTAACCAATTCAGACATGAATTCAATGACATATACTTGCATTAGACAGAAGTATACTACAAAAGATGTAGTCACAGCAAGCTAACATGATCATAAGATGTCTCAATGTAAAATAAGATGAAATCGGCTATTTCAGCCGATTCAGTGTATACGGGCAACATACAAGCCTATAAAGTAAACAATGTTTCAACTCTCCGGCTAATAAATCTAAATCACAATCTTGCAACAGTGGAGATCGAGCGGATCGAGGCAGTCATGATGAAGTTGCAAGTTAGATCTGTTAACCCTTGAATCTAGACAATATTTATTTTATTACTTGAGTGCGACCCGTATCTAATCTAGATCCAAAATACAACCGGCTGGTGCAAAACATTCTATCTTATCAATATAAAACGAATGGCAAACATAATTCGTTGAACATATAGATCTATTAGACATAAGCCGACGCATATGGATCAAGACGGGCAAATTGATGATTGCTTTAAATAATAAACAATAAACATAAGCAACATCGGTAACTTAATGAATCTAGCTAAACTGCCAAATTTAACTAGAGCCGATAACTAATCCATGCATGCAAACTGTCTTAATCTATAGCATGTCCACCGGATGACGTTAACTAATAGATTAATCAAGCAAACAAACATGAATCGATAACTAATCCGCGTGTGATAACCATCCTAATCTGCATCTCGTCCACCGGATGACGGTTAACACAGATTAATCAGGTAAACCAGCGTGAATCATCCTTGACTCACTATACTTCCCGCGTCCACCGGATGACGCCAAAGAAACAGAGCTTAGCAAGGACCCTGGTCCGCCATGCTTCCACGTCCACCGGATGACGCTAAAACGACATAGTTTAACAGGGGGTTGACGATACTTACAAGCAAACCTGCGTCCACCGGATGACACCCAGCCTGGATGAAGTAACTCGCCGGACTCGACTGACTCTAGGGTTTGTTTGGTCGGAGCCGAAAGTTGTGTTGTATTGATGTTGTTTTTTTTACAATGGCTGAGGGTTTATATTTATACCCTGAGCGTAGCTAGAGTCCTAGTCGAATTACAACTCATTATTAGATAAGGAAATCAACAAACTATCCTATATCTAAGGTAACTTGGAGTCACATCTTCCCTTTCATAACGGACTCTGATCGTGATCGCATCTCGGCGGTGCAGACTCTAGATGACGTCACCAATACCGACGCTGCACACCTTCTGTCACCTTCGCCCGATAACCGATTCACCGTTCAATCGGCTATTCTCCTTCCTTTGGTATCGGCTATCGGCTTCTGGCATCGGCTATCGGCTCCCAGCCCAAAATTCGGTGTTAACAAGCATCTAGTGAGTTATGTTGCTTAGTGCTCGTTTGCTTGCTAGTGTGTAGGAGCTCCCCCGCACTAGTGCTTAGGTTTTTTTGTGACCTTACGCTAAAATTGTTTTAGGGAAGCTCAAAGATAGGCTAACACCTTTGTTTCTTGGTTAAGATCTTTGAAAGGTTCTTAGAGTCTAGTTAGAGGAATGTAGTCTTGCTAGACTGAATAGGCTTCATTTCGCTGTCATTAGAATTTAAAAAGGACTATTCAACCCCTCTAGTCCGCCATCTCGATCCTACAGCTACCTGCATGCATGGAACCAAACAAAAGCACATTCATGCGCTCAGGCTGGCTGGGGTGAGCCAGGCCCATGGATGCAGACTAGGTTAGATGTATGTGAGGAACCAAACAAGCCCTAAATACTTACCTTTGATCGATCCAAAATGAAAAGCGACCAAAACCGCACAAGCGCTCGCCAAAACAAAAGAAGCCACCGCACTTCCCACGAGATCGTGTAGGTCCCCATCCTCTCTCCCATCCTGTGGCCTCGTCGAAAGATGGAGGACAGGGGAACCGATCCCTCCATAGTTTTAGTTTTGGTTGATTATTGTTTTTATGGTTTGGTTTTTGGCATCATCGACGAGGTGGTAGTGATGACGACACACTTGAATAAGGTATCTCTGGCCTCTCCCTACATCATTAACGTTCGATTCAGCGTTAACTAAGGGCCAGTAAGAGTTTGGTCTATCATATCTATTGATTCTCTTCAAATCTTAGTGACAGTTGGTATGTTTATCAGGGGAAGCAGTCAGCTTTTTGTACGGTGATTTCGACCTCTTCTTTGGGTTTATTCTATTGTAAAGTTTGGTATCTACAAAACTCAGGATCGTAAGCCTGTGTTCTTTTGAAAGGTTTTTCCAGCCGATGTTCTTTTAGTGGTACTAGATCACGTTATGAGCGGATTTTGCGGTCTTCAAAGACTTGTATGACAAGAGTGTTTGCAGGTGTTCCTTTCGGTTGCTGTCTTTTTAGTTCGTTTTTCAATCTTCGCTAGGCAATGGAGGATAAAAAGAAAAAGATGATAGTTTGATCTTCAATTTGCTCTTATTTTTTAGAGGTTATTTTGTCTTCAAGGGCGGCCCTGGTGCAAGTGGTAGTGTCTTACCGTCTGTTACCGGTTGGTCCAGGGTTCGAGCCCCAGCCTCCGCATATTTGTGTGGGTAAGGCCTGGTTGATGATTCCCTTCCCTAGACCCCTGCGTCAGTGCGGGAGCCTACGGCACTGGGTACGCCCTTTTTATTTTGTGTCAAATTGTTTTTTACATGTTATTGTTTTCCTTGATATATACATCAGACTTTATGACCCTCGTCAGTGTCTTTCTCAAAAAGTAAAATACTTAGGCTTGCTTAACAACAGCTCCGTGTCAAAAAAAAAAAAGCTCAGGAGGAGAGTGGTCTGATGGTGACTAGGGTCCAAAGCCGTCAAAGCCGACGATTACCGGGCCACACACAGGCTTCGCCTCCCAACTTGCGGGTGTTGGTATTTATTAAGTGCAAATAGAATATAAAAGATTCCGCAAGTGCATAGAATACCATTGTAACTTTTATCCGGGAGTATTCCAGAGTATCGTTATTTATATTTTACCACAGGAAAGCAATGGTTAAAGAATCCGATAGCTACCATCATGTATCTACTAACTTAATACACCAACTAGATTATAGTAGGGAGTAAGCGATAAATGATAGGAGTTATGCATAATAATCACTTATAAAATAAATCAGTAGTCTAGCTAAGTTGAGAGGACAACGGGGGAGCTCAAGGTTCCTAAATACTTCCCTATTACTTGGGTTCTAAGATAACTGAACGATAGTTAGATAGGGAACCACACAATAGCACTTCGGGACATCAGAACACTAGTCTCAGACTGAGATGAGAATGAGACTAGGAAGCTCTGACTACTGGTCCTACAATCATCAACCTACACGAGGTGAAATACGTCGGCCGTCAAGGCTGTCACCTCCTGGGGCTACCACAACTATTTATAAGGTTGAGTGCAATCTCAGGTAATCTCTAGTCTAGATATCATGTCTACACTATTAATTACTACTCTAATCCCATATGAAAACTAGAGCACTCGATGCGAACGGAGATTCTATGCCAAAATATAACAACTATACTAACCAATCACATAATAAAGCATATAAGTAAATAGAGAAGGTGAATATATAAAAGCATAAGTCTTACAGAGATAAGATACAAGTCATATCAGACCTCCAGAACCTGAGTATGGCTCCGCTCTCCCTAACTCTCAAGAATTAATCTACTACATTGGAGAGAGGTTATCCTTCAATGGAACACCTCTCCATTCAAGGCCTAATTAGAGAATATGAATTATAACAATGAAAGGGATGAAGCGTAGGGGGTCCCTGGGGCTGTATATATAGGGGGCGGCCTCCCCTCCTTCACCTTGAGCAAGTTATGTGGTACTAAACCTTTTCACCATGTCTTATTAAAGTGCACATAGGCCTTAATGGGCCAAATTTTGATTTAGGCCCAATTAATCCCGCAGCCCTCAATTAATCACACAGCTCATGTTCTAGAATCTTTCAGTGTTTGTAAAATCTATATCTTTTCATTCTGGACTCCAAAAATAGCAAGTAATATATCCATTTCGATCGTCTCGACGAGCTCTATGCAATTGTGAACTCTAATTACTTATTTAAGATACTTTTATTCAGTGAAAAATTGAATATCTCTTCATACCCTGCAAAATAGGTGAGAACACCAAAACTCGTGGAACTTGTTAGAATCAAACCCTATAACTATGTTATGAATTGTTTTATGCCCTTAATTCATGTTTAGTTGATGGATAAAAATGATAGATAACTATCGTCAACAGCGGGGATCAGGCTGTCTGCACTGGGGGCCGGTAAACAATCCTCCAGGATCGATTACCGGAAAATCGAGGTGCAGCGGGTCCTCTAGCCCGTCCCCTGTCGAAGCGGCCTCCGCCATGCATGGTGAAGTAGCGGACGGCCGCTACAGCCTGCAGAGGCCCCACCACGCGCAGACAGAGGAGAGAGAGAGAGGGGGACCGACGGAGGAGAGGCCCCACCACGCGCCGGAGCTCGCCGCGCCGCTGGGATGCGCCGCCCATGCCGCAGTGCGCGCGAGGAGGGGGAATGGAGGCCGCTGCACCTCTGCCCGCTAGCCTGCCGCGCGCCAGAGTTGCCCCGCGCCGGAGCTCGCCGCGCCGCCGGGATGCGCTGCCCATGCCGCAGTGCGCGCGAGGAGGGGGAAAGGAGGCCGCCACACCGGAGCTGCCCCGTGCTGGAGTCCGCGCGCCGAAGCTCGCGCGCGCCGGAGCCGCCCCGTGCTGGAGCTCGCGCGCCCGGCGGAGGAGGGAGGGGAGAGCGGAGGAGAGCGGGCGGGCGGGCGGCGGAGACGGCGGCGAGGAGAGCGGGCGCGCGGGCGAGGAGGGCGAGGATAGAGGAGAGAGAAGAGGGAGGAGAGAATAGGAGGGAGGGAGTCTGGTAGGAGAGGGAAAAGAATGAAAAACTGACGCGTGGGTTCCACTGCTATATAGTAGAGATATAAAGGATGGATGTGTGCGGAAGAAAATAATATAGATGAGAGAATCTCGATGATCAGGATAAAATATTTCTTATAGAGGATGAATTTAAAGTACGAGGAGTACAGGGACAAAACTGCTACTCCCTCTTTCCTTCCAAATTCCGCCCGCCGGTGCCAGCCTTGATCCCCACAACCGAACAATCCAAGCAGACCCACGCGTCAGGCGCCGCCATGGCCACGTGGCGCCTCCGCCGCGCCGGCGCCGCCCTAGCTGCCTCCTCCGCTCTCGCCGCTGCCCTCGCCGCCTCATCGGCGTCCGCCTCCGACCCGTCCGCCGCCGCCCTCGACGCGGCAAGGCAGCGCGTGGCGCAGCCGGGGGCCGCGCCGCCGCCGCGGGACGCGCAGCGTGCGGCGCTGGCAGGGTCCACCCCCGCTGACCCCCTGGACGTGCTCGTCGTTGGTGGTGGCGCCACCGGATGCGGCGTCGCGCTCGATGCCGCCACCCGCGGGCTCCGGGTAGGCCTCGTGGAGCGTGAGGATTTCTCTTCTGGAACCTCCTCCCGATCCACCAAACTCATCCATGGCGGTGCGTGGCCTTCTCCAAACCCTGGGACCTGCGTAATCCGCCCCCAACCCCTCTCTTGTCCATGCTTTTCCCAAAATTGGGCTCCTACGAATCCTTTGTTAGAACACCACATCAGCAGTATGACCAAGAGTGAAAGAACCATTCTGTAGCAGTTTGAGAACTAAAATGCGGCCTATTTGATGCTTGTTATGTTAGGGTTGGTAGTGCGATGCATTGTCTTAATAGCACACATAATTATTGTCTGGCTACATTAGCAAGCGGATCTGTTGAATTTGTATTAGAAATAGTTGTTCGACTTATAGGATGGCGTTGCACTTCTTTGTTATTGTCACAATACTTGCTCTTAGCAAGCCCTGGCTTTGTTTGAGCAATGAAATTTATTTCGAATATGTTTATGCCAGTCTAGGAACCTGTATTGTGATACTGACAATTCCTGACTGATGCTATTTATCAACATGTTGTAAAATATTTACTGTCCAATACACTATCCCTGCTACATTCAAAACATGAGACTTGTCTTGCATCTAAACATTCTCTAACTGAATTTTATTTTACAACATGTTGATAAAATATTTACTGTCCAATACACTATCCCTTCTACATTCAAAACATGAGACTTGTCTTGCATCTAAACATTCTCTAACTGTATTTTATTTTACTTGTACATAAAGAGACACATGAGGTGAAAGCATAAAAGATCCTCATAAAGGTTGAGTAGGCAATCCTGGATATTAAGTTATGCTCTAAAATTTCAAGGATAATTTCAAAATGAGCTAGGAGAACAGAAAATGAACTTAGCATTGCATTTTATAAGAATGTTTCATATGGTTCTTGTTACTCAACTTTGTTGGGACTTTTTCATGTTGATTTGATGGTCAAACCAAAAATCTTTTCCAAGGTTCCTAAAATTAGTTGGTTTTCACTTGATATAGCGTGCTAACTATGCCTACTTTGTGGTTAACTTTGACCCAACGAAAATATAAGGTTAATCTTCTCCCTGTTACTGCGAAAATGTCTTTTTCTTGTGTTCCCTCTTACTGAATACTGATGCAATAAATTTATTCTGCTTTCTGCCATAGTAACATCATTTGCAGATATATGGCTAGCTTGAAACAAATGCATGTATGAACATATTATAAAGATTGGGTAAAAGTTTTGTAATTTTTTAAAAAAACTTTGGAAACATAAAAGGCTTAATTACAAGCAAGAAATACCTGCTCCTTTTTTTGTGCCTTTTTGGGATTGAAAACTTAATTTATCGTTGTCACCTATTATATTGCATTCAATTTGTATAGGCGTGCGCTACTTGGAAAAGGCAGTGTTCAATCTTGATTACGGGCAGCTGAAACTTGTTTTTCATGCACTTAAGGAACGCAAGCAGGTTATTGAGAATGCTCCCCATTTGTGCCATGCTTTGCCATGCATGACTCCTTGCTTTAACTGGTTTGAGGTTGTATACTACTGGTTTGGTTTGAAGTTTTATGACCTTGTTGCTGGGAGAAGGCTACTACATTTGTCACGATATTATTCTGTAGATGAATCAGTTGAGCTTTTCCCAACCCTTGCAAAAAATGGTCATGATCGTAGCCTAAGAGGAACAGTTGTGTACTATGATGGTCAAATGAATGACTCTCGGCTGAATGTGGGGTTAGCATGCACTGCTGCAGTTGTTGGTGCAGCTGTTCTCAATTACGCTGAAGTGGTCTGCCTCATTAAGGATGAGTCGGGAGAGAGAATCATTGGTGCACGCATTCGTGACACACTATCAGGTAGAATAAAGTATGTCCTATCTCTGCCTGCTATATAGAATAACCAATTAACCATCTCAGAGAATAGTTCAAGTTAACTTTTTTTCTTTGATAATTATGTGTATCTTTCCTCCATACTTAACTGATGAAACAAACAGTCTTTCTTGTTTCTAATGTCGTTGTTTATATATTAGTATTTCTGAATGCTTCTGCAGTTTTGTTCTTGTTCAGAATTTGATATGGGTTAAGTATTTTGTCAAGGGCAGTGGTGCCCAGGGTAGGGGGGCCTCGACTACGCAGGTCGTAGTCTCGGTCCGTGGTTGCCGGCAGGGTTATACCCCCACGGTTAGACCCCCACGCCGAGCTTCAACGTCGACTGGGTTGTGCCCCCAGGTCGCCGGCTTAAGGAGGGGGAGAGGAGATTAGATAAGTGTAATCTTTGTTAATCCTCAAAGGCTGCTGCCGTACAGCATATATGGCCCATGGCCTTACAGATGGAGAAGGTCTCCTTAATTGTAGGAATCAACTAAACAAGGTAAAGATCCTTAATTATAGGAATAAACTAGATAAGGTAAAGATATCTACTTTCCCTCCTAGCCACTCGTCTGCTGCTCCTGCGCCCTTGATGCATGCTTGGCCGCCCGGCGCACGTCGCGGGCTCTCCTGCGCCTAGTGTATGTGTGGCCGTACATGACATCTTTATGTTAATTCATTCGGAATTCTGGATGGAGGCACTTAATTTAAGAACAAACTTTAGAGCTGTCAAACTTCTGGCTTCTATGGGTACTTAATGTTTTTTACCATCATATAGCACTGCTGAGTTTTTATTCTTATAGAGTTTGACTTAGGTTTATTAAATGACCGGTTTAATGGCTTTCTCCAACTGTTTTAGGAGGAGTTAGCTCACAATCTGTTGATACTATGATTTGTGAAAATTTAAATTACATGTTGTATTTCTATTTTAACAATATATAGTTCTGATCTCTCAAGAAATTCTTGCACCTTAAAATGTTATATGGAGTTACTTTAAGTATGATGTTTAAAAGTACTGCATTTTCTTTTGTAATGAGTTATTGATTTAGTTAATTTATTTCTTTGTTGATGTTAGCATTATTAGTATTTAACAGAAATTTGAAACAAAGGATCACTTTGTGCTTTCTGTCTTAAGGAATTCTCTTTAGGTAGACAATTGATACTGTGGATAATAATCCACCTCTCTATGGGAATGGAAACTCCGTCCACCCATTGATCTTGCTCTTCTGCTTATCTTTGTTTCAAGCTTTTAGATTAGATGCTGGCCTTTCAAGATCCAGTAGCCTAGTTTTCTATTTAATTCATTGTTAGGAGCCTCAAATCATTAATCATAAACACTCCTACATCCTTAATCTATTGCTATTTGCTAACTCTAACAAGCAATATGTGCGAACGGGCCTCTGGATGAGTTAAAAAAAAATCCCCCCATCTGTCCCATGCCGAAGCAAACGCTCTAAGACCTGGCCTCGGTCGTGGTCATTCTCACATGGGCTAGGGTGCCGCTTTGTATGGGTGGGGCGGAGGTTTCGGGGTTTTCTTGACCTGGGTGAGAAGATCTTCTGAAAAAATTAAGACGTTGATATTTTTTTGAGGAAATTATTTCCTTGGCCCTGAAAAAGGTTCAACTTAGTTTCTTAGCCCAGTTTTCATCGAACTTTGTTATCTGGCCCTAAAACAAAATTCGCTTATCAGGCCAGACCAAAATACTTCAAAAAATCATAACTCCTCAATATGATATCAGATGAAGATGATTTTTATAAGATCTACAACTTTATAGTTTTAAGTTTTTTCATTTGAGGAAATTCAGATGCTCAAAAAAATTAAAATAATATATTAACTTTTTTGAGCATCTGAACTTTTTCAAATGAAAAAACTTTAAACAATAAAGTTGTAGATCTCGTCGAGACCTACAATTTTCACATAAAAATTATCTTCATCCGATGTCTTATTGAATAGTTACGATTTTTCGAAGTATATTGGTCTGGCCGGAAGGGCCAAAAAACTAAGTGAATTTCGTTTTACGGCCAAATAACAAAGTTCGATGAAAACAGGGCAAAGAAACTAAGTCAAACTTTTTTTAGGGCCAAGGAAATAATTTCCTCTATTTTTTTCCTCAAAAATTGTGCATTTTTTATTAAACAAATATGGATGTGTATTTCACACTTCTATATATTTTGCGCTTTTCATTTAGTGGGAAGATCATTCTGCAATATGCTAACATCTTGACAGTAATCATTCCTATCTGCATATGATGGCCGCTACATGGCAAAAGGACTGATGTGGCTATCGTGTCACCCAAAACCATCCAAAAGAAGAAAAAAGTCTTGTATGTAATTTGAACTGGTTTTGAGTGTTGAATCTGGTTTTGGAGATGAAGAACCAAAATGAAACATTGAGACTAAGAGGAAGTTGTGCTTGAAATAAACCTTCCCATTGTTTACTATAGCAACATGTCATTGCACATTCTGTGTGAAATTGTGAATTGCCAACTTGACGAGTATTTTGGCCATGCTACATATTTTGGCATATGATTCTGTTTTGTTGGTTGCCAGTTAACATTCTTTTTTGTTGTGTCATAATAGTCCTTGGCCATACTACATGTTCTCAGTTAAACACATATTATGTGAAATTGATTGTGTCATCCACTGGGTGTTTTAATAATGCAACACTGTCTAGAGTATTGTTGCTTATGTAACTGGGATATAGTCCTTGTGTGGTCACTTAGTGGTTGCTAATTTGTCGGTTTTTTTCCCACAATGGGAAAACCGAATTTCATTAGCATTAGCAATGAAATTACAGCAAAGATTACCTGAATTGTCACCTAATGCTTGCAAATATTGTCAGGTAAGGAGTTTGAAACCTTCGCAAAGGTGGTTGTTAATGCAGCAGGACCATTTTGTGACTCTGTAAGGAAGATGGCCAACAGTAATGTAGCACCTATGATCTGTCCGAGTAGTGGAGTGCACATTGTACTTCCTGATTACTACTCCCCTGAAGGGATGGGGCTAATTGTCCCTAAAACCAAGGATGGCAGAGTTGTATTTATGTTGCCATGGTTAGGAAGGACCGTTGCAGGAACAACTGATTCTAGTACAGCAATAACAATGCTTCCTGAACCACATGAGGATGAAATACAGTTCATATTGGATGCAATATCTGACTATCTTAATGTTCAGGTGTGTTTGCATACATGCTATCCTTTTCTTTACATGATAAAATAGTGTTGTAAAGTTCTTTTGTTATTATAGTGTTGTTTCACATATTTTCATCTTGTATTTGGTTGCAAAACTGTAGATGGAGGAACATTTTTGTTGCTAGTTTAAACTCGTTTCAGTTTTGTGCTTTATGAAGCCAAAACACATCTTAGTATGTTGAGTTTACTGGACGAATATATGTGGGTGGCCGTCCACTTTAAGTATTATGAGGATGCTGCATCACTATGCTAGTATGTTCTATCTGTCTCCACATGTTAGATTACTAAAGAGCTCTTCTATCGGATGCTGTTAGAGTGTGTGTATTAGGCCCATGAGGCTAAGCCATGTACTGCTATATAGCTACCCTTCTAGGGTTAGCCCAATAATCCAATTACTCATTCTAACATGGTATCAAGCTAGGTCTCTCTTCTCTCCTCCCCTCCCTCCCTCCCACCCAGCCGCCGCCGCCGCCGCTGCCTTCACCGGCCACCATGGCCGGCGGCCGGCCTCCTCCTCCCTCTTCCTCCTCCTACTTCTCCACCTTCCCTCCCCTCTCCCTACTCCTACTGGGCAGAGATCGCGGCCGGCCGGCCGCCTGCCGTGGCCCTAATGGCCGGCGGCGGCGCTACTGGTGCCTCCAGCCAGCCGGCGCCCGGCGCGCCTCCGCCGTCGCCGCCGCTCCGTGCGTCCCGGCCGGGCGGGCCCGCGCCGCCACCCCCACTCACGGACCAGCCCCTGGGCGCGCAGCCGCCGCCGGGGGCCGCCCTGGCCGCGCCCGGGGCTCCCCTGGCCGCACCCGGGGCTGCGAGCCTGCCCTTGCAGCCGCCGCCGCCCGCGCCACCCCTGCCTGCGCCCGGCTTTCTGGACGGCGCGGTTGGGGCCCCGGGCGCGCTCCTCCTCGACCCCAACCACGCCGCTTGCTCTTCTCTCCGCTCGGGCTACCGCCGCCGAAGGCGCGGCACGCGTGAACGCGGCTGCCCTCGCCTTGGAGCGGGAGCGCGAGGCGGCTGCTGCCTTGGCACGTCAGCTCGCCGAGGCGGAGCAGCTCCTCGGCCACCCGGGGTACTACGACTCCACAGCCGCCTCCTCCGACTCGCGCGCCGTCCGCGTGTCACCTCTCCAGATCCCCAATCCGGCGGATCCGCTCGTGGTGCACCTCCACTACCAGGCCGGCGGTGTCCAGAACATCCGCAACCTGGTCACGGTCGTCCCCGACCCGGAGTCGTCCTCCTACGCCCGCTGGCGGGACATGGTCGTCCTCACCCTCCGCCGCTACGCCCTTGACGACCACGTCCTCCTCGACGCCCCACTTGCGGCTCAGACCCCTGGGTGGCATCTTCTCGACAGCATCGTCCTCTCCTCGATCCTCGGGACCATCGCCACCGATCTCCACGACCTCGTCCGCAACACACTCGACGCTCGTCGTGCCTGGCTGGCGCTTGAGGGCCAGTTCCTGGGCAACGCCGAGGCCCGGGCTCTACGTCTCGACGCCAGCTTCCGCACCTTCGTCCAGGGCGACCTCTCCGTCGGCGAGTACTGCCGCCGGATGAAGGCCATGGCGGACTCCCTCGGTGACCTTGGCTGGCCCGTGGAGGACCGGATCTTGGTCCTCAACGTCCTCCGCGGCCTCAGCGACCGCTACAGCCACCTCCGGACCTGGATCACCCGGCAGCGGCCCTTCCTCTCCTTCCTGTAGGTCCGTGACGACCTCGTCATGGAGGAGCTCAACCTAGGGCGTCCAGCCTGCTTCCCTCTCCGCGCCGGGCTCCTCGTCCACTTCCACTGCCCTTGCAGCCTCTCCTCTGCCCCGTTCGTCCACACCGGCACCGTCGTCTCTTCTTGGTCCTCCTCCCTCCGGGCCGAGCGGGGGTGGGGGGGGGGGGGGGGGGCGTGGCAGGCCGTCGTCGACGCGGAGGGCGTGGTTCAGGCTCTGGTCGTGGGGCTACGCCCGCGCCACCGCGGGGGGGTGCACCCTGGCCCTCTTTCAGCAACCCCTGGTCCAGGCGCATCTCCATGTGGCCTTTTCAGGGTGCCGGTGGTGATCCTCGCCCCCCGGCTGCCATGCTCGCTGGTGCCGTCCCGGCCGCTCCGTGGGCTCCACCACCTGGGGGTGCTCCGTGGGCCCTGCCTTCCTAGTCGCCGCCAGGACCTGCCGTTTGGGATGCGACGGCTCTGGCCCGCTCCTTCAGCACTATGGGCCTGACACCGCCCACCGGGCTTGACTGGGTCGCCGACTCGGGTGCCATCTACCACACTACGTCCGACCCCGGTATACTCACGGCTGTCCACCCTCCTTCTTCGTCTCTTCCTTCCTCCATCATGGTCGCAAATGGTTCTTGCATTCCTGTCACATCCGTGGGATCCGCTTCCACTCCTGGCTCTTTTCGTCTTCCTGATGTCCTTGTTGCTCTTTCTATGGTTCACAACCTTTTCTCCATTCGTCGTTTTACTGCTGACAATTCTTGTTCTGTTGAGTTTGACTCCTCTGGTCTTACTGTGAAGGATTTGGCTTCCCGGCGTCCGCTCCTCCAATGTGACAGCACGGGGCCCCTTTACACGCTTCGGCTTCCTCCGTCTACTCCTACTCCTTCGGCTTCCACTTCATCCGCTGCTTTCGCCGCATCTACTTCCTCTACTACCTGGCACCGCCGTCTCGGACATCCTGGCCGTGATGTTTTGATGCAGCTTAGTCGTAGTTCCGACATACCATGTACTCGGGCTCACGATGGGTGCTTATGTCATGCGTGCCAGTTGGGCCGACATGTTCGTCTTTCATTTCTCACCTCTTCTTCACATGCTGACCCACATTTTTGATCTTGTACATTGTGACCTGTGGACTTCTCCTGTGATGAGCATTTCTGGCTATAGATACTATCTTGTCGTGGTTGATGATTTTTCTCATTATTCGTGGACTTTTCCCTTGCGTGCCAAGTTTGAGGCGTTTCCCACGCTCCGTCACTTCTTCGCCTGGGTGTCTACTCAGTTTGGCCTTACCGTGAAGGCCGTACAGTGTGACAACGGGCGTGAGTTCGATAACTCCACCTCTTGGGATTTCCTCTCTCACGGTGTCCAGTTGCGCATGTCTTGCCCCTACACCTCCTCCCAAAATGGCAAGGCAGAGCGCATGATTCGCACCACCAATGACACCATGCGCACTCTTCTCCTCCAGGCTCCCTTCCCGCCCGCTTCTGGGCCGAGAGCCTGCACACCTCCACCTATCTCCTTAACCGCCTCCCTTCCACTGCCTGTCTGGCTCCCACACCACACCACGCTCTCTTCGGTACCCCTCCTCGCTACGATCACCTCCGTGTCTTTGGGTGTGCGTGTTACCCTAACACCACCGCCACTGCTCCTCACAAGCTGGCTCCCCGTTCGACCCTGTGTGTCTTCCTCGGGTACTCCCCGGATCACAAGGGGTACCGCTGCTATGACCTCACCTCACGTCGGGTCCTCATCTCTCGCCATGTGGTGTTTGATGAGTCCGTCTTCCCATTCTCCACCACCTCCACACCTCCTTCCACCTCCGACCTTGACCTCTCCTCTCTGTCTCCCACTGACACGGTGGTTCAGCCACCATTTCCGTTTTGTCCTGCAGGTCTTGCTCCGCCACTCGCGTCGCCGGCCCCATGCGCCGGTCCGGCGCCCTCCGGCGCGGTGCCTGACCCTGCGTCCCCCGCGGGTCCGGCTGCGCCTGACCCTGTGCCTGACCCTGCGTACTGCGCGGGGCCGGAGGCGCCGTCCTCGGTGCCTCCGGCGCGGTTCGCCCACCCGGTGCGCGTCTACCAGCGCCGCGTGCGACCGGCCCCGCTGGACACGGTGCCGGTGCCACCACCGCCCTCGCTGCCCCGGTCACCTACAGTGGTACCTTCCCCGTCGACGCCCACGCCGTCGTCTCCACCACTACCCGCTGCTCGTGTCGAGCCGCCGGTGTACCACCCGCCGCTCCTTCACCGACACCCGCGTCATGTTCACCCCATGGTGACGCGGCACGCGGCCGGTGTCCTGCGGCCCCGGGCTCTTGTAGCGACACCCGGGGACCCGCAGGTCTCTCCTGTACCCTCTTCTGTCCGCGACGCCTTGGCGGATCCTCATTGGTGTCGTGCGATGGAAGAGGAGTACGCGGCCCTTCTGGCCAACCAGATGTGGGACCTGGTGCCGCGCCCGCCTGGTGCCAATGTCGTCACTGGCAAGTGGATCTGGACGCACAAGCGTCGAGCCGATGGCTCCCTGGAGCGGTACAAGGCTCGTTGGGTTCTCCGCGGCTTCACTCAGCGGCCTGGTGTTGACTATGATGAGACCTTCAGTCCAGTGGTGAAGCCAGCTACCGTCCGCACAGTTCTCTCCCTGGCTCTCGAGCGCTCCTGGCCTGTGCATCAGCTGGATGTCAAGAATGCCTTCTTCCATGGCACTCTGACTGAGACCGTCTACTGCAGCCAGCCGGCAAGTTTTGTGGATTCCTCTCGGCCTGACTTGGTCTGCCGGCTCAACAAGTCTCTCTACGGGCTCAAGCAGGCTCCTCGGGCTTGGTACTCTCGGTTTGCTACCTTCCTGCTGACTCTTGGGTTCACAGGAGGCCAAGTCTGACACCTCGCTGTT
This sequence comes from Eremochloa ophiuroides, assembly GCA_038502445.1. Classification (NCBI taxonomy): domain Eukaryota; kingdom Viridiplantae; phylum Streptophyta; class Magnoliopsida; order Poales; family Poaceae; genus Eremochloa; species Eremochloa ophiuroides. The sequence continues at coordinate 12,368,488 of JAHLJS010000009.1, read as the reverse complement.
CATATACCACCATGGGGGTGAGACTGCTTACCTGCTCCTCTATGTGGATGACATCGTTCTCACCGCCTCTAGCCAGTCTTTGCTCCAGCGCATCATTGCCTCTCCAGGCAGAGTTTGCCATGAAGGATCTGGGTGTGCTCCATCACTTCCTCGGCGTCACTATTGAGCCTCGACCTTCAGGCTTGTTCCTCCACCAGCGGCAGTTCACTCGTGACATTCTGGAGCGAGCAGGGATGACTGACTGCAAGCCCTGTTCCACCCCAGTCGACACTCAGGGCAAGCTGTCAGAGACCACGGGTTCGTTGCTTGGCCCCGCGGACTCTACCGCCTACCGGAGTCTTGCTGGCGCGCTCCAGTACCTCACCTTCACCCGACTTGACATCTCCTACGCCGTGCAGCAGCTGTGCCTCTACATGCATGCTCCACGGGAGCCCCACCTTGCTGCTATGAAGCGGCTTCTCCGGTACCTGCGTGGCACCCTCGCCTATGGGCTGCTTCTCGGCCGGTCCTCCACTGCTGAGCTAGGTTGTCTACACCGAAGCTGACTGGGCGGGCTGCCGGACACCCGCCGGTCCACCTCCGGCTACGCTGTCTTCTTGGGCGGCAACCTTGTCTCTTGGTCGTCCAAGCGCAAGCCGGTGGTCTTATGCTCCAGTGCCGAGGCGGAGTACCGTGCCGTGGCCAACGGTGTGGCCGAGGCTGCTTGGCTCCGCCAGCTCCTGGCTGAGCTTCACCGCCCTCTCTCCAGGAGCACGCTCGTCTACTGCGACAACGTCAGCGCGGTCTACCTCTCCAACCCTGTGCAGCACCAGAGGACCAAGCATGTGGAGATTGACCTTCAGTTCGTCCGCGACCGTGTGGCCATCGGCGACGTCCGAGTCCTTCACGTCCCGACCACCTCCCAGTTTGCGGACATCTTCATCAAGGGCCTCCCTTCCTCGACCTTCTCCGAGTTTCGCTCCAGCCTCAATATCACTTGTGGCTAGTTGTGGCTGAGGGGGGCTCCTGTGTATTGTGCTTGCTTTCTTTCTTGTCCAGTCCTGTACTCCGCTGCGCCGGTAGTCCAGACTAGGGGGGGGGGTGTGTTAGAGTGTGTGTATTAGGCCCATGAGGCTAAGCCCATGAGGCCCATGTATGTACTACTATATAGCTACCCTTCTAGGGTTAGCCCAATAATCCAATTACTCATTCTAACAGATGCTTCTAGGAGGGAAGTTAATTTGGCAATCTGCATGTTATGAAATCCTACATTCTATATCAACCTCCCCAGCAACTTAGTATTCTGTTAAACGAACCATTTTTAGAGGAAGAGAAAACATTTAGTGACCCCTTTGTTGCTACTACTGTTTGAGAAAAGAAAGGCTGTTGCTAATTACTAACCATGTAGTATGTCAACATGCTGTATAAGTACTGGTTAGCCTCCTTGGAATCCAGTTGGATCAAAATGGTTACATAGTTTAAGTCTTCTTTTATATTGTGATGGTCTACTTTTAACCTCCATTTGAAGCGTGTCAATAATTTACTGTGTATTCTTTTTAGTTTCATACTAAAAAGTACATTGTGAGACTAATTAGAATCATACTTTCCAACACAAATGGAGAAATATTGACTGTACAAATATGACTTTAATGTCTTAATTCATCAGGTAAGGCGTTCAGATGTTCTTTCTGCCTGGAGTGGTATACGTCCTTTAGCCACGGATCCATCAGCAAAGAATACTGAGAGTATTTCTCGAGATCATGTTGTATTTGAAGACTACCCCGGGCTAATAACAATTACTGGTGGAAAATGGACAACCTATAGGAGGTAAGACCTACATTGCTACTGTAATTTATTGGTAGAATTGATAGGATGAAACTGGCGACCTGGTCAAGCATTCAGCGACTCAGCGTTGCCAATTTATTTATTGGGCGTATACTTTTTATTTAAAAAAAAAGTTTTTGTGGACAATTTGTAGCCGAGAGACTTATGCGCGCTGCTAGAAGGAACTGGCATTCACAAGTGGATGGTTAAGTTGTTAGAGTTTGTTTCAGATTAGTTGTTTTAGGATAAGTAGCAAATTTGTTAGCACCAGCTCTACTTATAGAGTTTGACAAATTGATTGTAATCAAGAAAAAATAATGAATGTAAGAACTCAGAACCTCTTCTTGAGGGCGAATGCAGTATATCTCTGCCTCTATCGCCCCCTAACCCATCCAGCCACCAATCTAGCCATATCAAAAAGTTAAGATATGCCTACAGCTACAATTATGATGGACTGCATTATCATATACAGATGGAAATTATGATTTATGAAAATGAGTAGAGCTTGACTATCAAGCAGAAACAAGGCTGCTTCATGTTTTTTCTAAGAACCACATGGGCTGTCTTTTACTATTAGGATATATTTGCCTTTTACACAAAAGATCCTCTATGGATTATATTCAAGTTCATGTGCATGTTGTTTGTTTGACTGTACAAGTGCGTGATCATGTTGCGCACTACAAGATATTCCATTGTTGAGTTCTAATGAGCTTGTTTGTTCAGTATGGCTGAAGATGCTGTAAATGCAGCAGTCAGGTCTGGGAATTTGAAACCAGCTAATGGTTGCGTGACTGATAATTTGCATATTGTTGGTGGATATGGATGGGATCCTGCTTCTTTTACAGTTCTCGCTCAAAATTATAAGCGAATGAAGAAGACATATGGTGGCAAGGTTATTCCAGGTGCAATGGACAGTGCTGTATCGAAACATCTGTCACATGCTTATGGAACTTTGGCTGAAGAAGTGGCTACTATTGCCCAGGTGTGTTCTTTGACTCAGTAGCATTATTTATGTGAACTTTGTTCTAGTAGGAGGAAAAAGAAAAGTAAAGATCTTGCTTCAATTTGTCTTTTTATCTGTTGGGAGAGTAAAATGTTATATGCATCGTTTTCAAGGTGCCACCTAGGCAGTGAGGTGTGCTGGGACTCTGGGCACCCCAGTTACCGTGACAAAAAGTTCAGCAAAAGAGAGTTAGGGAGGGAGAAGAGAGGAAGAACAGGAGTGTTATGAATAAAGGGAGACTGAACTAGATTCACATATTGAGGCCTAATAGGACTATATATATTACATGGGGACACAGACCCTAGACTAGGGAGATTACACTAATACCCTTAACACCCCCTCTCAAATGCAACATGAATGCAATGGCGTTGCATTTGGAGAGTTGGCACTACACACTAGACTTGTAAACAAATAAAAGAGACAAATTACGTCCCATATGTAAGATGTCGAAGCGTGCAACTCTTGAACAAAGTTGATGTAGAAAAAGATCTCCTACACAAGAGGGTATTGCCTTCACAACCTGTACTTCAGCAAATACCTCGAGCCTTCACAACACAGTACGTGAACTCTTCAACAATGAACCTTGCTTTGGAAACTTTGAACTTGATGAGAATATAGAGATATGTCAAATCAAGCCAAAAGAAGCAGAGATGTTACTACTACAAGACGGCACACAGTTGGATAGAATGATGATGACGACAAATAAAAGGCCATTGATCATGAAGTGCAGCAAAATGGCTACGAAAGACCAAGAGGGCATAGTCGCATCAATGATGATGTTGATTAGCTAAATCGATGAGACTCAAGCTAACCAAAGAAAAGGAAAAAAAAAAAAAACGGTTGATTTGACAAGAATGTTATGGACATGCACTGCATGGACGAATTGTGATGTGTAGAATAGGATTGGATAGAATCAGATGAAACTGATGAATTTAATTTTAGAAAATACTAGGCCTCAACATACTGTAGGAGCAGCAACCAGCAGGATGATAGCAACAGTGGAAGCAGCTCATATTACGAAGTAGCAGCACGCAGAACACAGATAGTGGAGAGGTGAAAGCAGAGCACGGAACAGGTGCATGCCATGTACGGTGGACGATAGAGGAGGCGACCCTGCTGCCCACATGCGGACAGACGCACCTGGCCTCCTCTCGCTCAGACTGGATGGAGGAGGACAGACAGGACGTGAAGATGGGCCTGCGACACGAACAGGGACGAGCAGATGGATGTCCTACACGCTGGAAGATGTTGGGCGGGCGGACGTGTCCGTGTGTGAAGACTCCGGGCAGACGGCTGCGGACATCCGCGATGGGTGGAATCGGACGCTCGGGGAAGGCCCTGTGCGGAAGGCATACGTGGATGAAGCTGCACTTGACGAGGCGGTGCATAGATTAACACCGCGCGGGCGGAGGCAGACGACGCGAAGAGGAGGCGAGGCCACAAGCATCCCGCACATTGGTCAGTAGGATCCGCAACGGGCAGATCTGCAACGGGTCGGACGAATCCGAGGAGGGGAATGCGTGGACTGCACGTGGACTCCCCAGATGGATGGCGCGCGGACTCCCTTGATGGGTGGCGCACGGACTGCCACCGACAGGCACACCGGACGATTGGCGGGTGTGGACGGCGCACGGACTCCTCTGACGGGTGGATCTGGATCTGATGAGGAACGGGTTGCTGTTACGAATGGCTGCTGCTGCATGACGACTGGACTAAAAATAAATTGAAGATCAGCGAATGCTGTCCCCAGGAACATAGATGGATCTTCTCAGGGCAGCGCAGCGATTGGGAGACTGAACTAGATTCACATATTGAGGCCTAATAGGACTATATATAGAATATATGGGGACACAGTAGAGACCCTAGACTAGGGAGATTACACTAATACCCTTAACAAGGAGAGGAGCTGGTCAGCAGGCCAACAACCAGCAGCCACTGCCATACTCGCTGGCTCTGTGCTGGTAGGTGGCACAGAACTTGCTTTGGTCAGCTGTGGCACAGTAAGGGGTGGCAGCAGCGGTCGGTTTGAGGGAACATAGCAGTTAGGAAAGGGGAAGGAACAGGTAGAAGTTGTGGGCGGTAGTAGCACATCTGGTGAATGAAAAGGAACCAAGAGCACCAAGATGGGGAGGGGAAGTTGCAGGCAGGAGCACCGATCTGGTGAACGTGTGGCAAGCGAGAGGCAATGAGAGAAAGAGGGAAGGGTGGGAAGGAGAAAGGGAGTGGTCAATTATGCTAGGGGATGGGGTTATATGTGCTGCACCAGCCCCCTTCTTAGTCTCTGCTGTTCCTCCATATGCTTTTTTGCAGTTTCGTATATTGGTATGGTGTCTCCCTGCCTCGTCTTATGAGTTATTACTTATTAGTGCCTTGGTATAGCCTAGGTGATTGAAAGAGGGTGGCTTGCCATGCCTCGTACCACCTTAAGAACCAGTGGTCTGTGTAAGCTTATTGAGGATGACTGTGATTGTAATAATGATGCACTGCAGTTTACTTGTGGCTTCTTTTGAAACTAAAAACTTATTTTCTTCCCTGAGTTACATAATGGATTATTTATAATTGAGTATAAAGAATTAAAGATTAAGACACCATGAATTTTGAAACATCTTGAGGATTGAATAACATGTCAAATTTCAATGTCAGTTTTGGCCTTTTGGACAAAGAGTTATTTACCAAAGTGAACAATAATGTTTGTAAATGTAGTTCATAGGATGAGAACCCATCATGTTGTTTCATGCCGAAATCAATCGCCAGAATTTTGGATCAAGATATATGTGTTCAGTGCTGGGATTTCATAGTTGCTCTGTTTCTTTTTTTTGCATAGATGCTGTATTTTTGAAAACCTTGAAAGTTCCTATTGTATGCATTCTGTTGTCTTAAAAAATTCCCTATAAAATGGAGTCAAGCAAAGTGATTTGCATCCCTGATTCCTAACAGCCAGCTTTCTTTGTTTAGGAAGTTGGGTTATCAACCAAACTGCTGTTTCACCTGCATGTGCTTGTGCCAAAATGATAAATCTAATTGCGTTCAATAGAACTGTATCAATGATGTACACATCAATAGCGTTAGGTTCATTTTGACATGAGTGTCTACATGATTCCCTTGTATCATTTCTCTAGTACTATTGAAGATTGCTTAGGCCCTGCCTGTCGCAAACTAGTCAGCATGAATAATTTTATTTAAGGTGTTTATGTAAATTATCCATATGGATTAAAATGGCACATTCATGGCATGTTTTCACGTTGTGTAACAACTCACATTATTGCATACATGAATCTCTCTATTTTTTTCCCATCCAATAGATGATCAATATGGAACTGAAACCCATGGCTAATTTGCTTGTCTGAAAAATGTGATACCTATTTTTTTGCCATTCATAATATTCGCACTTCTTAAATATTTTTAGAACGAAGGCTTGGGAAAGCGCCTTGCTCATGGATACCCATTTTTGGAAGCTGAAGTAGCATACTGTGCTCGTTATGAGTACTGTGAATCTGCTGTGGACTTTGTTGCAAGGAGATGCCGACTCGCTTTCCTTGACACAGACGCTGCCGGTAGAGCATTGCCCCGAATCATTGAAATTTTAGCTTCAGAGCACAAGTGGGACAAGGCAAGGAAGAAGGTGGAGCTGCAGAAGGGTAGAGAGTTCTTGGAAACATTCAAGTCATCTAAGAATGCCCAATTCTGTGATGGGAAACATAACGGTAAGAAAAGGTTCATTAATGTGCTCCTCTTTCCATACGGTTTATGTTTTAATTTTATCTCATCATGTGCAGGAAAATGACCGAATACTCAGTTTTGTGAATAAGCGTGGATCTTATACACAAGTTCTCTTGAACACGCAGGCTCCGGTACAAGTGAGAGCCTTTGAATGTTGAAAGGTTCGGTTTCCACATTTCCACGCATGACTGAAATCGACGTGCTGATTTCCAGCAGAATAAGATAAGATGTGGACACGGCACTATATAATTGCAAATACCCCAGCATATTGGTCGACTTAAAAATAAATTGGAATCAGAGACGAAAGATTTCTTACTCTAGTCCTCGACCAAAAATTTGCACTTTTAATTGTTGTTCTTCCATGCGATATAGTTAGTTGGAAGGACGTGCAAAATTGACATGACCTTCGCTTTCGTCAGTACGAATGACTGATTTTTATCTTTCTTTCATTTGTTTGGAGATCAGCATATACCGAGAGACCAGAAAAAGAGCCCAAAGATTTTATCACTCTTCGAAGATGAGCATCTCAAGAGCCTAGAGAAAGCACGAAAACTTAATTTTGGTCTTGTCTCGCAGTGAAATAGGTGTCAAATAGTGCCCTCAACACAGTCAACGGTGAGGCATTCTTCTGATCGCCCTAGCACCGAGGCGTTGTCTTATTTTTTTATTTTTTATTTTTTTATTTTTGCTGCTTTCGTCGTGAACTCGTGATGAGGCAAGGAGCAGAAAAAAAGAGAGAAGATACAGTGGAGAGAAAAAAAAGATTCTGACGACTTGGCCATCCTGGTGCACACCCATTCTATGTTTTGGATAACGAACTGTAAAATGAGCAACCATCCAAACCATGCCTTCTCTAACTGCTATCGCAAAAAACTGCCCCCCTTCAGCAGCTCCATCGTGGCCGCGCCCCCACCGCGGCGTAGCCTGCCTAACCACGGCCGCACACCCTGGCACAGGCCTGCCTTCCCGTTGCTTCTTGCGCCCCACATGGACCCGCTCGCTGTGTCGGCGGCTCCTTGCCAGCAAGCCTAGAAGCGCTGGCAACCCCTCGCCGCACCGGCGGTTCCCCGGCGCAGGCCCGCCTCACTGCACCGATGACTCCTCGCTGCGGGCTCGCTTTGCCTCGCCTTACCGGCTAGGCCTTGTTGCGGGTGAAAGATCCTAATGGCTAAGGGGAGGGGTTGAATAATCTATAAAACTTTCATAGAATAACACTTAAGACAAGTGGTTAGTCAATTAAGCAGCGAAGCGAATTTATGTGCTAGCCTACTCAAATGTTGCAAGCCACCTATTGCTCACTAGGAGTAGAGTAAGAGTAGTGACATCATGGAATAAGTAATGTAAGAGAGAAAATGATTGTTATATTGCCGATGTAGAGATAATCAATAAATCACAATATACAAGAGAAATCCTCAGCAATGGATGACACAAGATTTTTTATCAAGCCTCACTTGCTTGCCTGGCAAGCTACTCCTCATTCACTACTAGAAACTTGAAATTTCTTGACCAACGTCAGGTAAAACTGGAATTACCCTGTCGAGCTAGCCCTGACGGTATTTTTATTTTGCCTGACGGTTTGACGATATTTTTATTTTTTATGACGATATGTACATTTTCATGAGGATATTTTTATTTTCCCTGACGGTAGTGCATCGTAAGGGAATTTCAAGTTTCCAGTAGTGCATCACACGTCAATCCCACTCAAGGAAATCGCTACAACCAACACAAGATGAGGATCCACGAGCTACGAGCACCTCACTAGAGCAGCCAATTTGCGAATGAAGCATCTATGCCCTAGTGGTTTTGGTGATTAATGACAACAAAGAGATTATTATGTCTAACGTGTGTTTTGTAGGATAATCTAGAGGTTAGGTCATAATAACATGTAGGTTCAAGCCCCTAGCGTTGGAAATCGATTCAGTTTTCAAAGAATGGAAGACAAGATGGTGATAGGCTAGTGCCAAGTGTCGTTTGGTGTTGAGAGACACTTGGAGTAGTCTTAGTTTTTGTTTTTTACTTTGACCGTACTATTAAGAAGGGTTTGGATGGGTAGCTTGACTTAGGGCAAGGTTAGAGAGTGTAGATGTGATGCACACTTGTCCAACATAGCTCTAGACAGCCCAGGGAGACTATTGAGAGAGAGAGGATCAAACTTCGTTTTGAAAAGTTTTCGATTCGGCGAAGTTTTGATGAAAAAGAGGGTGTCGGACTCTGGCTAGTATGGTCGTCGGACCAATGGCTAGCGTTCGACGACACGTGGCAGCCCCTGGGTGCTTCTCAGCACTCTAGGGAGCGTCGGACCCTGGCTGGATGGGCAGTCGGACCATCAGCCAGCGTCCGACGGTGCCTTGGGGTTTCCCAGTCAGCGTCGGACAGGAGAGCGGGAGGCGTCGAACCAATGCGTGCATCAGTCCTACGCTTCCAGAGAGGTCCAGAGAATAGTAAAGGGCGTCGAACTTGGTCCGACGGTAACCGTCGGACCATTGCTCCGTGTTATAGCCGTTGCAGGTCACTGTGCTTGTCTCTTGAGAGCGTCGGACGGTGGTTTGTGGGACCATTGGTCTTGGTTCTGATGCCCCCTCTGGCACAGTACTGTGCACAGTTCGACTGAGAGAGTCGGACCGAGGTAATTGATCCGACGATCGTGCCTCGACAGAGTCCGACAATACGCAGGAAAGTGAGAAACAGCTAGTTTTGGAGAGATGGTGTGTATTTATACTCCACCTTGGCCTCCATTCTATCTCTCTTGCCACTTCTAACAGCTGAAGGAATCTTTGTGACTTTGAGAGAGAGCAAGAGCCCTAGAGAGGATTGAGTGAACTCCATTGCTTGTGAGCTTCTTCCCTACAGTGTGATCAAGAGTGACTTGTGTGCATCCATCACCCTCTTTGGCTTTGTTCTTGGTCAAGTGAGAGTCTAGGCTTGTTACTCTTGGTGATCAGCATCACCTAGACGGTTCGGTGGTGATCAGAAGCTTGGTGACCGCTTGAAGAGCTTGTGGGCGGCCCAAGCCAAGCTTGTGAGCGGTTGTGGGCGATCCACCGCACCGGAGAGGCAAAGGATTAGCCCGTAGAGAGCACTTGGTCCTTGTGAGGATCAAGGGGGAGCTACACCCTTGCGCGGGTGCTCCAACGAGGACTAGTGGGGAGTGCCGACTCTCTGATATCTTGGAAAGAACTCGGTTTGCATTCTCTTACTCATTTACATTTCCGTACTCGCTTGTGTGCTTTACTCTCCTAGAGTAGTATACTTATAATAGGACCCGGCTCTAGGTTGCATAACTTGTTTTAGGATTAGAACTTGACACAAACAGAAGTGGGTGATATTGGGCAATGGCGATAGGTTGATTTGATTTGCGAAAAATTATTAGTTGCCCAATTCAACCCCCTCTTGGGCATCCTCAATCCTTTCAATTAGTATCAGAGCTTTGTTGCTCATTAATTTGGCTTAACCGCCAAGAGAAAGGATGTCTGGGGGTCACGATGGTCCCCCTCCCGTCTTTGACGGTAACGATTTTCCTTATTGGAAAATTCGTATGGAGGCATACCTTGAGGCGGTGGACCTTACTGTTCACAAAGCTGCCACACAAGGGTACCTCACTCCCAAAGCCGGCGCTACCCTCACACCCGTTGAGGAAGAACACGAGAAATGGAATGCTAAGGCTCGAAACATTATCTTTAGAGGCCTTAACAAAGAGGTGTTCAACCGTGTAAGGAACCACAAGAACGCCCATGCACTATGGTCGGATCTTTGTGCGCTCCATGAGGGAACTAAGAATGAGCAGTGAGGAACGATATTACCTTATCATTGACAAGCTAAATTCCTTCAAAATGCTTCCCAATGAAAGTGCTAATGACATGTATTCTCGATTGAATATCATTATAGAGGAAGTCAATGGCCTTGGGCTCATACAAATCTCACCGGTCGAGGTTGCAAGGAGGATCCTCAATGCTCTTTTAATCAACAAGTACGGTCACATTGTGACCGTGCTACATCAAACGGATCTCTCAAGTGCAACGCCCACTCAAATATTAGGGAAGATCAATGCTCATGAAATGTATATGAAGATCACCCCTCAAGATGGTTCATCATCAAAGAAGGAAGAGAAGAAAGACTTGGCTCTCAAGGCTGACAAGAAAGGCAAAGCTCTAGCAAAGTACTCTTCTCTTGACTCCACAAGTGATGATGATGACGATGATGTGGAGATCGCTCTCATGGTGAGGAAAACCACCAAGATGCTTATGAAGCTTAACAACAAGGGAATCAAGTTTGATTCCAACAAGAAGAAGTTCTTTACTAGTAGCAAGAGAAAGCCCATCTCCGAGATGGATTGCTACAATTGTGGAGAGCTTGGGCATCTTGCTCATCAATGCCCAAAGCCCAAGAAAGACAAGTTCAAGAACAAGAACAAGGGCAAAAGGCAAGATTCAAGTGATGAAAGTGAAGATGAGAAGAAGAAGGCCAAGCCATTCAAGAAGAAAGAGTTCAAGAAGAAGCAATTTCACAAAAGCAAGAAGAATGACAAGGCTTACATTGTTGGTGATTGGCTTACCGACATTGAATCTTCTAGTGGCTCCTCCGGTGAAGAAAGTGATGATGAAAAAGAGAAGGTGGCCGCTCTTGTGATTGGGACTTCACTTCCTCCACCGCCATCACCGCCCTCATCTCCAACACACCTTTGCCTTATGGCTAAGGACAAGAAGGTACAAAGTGATGATGAGAGTAGTGATAGTGACAACTGAATATGATTCACCCACCTATGATGACCTTGCTAGCTTGCTTAATGACTACACCAAAGTTATAAGAAAGCTAACAAGTAAAAATGAAAACCTAAAACTTGAGAATGGCAATCTCTTAGCTAAGAATGAACAATTCACTAAAGCTAGTGATGAGCTTAGAGTTGAAAATCAAAATGTGTCATCCAAGCTCAAGGAGCTCAAAGCCAACATAAAAGAGCTCAAAGAAAAACATGATAAACTTGAGAGGATACACATTGAGCTCACCACTAGCTACAACAAGCTAAAAGAGGACTACACTCATGACAACCTTGCTATGGCTTATGACTTGCTTTCCAATGAAACACATGATGCTCGTAACCTTGTTGTTAAGTGTGACATAGCTACATCATGTGATGACTTGATTGATGAGATCATTGAGCAAGGTGCTAGTAGCAAAGGCAAGGAAGTGGTGGTGGCCGATTGCCATGATGACTATTTGAAGCTCAAGATTGAGAATGAGAACTTGAAGAAAGAGCTTGAGAAGCAATCAACCACCAACACTATTGTCATTGAAACGGTGCAACAAGATGATGAAGTTGAGGTGCTTAGAGAAGAAAACAAGATCCTTAAGAATGAGAAGTACCACCTTGCAAGCTTATTGGAAGAGAACAAAAAGTTGAAGCAAGAAAAGAGTCATCTCACCGTGGGCTTGCAAAAATTCACAAGAGGCCAATATCTTCAAAGATGATCTCCTCTTGAACATCATGATGAAGTTTGATAGAAGTGGGATTGGCTACATGGGTGAGAAGGTGCAAAACATTAGAGCTCAAGATCGCCTCAACAAAGCAAAGAACAAGTCCAAGCCCAAGCCTACGAGATGCTTTGAATGTGGACAAGAATGTCATTTTGCTCATGAGTGCAAGACACCACCACCACAACCTTTGCCCAAGCATGCTAGGCCTTTTGCTTTTGATGCTCACTACATGCTTAGAAAAGATTCTAAGGGCAAAGTGAAAGTCATGTTCCTAGGTCCTCCTAACAAGAATAGGCATAGGCAATTGTGGGTGGCAAAAGCTTTGGTTGAGAAAGTCCGGAGCCCGTCGCAAGTATGGGTTCCTAAACATCAAGCTTGATTTGTTGTGTGTAGGTGAACTACAAGACCGGTGGCTCTCATTGGGTAATTGATAGTGGATGCACTCAACATATGACCGGTGATGCTCGTATTTTCACCTCTCTTGAGGAGAATGTAGAAGACCAAGAAAAGATAACATTTGGTGATAATTCCAATAACAAAGTGCAAGGGCTTGGCAAAGTGGCTATATCTAATGATCATTCCATATCAAATGTGCTTCTAGTTGCTTCTTTGAGCTTCAACTTGCTATCCGTTGGTCAATTGTGTGATCTTGGCTTCCAATGCCTATTTACAAGTGAAGAAGTGGTTGTTTCCTAAAAAAGATGACAATGAAGTGATATTCAAGGGTTTTCGGTACAATCACCTCTATCTAGTGGACTTCAACTCGGAAGATGCAAATTTGAAGACTTGTCTATTCACCAAACAATCTCTTGGGTGGCTTTTGGCATAGAAGGCTTACACATTTTGGGATGAGCACACTCAAGAAGCTATTGAAGAAGGAGATGGTGAGAGGATTGAAAGATGTTGTATTTGAGAAGGACAAATTGTGTAGTGCTTGTCAAGCCGGGAAGCAAGTGGCAAATACACATCCATCCAAGGCATTTGTATCAACTTCAAGACCATTAGAGCTACTTCACATGGATTTATTTGGGCCAACAACTTATGAAAGTATTGGTGGAAAGCTCTATTGCTTAGTGATTGTTGATGACTTTTCAAGATATACTTCGGTGTTGTTTCTTCATGACAAGACCGAAGTTGCCGCATCTTTCAAGAAGTTTGCCAAGAGAGCACAAAATGAATTTGAAGTAAAGATCAAGAAGATTAGAAGTGACAATGGAAAAGAGTTTGATAACACAAACATTGAAGTATATTGTGATGAAGTTGGGATCAAGTATGGAGTCTCATCCACCTATACCCCTCAACAAAATGGTGTAGTTGAAAGAAAGAACCGAACATTGATTACCCATGCAAGGACTATGCTTGATGAGTACAACACACCGGAGAGGTTTTGGGCGGAGGCAATCAACACCGCATGCTATGCATCCAACCGCCTATTCCCTCACCGGTTACTAAAGAAGACCCCCTATGAGCTACTCATTGGCAAGAAATCGGACGTCTCCTACTTCCGGGTGTTTGGTTGCAAATGCTACATCTACAAGAAGTGGCAACACCTAGGAAAGTTCCAAAGACGGTGTGATATTTGTTTTCTTGTTGGTTACTCATTGAAGTCCAAAGTATATAGAGTATTCAACAATGCCACCGGCCTTGTTGAAGAAACATATGTGGAATTTGATGAATCTAACGGCTCTCAAGGAGAGCATGAAAATCTCGATGATGTAGGTGATGAACCCTTGAGGAAGGCCATGAAGAACATGCCAACCAGAGACATCAAGCCTAAAGATGATGAAGATGATGGTGATGATGTGCAAGTGATCAATCAACCATCTTCATCAAATGTGCCTCAAGATGATGAAGATAAAGATGGGGTGGATCCACATGAAGACACCCACATCACACAAGAAGATATTGAGGCACAAGCATAAGATGTTGATGCTCCACAACCTCCTCCTCAAGTGGTTGATATAAGATCTACTCCACTCCTACAAGCTCATCCTCAAGATCTCATAATAGGGAGTCCTTCAAGGGGGTAATGACTCGCTCACAGAGGCATGCTCAATTCATTGAACATCACTCTTTTGTCTCTTGCATTGAGCCTACTAGCATAGAAGAAGCTCTTCTAGATCCGGATTGGGTGAATGCCATGCATGAAGAACTAACAATTTCACCCGCAATCAAGTTTGGACACTTGAAGAGAAGCCAAAAGGAGCAAGAGTCATAGGCACCAAGTGGGTGTTCCGCAACAAGTAAGATGAAAAGGGCAACATTGTGAGAAACAAGGCAAGGCTTGTGGCAAAAGGGTTCTCCCAAGTTGAAGGCTTGGATTTTGAGGAGACTTTTGCCCCGGTTGCAAGATTAGAGGCCATTCGTATCCTACTTGTATATGCATCTAATCACAACCTAAAACTCTTTTCAAATGGATGTGAAAAGTGTATTTTTAAATGGCTTCATAAATGAACTTATCTATGTTTCGCAACCACCGGGTTTTGAAGACCCTAGATATCCAAACTAAGTTTATAGGTTGTCCAAGGCGCTATATGGATTGAAGCAAGCCCCACGGGCTTGGTATGAGCGCCTCCGCGACTTCCTCCTCAACAAGGGCTTCAAAATCGGCTTGGTGGATACCACACTATTCACCAAGAAGCACAAAGGGCATATCTTCATTTGTCAAGTTTATGTTGATGATATTATCTTTGGTTTGACTAATGAAGATTTTTGCAAGGAATTTGGTGATATGATGTCCAAGGAGCTCGAGATGTCCATGATCGGTGAGCTCACATTCTTCCTCGGCTTCCAAGACAAGCAATTGAGGGAGGGGACGTTCGTGTCGCAAAAGAAGTACACGAAGGACCTCCTCAAGCGCTTCAAGATGCAAAAATGCAAGCCTAGTCAAGACCCCCATGCCTATCAATGGACACCTCGATCTTGATGAGGGAGGTAAATCGGTTGACCAAACTCTCTATCGTTCTATGATCGGTAGTTTATTGTACTTGACCGCATCTAGGCCCGACATCATGTTTAGTGTATGTATGTGTGCGCGCTTTCAAGCCAACCCTAAGGAACCTCACTTAGTTGCGGTGAAAAAAAATCCTTAGGTACCTAAAGCACACCCCAAGTATTGGCCTTTGGTATCCCAAAGGAGCTAACTTTACTCTTGTCGGCTATTCTGATTCGGATTATGCCGGTTGCAAGATTGACCGGAAAAGCACATCCGGAGGGTGCCATTTGCTTGGAAGATCACTAGTTTCTTGGTCCTCCAAGAAACAAAATAGTGTTGCCTTGTCAACAACCAAAGCGGAATACATTGCCGCGGGTGCTTGTTGTGCACAAATTCTTTACATGAAACAAACCCTACTTGATTATGGAATTAACTTGAAAAGGGTGCCTTTGTTGTGTGACCACGAGAGTGCGGTAAAACTTGCAAACAACCCGGTTCAACACTCTCGCACAAAGCACATTGACATCCATCATCACTTCCTTAGAGATCACATTGCCAAGGGTGACATTTCCTTTGAGGGAGTGAGAACGGATGATAACTTGGCGGACATTTTCACTAAACCATTGGATGAGGCACGGTTTTGCTCTCTAAGAAATGAACTCAGTTGCCTTGATCTAAGCAACTTCACCAAAAGATGATCTTGTGTTGTCTTGTGCATTGCATTGTAATATAAAACATGTCTAACTTTGAATTGCACGTAGGGCTTGTCTAACTCGGTTAAGATAACCGCTCAAAAGCATGTGAAGAAGCTTACCCGAGGACAAGCTTGACAAGCAACTAGTTTAATTTACGCGAATTTGCATTGCATATGCATGGTTGTTGTTTTCCGTTTTGTTCTTGATTCTTATTGCCTATTTTCATAAAATTCACATATGCCTAAGGCAAAATATTTGAAAAAATTGAGGGTTTGAGAGAGGACATCTCATACTAGTTCTTACTGGTGTTTATTTGACTCTTATTGGGGTTGGAACTTGGTTGGGAAAAATCGGCGTGAAGGAAGTTCGAAGAAAATCTGTTTTTAGGGCGTCAGACTGTAGCGTCAGACGCTGGTTTTCCCAGCGTCGGACTATTGTGTACAGTCCGACAATCCCTGGCCCTGTTGAAGACGGCGTCGGATGAAGCGTCGGACTGAAGTTTTTCGTGCGTCGGACTATCTGTGGAACGCGTTCACAACATGGCGCGACGCGTTCACAGTGTCGGACTGAAGATTTTAGTCCGACGACCAGCGTTGGACCGAGTCCGATGGGTACTGGAGCTTACTGGAAGCGTTGGACTGAACTTCGCTTTAGTCCGACGCTATGTACAGTTAGAGTCCGACGGTTATTTGAAGCGCGAGGTGCGTTCTATTCTTAACTCTGTCATGTGGGACCCGCACTGGCTCGCCTCTCGTCTTCTTTCTCGAGCTCCTGCCGTACTCCGCCGACCGAGCGCCAAACCCCGCCATCCGTCGCTGCTCCGCCGTTCCTCCCTAACCCTAGCCATCTCCGCCGCCCTCCTACTCGGGCCGCCAGTGCCCTCGCCGCCGGCTGCCATTCTGCTCGTACCACTGCCCCTCCCCACGTGTGCGCGCCCTCGTTCCTGCGCGCGGTCATCTGCTGCAGCGCCGCCGCTGTGTCCTTCGTTGCCGCCCAAGGTGCTTTTCGTCGGGGAGGTCCTCCTTGACTGCTCCATCGCATCCTTCTTCCCATCCTCGTGCGGTTCTCTGCGGTGAGAACACTTTACCTACTTGCCCTAGCTCCTGCCTACCCCTGTGCACACAAGGTGTTTGTTAGTTTGCCTCTCAGGAAACTTGGCTGTGTTTATGCAGGGTGGTTGAGCTAGGTGGTCTTCTTTCGTGTGCTAGGGTTTCTGGTGGCCCTCTTTATCCTTGTGGTACTTCTCTCTTGCCTCCGAACCCTAGCTTCTCTTCAGTCATTGCATAATACTTGTCATAGCCCTTGTATGTGACTCGTGCCCATTTGTATGCAGTGTCTTGTGCTTCCTTGTTCGTGGGGCAGTGCCCCACGTCGACAGAGTTTCTTACCACTTTGCAGGTCTTCTCTCTTAGGTTGCTATGCTGCTCCACTCTTATCCATGTGCTTGCTTCCATAGATCCTCTTATCTCTAGAATATATATGCTTACGTACTTCTTCCTATCTCCTTCTTGCAGCTGTCATGGTCAGAGGCCCTTTGCAGTGGGTCAGTGAATACGGGGCCAAGCCCGCGGATACGGAACGAGGCCAAGCCTCTGAGTGTCAGTGATAATTGGCAGTTGAAAGTTGACACTTGACAGTTGGCAGCGATGGTTCGTTGTAAGCAGGACGGTCCCAGTCAGGGTGGCACAGGCGGAGACGAAAGGCCTCCTCCTCGTCCGCCTCAGGACAAGGGGAAGGCCCCTATGGCAGAGCCCAGCAAGAAGAGAAAGAGACAGCTTACAGTAGAGCAGAGGCAGGCCATCACGGTAGCCCAGGCAGCAGAGGAGGCTGAGCGTGGCAGGGGTCTCCATATTGGAGGCATCTCTGTCAGTCTGTCAAGCAGAGAGGAGTCAGAGGAGAACATTGAGGAGCAGCCACAGTCAGAGGCACAGCAGGGGGCAGTCAGTCAGGGGGAGCAGGCCCAGGCTCCACCTCTTCATCGCTCGGGCCGCACTCGACCTTCCGTGCCACCCCGGCCCGCTGGTCAGAGGCGCGGTGACCGAGTCCCCAGGGCGCCTGCTCCCACCGAGCCTCAGCCGGAGCCTGAGCCCGAGGTGTACTTGGACTTGCAGAACATCTCCGCAGCCCGAGTCAGGGAGCTCCGGTTGACTTCGCTCAAGAGTTGGTTTTCGGAACAGAGAGACCCACGAGCTTCTGAGGGCTGGTACACCGCACTTCACGAGGACTTCTTCACCGCTCTCATGGCTTCGGGTGTTGGGTTGAGACAGCACAGGGTATGTCCCCTAGAGGACATAGTCCAGGCAGCGGGTGAGGAGATCAGGCCCTATTTGTCTTACCTGCCTGGACTAGCAGAGTTACTTGGATGCTCTGATAGGTACGTCAAGTCATGGGTCCGAGAGTTCTACGCTTCTCTTTGGATCGACCCTGACCACGAGTTACCTTCAGTACACCTTTGGCGGAGAGCCATACTAGCTCTACGCAAAGGCTCTGCGAGAGCTGCTAGGAGTGCCAGAGTCAGCTACAGGTTGAACAGTATCTGCTATGCCACGACAGACCCGCCGAGGAGTGCACATGGAGGACTTGCACCAGGTACAGCTCATATAGCAGTTTGTTTTCGGCCACCGTTCGGAGATGGCTCCCGCAGGACACCTTCTGAGCTTCGTCTCGTCGTTCGTCTCTTGAACGACGTGATGAGGCGCACTCTTCTACCATGGGAGGGATACAAGGAGGGACTTACACACCTTCAGCTTTGGCTCCTTAGTGCCCTGGTCCAGCAGTCCTGAGTTTGACATAGTGGATCTGATCATTAGCGAGATGGATGATACTATAGCAGAGGGCATCAGGTCTCAGCGACAGCTCCCCTACGCTCACTGGATCTCTTACATCCTTGAGTGGAGGTTGCATAGGATTTGGACAAGGTATCTCTCGTGAGCTGCGCCAGACAGAGACTGAGTTCCCCGTCTACAGGATGACCTCGTTGATAGACAAGCAGGAGAGGTAGCCGAGCACTGCACAGAGTCCAGCGCCGACAGACTTCAGGGGCCGATATGGCCGAGGTGCAGTAGCAGGACGAGGCTATGAGGCACGTCGCCCATAGCGAGCTTGAGCAGCTTCTAGTTGACGACGACTCCGTCGACACTTCTTCGTCCAGCTCAGACGCGGACTACCGGCCTATCCCTTCACGCCGACGAGCTCACAACTCGGAGGCCGGTGGTTCCGGCTCAGCTCCTCCAGTTCCACAAACCTGACCCTGTGTTGCTCGCGATTCTTCAGAGTCTTCAGCAGACACAGCAGCGACAGGCAGAGGAGCAGGCCCGGTTTGCTAGGGAGCAGGCTGCAGCACTTGCACAGGTGCAAGCTTCGTCAGGACCCATTCCAGCAGCAGATGCTCCAGATGCAACTCCAGAGCCAGCAGATTCAGTTGCAGACTTTCGGGTTCATGGAGCACATCATTAGGCATACCGGAGCACCCCCGTGCCAGGCCACCACTCCTCCCATGCAGCAGGTTGGACCAGCAGCCACAACAGCTCAGGTGACTCCAGCTATACAGTCCGGTGGACTTCAGAGTCAGGACACAACTTCTCTCCAGAGTCAGTTCATCACTCCCAGTCAACAGACGCAGCAGTGGTTTGCTTCTCCAGGGTTGGCTCAGGGGTTCATGCCTATCCATACAGGATTCACTCCAGACTTGGGTGGTCCCTCAGTGACCAGGAGACTTGGTGTGACTTTCAGTGAGATCACCGGCTTGTCCACACCTCCTGAGTACAGACAACTGGTGCCTTCCACCACAGCTCCACCTGATACCGGCACGACCGAGACCCTACCGTCCTCAGTTGCTTCTTCAGAGCCACTTCCGACTACTACAGACACTGAACCGGTAGTGGTGACAGTTGAGACACAGGGTCAGCAGCCTAGTACCGAGGAGGAAACTCTCCCGGAGTCCGCTCAAACAGTTCTAGAGGAGCAAGCACCTACAGAGACAGTTTTTGCAGCTCCAGACGCACAGGTTAACCCTGGTACAGAGACAGTTGAGCTGACCTGGACCGCTTCTCCTTCACGTGCACCGACAGAGGGTCAGGCAGTTCAGAGCTCAGAGTCCGAGGATGACCCTACTCAGTTTGAGCTCCTTCCTCACTCCTCCGACCGCGACTCTGCAGCTTCTCCTCCTCCTCCTGAGTCTTAGGTCTTTGGTGCTTGATGCCAAAGGGGGAGAGAGAGCATAGATTTAAGGGAAGCGTTGTGAGATGGTTTTGCCTCTTATATGACTTTTGTTTGTGACATACTCATGCATCATGTTTACCTTTCATGCAATTGCATTTATGTGTTCTTGAGACTTGTTTGACTCATGACATGTGTTTGAGCCTTATGTTATATATAAAATGTCACTTGGCTTCTCTTTGTTATGCTCATTGTCTTTGCTTCCGCACTTCACTCCGATCTTGAGCATAACCTTTGGTACTTGTGCTTATTTCATATCTCATGTGTACCTTGTGGTCTTGATTTGTATAAGCATGCCTAACTCCTTTGCTCTTACTATCACATGCTTATATGAATCAAGTCTTTAAAAACCTCACTCTTTCTAAATCTATTTGAGGTTGTTGTCATCAATCACCAAAGAGGGGGAGATTGAAGCATCTAGGTCCTAGTGGTTTCGGTGATTAATGACAACAAAGAGGTTCTTATGTATAACGTGTGTTTTGCAGGATGACCTAGAGGTTAGGTCATAATAACATGTAGGTTCAAGCCCCTAGCTGTAAACGGTAGTTATACCATATTTTTACCCCATCAAAACCTTCAACAAGACATTCTTTCTGGAAGGAAACCACCAAACACATAATGACTTAGGTACAAATAACTTGGTTCCACATGTACTTGTCATTATTTGGTTGCAGGCACTCAGAACAGGTACTTTTCAGTGTCCGGAAGCTCTACATGAAGGTTGGGCAACCTACCAAGTATGGCCAAATGACAAACCAACTTCACATTCAACAATATCACAGCTTCTGGAGACGATGTGCAAAAGATAGGGCACAATGAGTGGTTCGGCCGAACCACCCAAAGGCAAGTTAGCACTACCATTGTGCTTAGAATTGCATGGAGAAGACACCTGCAAAAGATGAGCCTTCGATTCCACCAAAGGTAGTTCGGCCGAACCACACTTGGTGGGCCCCGAAGTAACCAACACCTGGGATGGACTCTATGACATGTGGGGACACTCACCCATGGTCCCACCTGACAATAAGTGGGTCGGCCGAACCCCACTTTGTGGGCCCCAAAGCTCAGCTACACTCCAGCGTGTTGGGGAGACCTTCTAGATGACCCTGGCTGGGCCCACCTGCCATAGGGGGGTCGGCCGAACCCTTCCATTGGGCCCAGCCAGGTCGGTTGAACCTCCACCGCCTTCCTCATGTTGAACATGTGCTGGAAATCCTCCACCCTTGATCCTAAGGTGGTTATATGGCGGTTGATCCAATGGTGCATGCTGGAGGTCACGCGGATCGCTGACGTGGCGCTGCCCTTCATCCCCTATAAATAGCCCCCATAGGCCTTCACTTTAGAGCATGATTCAAAGGAGAAAACACTATGTAGTAGCTTAGCTCTGCTATAGTGCTATGCTAGTTGGGAGAGAGTGAGGGAAGTCTTCAGGAGAAAGCCCCGGGCCTGTCGGGAATCTTCTCCAAGGTGTACCTTAGCGGATGCGAATCTTCAAGTAAGTTTTACATCCAAGTCCTTCTAAGTATTTGATATTCTGGTTCTGGTATTTTAAGTATATACTTGCTTTACTTGCACATTGCGTTACTTAGTGAAGTGCTCTAGTCTCTCGCGAAGGTTAGCGTAGTAAGTGTAGTGTAGACGTGGTGTCTAGGCTATATCTTATCAGTGTGGGCCGCTTGTCGCACGGATTGTTTGTGGTAGCCAGCAAGTGGTGACAGCCTTGTCTGGTCCTCGTATTCCACCACGTGTGTAAGACAAGTTATTAAAACTGACAGGGCATGAAGACAATAGTATAGCAGCCTCGGAAGGAGTTATATCTCCTCTTGTTTCGCCTATCGCCTCTTGTAAAGGGAGGAGGATGGTAAACCTCTTTATACTTAGAAAGCTAAGACCAGATATCTTTGCTACATAAGAACCTCTCTACCTAGTTAGAACACTTCACGTTCCCTGTGGAAAATACGATACCTGGAATACTCCCGGTGAAGGCTACATTGACCACCGTACGCTTGCGGTATATCCGTTTGCCACTTCTGGTGTCAACAAGCTTTCTGGTGCCGTTGCCGGGGAACGGTAGCTGTCTTAACTAGAATCGAGTCAGTCCGAGATACCCTTCTTTTATCTTTCTTTTCTTTTTATCCTTTCCACACCATGAACCAAACACCCATATCTCATCTTGTCGCTCCAAATGGCGCTAGTTTGGGGCCACCACCATCATCCCATCCTATTCTTTCGCCTAGCTATGAGCTTTGCCCTAGTTTTATAGCTAAGGTTCAGGAACAATCTTTTGCTGGGGAAGAAGATGAAAACCCCTACTCTCACTTACGTGATTTTGAGCAATTGTGTTCATGTCTTCAAATTGAAGGCATGACATGAAAAACCTCGAAATGGAAGTTATTCACGTTCTCTTTGATGGGGGTAGCTAAACATTGGTATGCTCGCCACGTAGAGAGTGCACATGGAGAGTGGGAAAGCCTTCAATCCAAATTCTGCTTAGCTTTCTTCCCTATCTCTCGTGTTGCTCGTCTTCGACTAGAGGTCCTAACCTTCAAGCAAAAGGAAAAGGAGACTCTAGGTGCGGCATGGGCCCGTTTCACAGATCTAGTATCCCTTGGTCCTGATCTTGCTATAACCGAGCCAGCTTTGTTACAACATTCTACCTCGGTCTTAGCAAAGATTCTACACAATTCCTTGATATATCTTCTGGAGGAGCATTCCTTCGTTGTACCGTTGGTGAAGGGAAGAAACTTCTTGCTAAAATCCTTGAAAACACTCCCCTCGCCCAAGGGTATAATGAACATCCTAACGAAGAAAAGGAATTAACCCAGGCAAAAAGAAATCCCGATTGCCGAATCAAAATCAGTGCCATCCAATGATTCTGCCATCGATCCTGAACCACAATACCACAAATATCGAGGGAGGAAAGAAATTCATCATATAAATCGCTCATTCGATTACGAGGCTAATCTCCTATCTGACCTTGCTGGTTTTAGGAATGCCTACAATTATCCTATCCAAAGGAGACCTTCTAAGAAACTTCATTCAAAACCTTTCAAGGAAGGATCTCTTCAAAAAATTCTCAAATTAGCATCATCTGACGCCTCGAATTCCCATGTGGCACATAGGAAAACATCTCGGATCTAGGATGAATCTCCAAAAGGAATGCTGACTGTGCCCATAGAAGGAGAACCAAAATGCTTACAAGCAAAATCTATACTCTCCCCTTCTATGCCCACATCCACCATGTCCTTTGAACCCATCTCTAAACTCATCCTTGATCCCGATACATCCAATTGTGTCCTTCCTTCAAAGTCTTATGATGATCCGGTCATTGACTCTGGAGATTCATTAAGACACCAAGGCATGAGAGTCATCAGGCCCATAAATCTAACCAAGAAGAGAAACAACAACAGTTGTAGAATCCACCCACTGTTGTAAGTCAAGAATGGTTAGAAGAGACCAAAGATTCTAATGAAATCACTAAGATGCCCACTCATGTAAGGAGAATAGCTTGTCAAGTCATGGGCATCTATAGTGAAATTTGCTATGATCCTAGCCTTGGGATTAACATCATTCCTCACTTCCATGTTCAAGGTTCATCAAAGAATCACCTGCTACAATCCCAAAAACACCTTAGGCTCCCAAATGGTCAAATCCTTGATTGTTTAGGAGTCCTTCAAGGCATACCTGTAGTGATTGATGATCTAAAGATCTCCCTAGATTGTCATATCTTTGACCTTCCTGGCACTTTCCTTTCATCTCACATTCATTGGAAGGCCAATCATGCGAATCTTGGAGGACATTGGAAATGAGAAGCTTGGTCATAGAATAGGCAAGGAATATCTACCTGTTTGGTCTTCCCAATCTCTTAGCACAAGGGTAGAATCCAATCCTATTCATGACCCAAGGGGTGAGCTTAAGATGATTTCACAAACAACCATGACATATCCAAGTCTTGAGGAGGATTTGGAATGTCATGAGAAGAAAATCGCTCACCCACTCCTTGAGACGGAGAATTTCATCAAAGGGCATGGAAGTTATCCGTCGATCCTCTCATCAAGTCCTTGCTCATTTGAGAAATCTCCTGACTCAATCTTTCTTTCTACCATTACACAGCAAGAGATCTACAACCCCTTCACTCTTCTTGTGTCCAAAACT
This sequence comes from Eremochloa ophiuroides, assembly GCA_038502445.1. Lineage (NCBI taxonomy): Eukaryota > Viridiplantae > Streptophyta > Magnoliopsida > Poales > Poaceae > Eremochloa > Eremochloa ophiuroides. Next base: position 12,344,490 of record JAHLJS010000009.1, on the reverse strand, counting down.
TTTGCAATAGAGGTTGTAGATGCTTTTGTTTATCATAAGTTCTCCAAAATTCGTAGTGGTATGAATTCTTGCAGTTAGGTCCCCACAAGTTGGCTTCAAATTAACATCATTAAACTTGTGTGCCTAACTTGAGTAGGGTAGTAAGACTTTTGGTTCTGTTGATGTGTTGGCACCAACAGAACCCCTGCACTTGATGTTTTCTCTATTTTCCATGACTCAGGACACACCTTACACCAAGTGTGGGGGTTCATTTGACCCCCTTAAACACATTTGGGTGTTGATGGACATTCTGAGCAAAAAGCATCAGTGCATGAACACATCATTATAGGTAAGAACGCACAAGGAAAGAACCAAAGTGGCTGGAACCTCCAAGGTGGGGTCGGCCGACCCCAGGCCGACCCCACCATGGACACCCCTAGCCCACCAGTCAACCTCCACTATGTTGAGCCATACTTCTTGACTGGTTTGTCACTTTCTCTTTCTCTTGTTTAGTGCATTCCTCTTATGTTTGTCTTCAACCCTCTACAATAAAACAATAATAATAAAAAAATACTTCTTGTCTTCACCATTCACTCTATTGTCTCTAGTAGAATGAATCTTATTTATCCTATCATGCCTCCTTTTTCTATGTTAGCATGCCTTGGTTTCGATGTATTGATCATTCGAAAGATCATACCTCCATAGTCTTTTTAAATTAAGCATGATGCTTAGGTTAAAAGAGACCACCTTAATCAAACATGACATGGTGTTAAGTTTGATTATTGAATCAAAACATACTTGCATGGAACTTGGTTGCACTTTTGGACTAATCCCCTGTAGCAAGAACCCCGACATCTCTATAGGTAAGTCATAAGATCATTCAAGGAGATAGATTGAGATCCTCATGGTCAAGAGTCAAGTTGTTTGGGCAAGGAGAACTTCAATGCAACTGAGGAGGACCACTGCTGCAACTCATCATCTTTAAGGTAAGTGGCCACCTCCTTAGAGTTTACCATTAACATGAACCTTTGAAGAAGAAGTTGACATGCTAGAATTCATCCCTGATAATGAATTGACATAATTAAAATCTACATGTCTTACTTTCTTTTTCAATTGCTTGTATAGCTTGATCATTAGACAGGTTCTTAGTTAACTGCAAATCCTTTCTTCACCTTGGATCCCCAAAACTCCCAATTAGAGGTGGACAGCCGAAAATCGGTGACCACTTGGGACCAAAATTAAGCCAAGCAATATAATTTTTAGAAATGCATAATCTAGTCGTACTAGGCCATTCAAACCCAGGTTGGACGATCCGCACTTGGCACAATTTGAAATTTTGGAAAACAGGACAATGTTCAGGAGCTCTTATAGGCCACGTGACAAAAGTTTGGGGCAAATAGATGGGTTGGCCGACCCATACTTTTCATCCCCCAAACTTGTCACGTTTAGAGAAGCATTTGGCAAATGAGTGAGGAAGTGGCCACGGCCATATGACCCATTATTGGGGTCGGCCGAACCACCGTTGGCAACCTAGTGCCACCCATCATATCTAGAATGTTGTGCCAATGTTCCCCAATGTTTTCTCTTGATATCGAAAAGGAGAATGTTGGCACTCGTCTTCTCAACCCCTTCCTCTCCTTCTTCTTCCTTCCACGACCATCCTTCACCATTCCAGCACCTTCCTTCGACCTTGATCCTTAAGAGAAACTCCACCATGGCTCCCACTAGTAAAAATTCCATTGTCCCTTGGGTAAGGGTCCCTTCAGTCCGAGAGATCATTTTTCAAGACCCTAAAGGCTGCCATGGAGGTCAAGATGCTTGAGGTTGAGCCCTACGGAGTATACCAGCTCCTACATGCCTTCGACGCCCACCTTTCATGAAGAACCACAAGGGCATTGGCGGTGGGCCAAACAAGGGAAGTTGCTTTGTTCCCTTGTTTACCTCAGGGGAGAAGAAGTAGTTGTGGGAGAAGCTCAACACTCCATAAGGTGAAAGGATAGTCCTCCATGTTAAAGAAGCCGTCAAGGCTCTCTGAGGATGACTGTTTAAGAAGAGAGTCATGAGGAAGGTCCTTAGTGCGGTTTGCATACTTAGAAACTATCATGGGGCACGTGGACCTCCACCTTGGATCTTTTTCCTTAGATATCTTAAACCTATTCACAAATATGCTAGGCACATAGCTAAGTTCATTCAATCCTTATCATGGTAACTTGTGCCTATGATCCATTCAAAAAAATGAATAGAATTTCGTTCTGCTGGTGTGTTACCACCGGCAGGACACCTGCACTTGATGTTTTCCCTGTCTTTGCAATTCAGAACACTCAGGAACCCAAGTGTGGGGGGGTCGGTTGACCCCCCAACTACGTCTTTGAACTTTTCTAAACATACCATGACGTAGCACATGGCCTGACATATTGGCACGACGAAATCTGAGCTAAGTAGGGGGGTCAGTCGACCCCGACTTTGGTGGCCAACGAGAACACAAGTTTGCAGAAGTACATTTTCAACAGAGGGAATTCAAATGGCAGCAACAGGCAAGCCCAAGTAGGGTCGGCCAACCCTACCAGGGACCTCTGGGCCCACCAGTCAGCATCCACTCATCGACTTCATGTCTCCTGACTGGTTTGCCACTCCTACTCCCCTCTGTTCTTTCCTTTTTTACTTTTATTTGCTTTCCTTAGATAAAATAAAATAAAAATAAAAATAAAAAAATAAAAAAATAATAAGAATACTTGCATCTGAAAATAAAAATGACATGATTCATGACATTTAAAGGGTAAAAGCGTCACAAAGTCTAACTCTTGCATATGCTTATGCTTTGTGGGTCACATATCTTGATAGGAATATCATATTGACTAAGTTGTTGACTATTGTGATATAGTTCTTAGCTCATAATTCATACATTTTCTATTCAAAGTGCTTAGAGATTTATTTTTTGAAAATGTCATAAAACCATAGTGTCACTCACTCCTTAATAGTAAGAAATTCCTACCAAAAGCCATATATGTTCATACCATGATTCAAAACCCCTTCTATATATGCTACTTGTACTTGTTTTGAGTTTGGTCAAAACTTGTTGACCCTAGTTGAGAATTATGTCATAGTCCCAAGATCAAGATCACATACACACCACATATACACATGTTGCTTCTACACTGGAAGTACGCAAAAACATGCCATCCATCTCCATCATAAGTTTGCTTCATGCTTTAAGTTTAGAATATCTCTCTAAGTATGACTTAGTAGATGAGACACAAAGGCTATTCAAAAAAAATGGACACATGAAGGTCCATTACCTCATTCAAAAAAAAGAGTGGACACATGAAGGTCAATTACTTTGAAAAAAAATGCTAGCCATGTCTCAATTAAAATAAAGAGAGATCTTATCACTACATTGCATCATTTTCCACACACTTGCACATCTTGATCTAGGATTATGATAGTTTTCTCCTTGGATCCTTGTTTTGACTTTACAATATATGCAATGCAAGTATGCTATCTTATCCCTACCTGAGCTCCACATAAGCCTAATAGATGTAGGATAAAACAAAGAAGGCAACCTCATGATATGCCTTGGTGAGGAATCATATACCTTTTGAGTGACCTGAGAGTACTATTTGAGAAGTAAGAATGAACTATGTGCTTTCTTTTAAAACCAATATAAAAAAAACTCTAAGTGCTAAGGATATGAAAATGGGAAGATGACTTTGCTTTGAGAACTGTTTCATTTTTCAACATCTAAAGGATATATGCTAGACAATACCACATACCCCACTTGTATGAGATATGTCTTGAGTAAAGCTTTGTGTTAGCTAATACCTTAAAAATGTCATTTCATCATTCTCTCTCTAACCTTTGCTCGAGGACGAGCAAAGAATTAAGTGTGGGGGATCTTGTTGACGGTAGTTATACCATGTTTTTACCCCATCAAAACCGTCAACAAGACATTCTTTCTGGAAGGAAACCACCAAACACATAGTGACTTAGGTACAAATAATTTGGTTCCACATGTACTTGTCATTATTTGGTTGCAGGCACTCAGAACAGGTACTTTTTAGTGTCCGAAAGCTCTATATGAAGGTTGGGCAACCTACCAAGTATGGCCAAATGACAAACCAACTTCACAATCAACAATATCATAGATTCTGGAGACGATGTGCAAAATATGGGCACAATGGGTGGTTCGGCCGAACCACCCAAAGGCAAGTTAGCACCACCATTGTGCTTAGAATTGCATGGAGAAGACACCTACAAAAGATGGGCCTTCGATTCCATCAAAGGTAGTTCGGCCGAACCACACTTGGTGGGCCCCGAAGTAACCAATACCTGGGATGGACTTTATGACATGTGGGGACACTCACCCATGGTCCCACCTGATAATAAGTGGGTCGGCCGAACCCCACTTTGTGGGCCCCAAAGCTTAGCTGCACTCCAGCGTGTTGGGGAGACCTTCTAGAAGACTCTAGCTGGGCCCACATGCCATAGGGGGGTCGGCCGAACCCCTCCTTGGGCCCAGCCAGGTCGGTTGAACCTCCACCGCCTTCCTCATGTTGAACATGTGCTGAAAATCCTCCACCCTTGATCCTAAGGCGGTTATATGGCAGGTTGATCCAACGGTGCATGCTGGAGGTCACGCGGATCGCTGACGTGGCGCTGCCCTTCATCCCCTATAAATACCCCACATAGGCCTTCACTTTAGAGCATGATTCAAAGGAGAAAACACTATGTAGTAGCTTAGCTCTGTTATAGTGTTATGCTAGTTGGGAGAGAGTGAGGGAAGTCTTCAGGAGAAAGCCCCGGGCCTGTCGGGAATCTTCTCTAAGGTGTACCTCAGCGGATGCGAATCTTCAAGTAATTTTTACATCCAAGTCCTTCTAAGTATTTGATATTCTGGTTCTGGTATTTTAAGTATATACTTGCTTTACTTGCATATTGCTTTACTTAGTGAAGTGCTCTAGTCTCTCGCGAAGGTTAGAGTAGTAAGTATAGTGTAGACAGTGGTGTCTAGGCTATATCTTATCAGTGTGGGCCGCTTGTCGCACGGATTGTTTGTGGTAGCCAGCAAGTGGTGACAGCCTTGTCTGGTCTTCGTATTCCACCACGTGTATAAGACAAGTTATTAAAACGGTAGGGCATCAAGACAATAGTATAGCCACCTCGGGAGGAGTTATATCTCCTCCTGTTTCGCCTATCACCTCTTGTAAAGGGAGGAGGTGGTAAACCTATTTATACTTAGAAAGCCAAGACCAGATATCTTTGCTACATAAGAACCTCTCTACCTAGTTATAATAGCTCCTTTGTCTCATCACTGGACGGTCTTGAACCTAGTTAGAACACTTCACGTTCCCTGTGAAAAATACGATACCTGGAATACTCCCGGTGAAGGCTACATTGACTACCGTACGCTTGCGGTATATCCGTTTGCCACTTCTGGTGTCAACAGTAGTGATGGAAATCGATTCGGTTTTCAAAGGATGGAAAACTAGACAGTGATAGGCTAGTGCCAAGTGTCGTTTGGTGTTGAGAGACACTTGGAGTAGTCTCAGGGTTTGTTTTTCACTTTGACCGTACTATTAAGAGGGGTTTGGATAGGTAGCTTGACTTAGGGCAAGGTTAGAGAGTGTAGATGTGATGCACACTTGTCCAACATAGCTCTAGACAGCCCAGGGAGACTCTTGAGAGAGAGAGAGAGAGGATCGAACTTCGTTTTAGAAAGTTTTCAATTCGACGAAGTTTTGATCAAAAAGATGGCATCGGACTCTGGCTAGTATGGTTGTCGGACCAATGGCTAGCGTCCGACGACACGTGGCAGCCCCTGGGTGCTTCTCAGCACTCTAGGATAGCGTCGGACCCTGGCTGGATGGGCGTCGGACCATCAGCCAGCGTCCGACGATGCCTTGGGGTTTACCAGTCAGCGTCGGACCGGAGAGCGGGAGGCGTCGGACCAATGCGTGCATCAGTCCTATGCTTCCAGAGAGGTCCAGAGAACAGTAAAGGGCATCCGACTTGGTCCGACCGTAAGCGTCGGACCATTGCTTCGTGTTATAGCCGTTGCAGGTCACTGTGCTTGTCTCTTGAGAGCGTCGGACGGTGGTTCGTGGGACCATTGGTCTTGGTTCCGACGCCCCCTCTGGCACAGTAACCTGTGCAGTGCGACTGAGAGAGTCGGACCGAGGTAATTGATCCGACGGTCGTGCCTCGACAGAGTCCGACAGTACGCAGGAAATTGAGAAACAGCTAGTTTTAGGAGATGGTGTGTATTTATACTCCACCTTGGCCTCCATTCTATCTCTCTTGCCACTTCTAACAGCTGAAGGAACCTTTGTGACTTTGAGAGAGAGCAAGAGCCCTAGGGAGGATTGAGTGAACTCCATTGCTTGTGAGCTTCTTCCCTACAGTGTGATCAAGAGTGACTTGTGTGCATCCATCACCCTCTTTGGCCTTGTTCTTGGTCAAGTGAGAGTCTAGGCTTGTTACTCTTGGTGATCAGCATCACCTAGACGGTTCGGTGGTGATCAGAAGCTTGGTGACCGCTTGAAGAGCTTGTGGGCGGCCCAAGCCAAGCTTGTGAGCGGTTGTGGGTGATCCACCGCGCTAGAGAGGCAAAGGATCTGACCGTAGAGAGCACTTGTTCCTTGTGAGGATCAAGGGGGAGCTACACCCTTGCGTGTGTGCTCCAACGAGGACTAGTGGGGCGTGCCTGACTCTCCGATACCTTGGGAAAAAACTCGGCTTGCATTCTCTTACTCATTTACAATCCCGTACTCTCTTGTGTGCTTTACTTTCCTAGAGTAGTATACTTGTGATAGGACCCGGCTCTAGGTTGCTGTCGGTGCTAGTTTTAGCAGGCTAACACCGGCTAGTAAATATGTGTTTTGCGGTTGAGGCTACGGATGGTGTACAAAGGGAACACAGGGATTATACTGGTTCAGGCCAAGCAAGCCCTACGTCCAGTGGAGAGGAGAGTCGTGTTGCCTTGCACCGGGGTGCTTGTAGTAGGGGGTTACAAGCTAGGCGAGAGAGGAAAGTGCTCCCAGATCTCTTGTGAGTGTCTAAGTGTATGTAAGTCGTTTGCTGTTGGTGTGTATGTGTGAGTGAGAACTTAGGACTTCCGGGGGTGTCTATCCTAAAGCTGGCCTCTGATCTCCCTTTTATAGTCGCAAGGGAGAGGCAAGGGCAGCGCTTACAATGCTACGTATATTACAGTGAGGAGTTGCTGTTCCTCGTTTGACTATGGTCAGCTACGGTCTTTTCTCCGCGTCTCTAGGGTTTGGCCGTAGTGGTTCGCACGTTCTTGGTGAGTTCCGAGGCAGCAACAGTCGTCGGATTACGGCATGTCGTCAGCTACGATCTTTTCTCCGCGTCTCCGGGGTATGGCCGTAGTGGTTCGCACGATCTTGGTGAGTTCCAAGGCGGCAACAGTCGTCGGATTACGGCATGCCGTAAGGTCACACCTGATGGCTGTCCTTCTGCACGATGTGACAAGAGGGTGAGTCGTCTCGGGGCATTGTCTCTCGAGGCTCGGGGCTCCTGGAGGCGTGATGGGATGGAGCAGGGTGATATCTCCCCTCGGGCGTATTTCTGGCCTTTGGACAGTACTTCCCGAGGGTTAGGTGGGCCCGGATGGAAGGCGTGCTCGTCCTTTCGAGTGGACAGTGCAGTAGGCGCCTTTCCCATCCTTGCGTAGCCTGTCGTCAGGCGCTCGGACTGTCGCAGTCGGAGTTGATAGACCCCGGCGAAAAATGGGGCGGCGCACTGTAGACCATACCGTGGAGAGGACGGCCGTAGTGGGCCTATCAAATCCGCTGCCAGGGAAATCCTGACAGGTAGTATGGCCGTCAGGGGCGTGCGAAGCACAGTCGCGTCGAGAATCTCGCCTGACGGGACAGTGCCTGTAAAGTGGTCAGGGAGGTCTCTTGTGGTCCAAGATTGCTCTGCTGACATCACCGGTGCCTTGGATGCCTTTGTGAGATTGCGCTCAAGGGGGATGGGGAAGCTCGGGCGAATCGGAGAATGGGCGCCGAGGGTGCCGCTCTTCTGAGCTCTCTTGGGGAGGTTCAGGCGAATCGGAGATTTGGGCACTGAGGGTGCCGCTCTCCCGAGCTCTCCCGGGGAGGCTCGGGCGAATCGGAGAATTGGCGCCGAGGGTGCCGCTCTCCCGAGCTCTCCCGGGGAGGTTCGAGAGAATCGGAGAATTTGGCTGTCATTGGTGCAATGACGTCGTGGGCCTCCATAGACGTGGCCTTCGTGGGCTTCCATTGGCCTTACTTGGGCCGGGCCGCGTTGGGAATGATCATTTTGCATTGAAGCTGGGTACCCCAAACTTTGGTACCCGACAGTTGCATAACTTGTTTTAGGATTAGAACTTGACACAAACACAAGTGGGTGATATTGGGCAATGGCGATAGGTTGATTTGATTTGCGAAAAATTATTAGTTGCCCATGGGCATCCTCGATCCTTTCAGCGAACTCCGCGGGAAAGGCTCAAGAACCCCTTGCACTTCACTGATCGGAGGCGGAGACAATCACCAAACTCCCCTCAACGATCCTCACAGCTCCAAGTCATCTAAGAGTCGGCAAACTCTAAGAGTAACAAGAAAACCCGCTGCGAAATCCAACCACCAAGTGCCTCTAGATGAACACACTCATGCAATACACTTGGTGACTCTCCAATCTCACCAAATGATCTCACAATCAAGAAGTATGAGTGAAAGAGGAGTGGTTAGACTCACTAGCTTACTATATCAATGAAAATGTCCAAGAGAACTCACCCAAGCCGGCCTAACCACTATTTATAGCCCCCACCAAAGAATCGTTCAAGAGCGTTCGGTGCAGCGTCCGGTGTATCGCCTAGTGATACGTGTACTGGCCGTTTGAAATAGCCATTGTGCGCCAACTGGACCAGCACTCACCGGACGCGTCTGACGCCATCACCGGACGATCGAGCTAGCGTTCGGTGAAACAAGCATAGTAGACCCGAGTGAAACGCCCTCACACCGGACGCGTCCGACGTGAGGGCACCGGATGAACCGCGTGTCCTGGTCTGATGCTCAGCTCGAGCAGATGCACTTGCACCGGGTGCGGCATGCACACTGTTCATACGTCTGATGAACTGCGCAGAGAGGTTCCAGAGAGGTCCAACCTGCACCGGACGCGTCTGAATGCCAGGCCATCGGACAAACGCCAGCGTTCGTTGCACTCTCCACAACCGAGATCGACTAGGGTTAGCCATCGAACGCGTCCGGTGCAGCGTCCAGTACATGTTTTTGCACCTTCTCGACTAGGGACCACCCACGAAAACGTTGTAGTGATGTTCTTGTCGGAAAGACTGTTCTCAACTTTACCGAGTCTGAGCGAGTCCCCAAATATATATGTGTCACCAATAATGGATGAAGAGTCAGAGTTGTTTTATAGAAACAAAACTTATTATGAATTGTGATGCTATGCAAATGCAGGGAATTCGTTATATGTGTTCCATCTGAGCCGTCCGTTCTGCTCGAACATGCACTATGCTGTTTCCATATTTCCTTTGGGCCATGAGCGAAGCAGTGACGTGCGAAATCTTGGGCTACACATGACGCGACCGATACATGCATCTCACCCCGTTAGCTGCCGTGTCTCCATCCATCAGGCTCACTGCTCATCCCCTCGTGCGTCGCAGGTGCGTCGCACGTGTGACGCCACACGTGCCAAGCCGTCGTTGGCCCAGCGTGCATGCCCCATGTGAAGCGTGGCGACGGGCCACGTGCGATCGATCGAGGGTGAATCATATCATATCCTTTGGTACAGTGCATATCTTTTTTTTTCTGAAATCTTTGTGCATATCTTTACAAATAAAGGCACTAAGCACGGTGTGTGCCAGCCGAACGATGATGGAGACTCTTCTTCTTCCTAGTAATTAATGACGACGCTAGCTTTACTTGTTTGCTTCTTGTTCAAAGCCTATATATATGTCTACATGCGCATATTGCCGGTTTGTATGTATATAGTAAGAGTTACTAGCTTAGCTAGTATATTAGGTGTTTATATATATCTAAACCATGAGCCTTAGTACGCCCATCTTCTGAATATATACATATATAGTCTGAATTATTCGTCATTATCAGAGGCAACATGGGAGAGAAATAATGCAAGCTAACTAGCAGAGTGGTGTGATAGAGCTGCATTTGCACCTGCACCTCTGAAGGCGAGACAGATTAGCTCATGCATGGTGACATATATATATGTATGGTGTTCTTGATGGTACTCTCTTCCTTTTTAGGTGCAGTGGCAGATGCAGCTCCCTCACAAACATTCCATGGTCATATCTCTATGCTTTTCTTTGATATTGTATTTCAGCTAGCTATTTATTTTCTTCTTACTCCAGCATAAATTAAAGTCTTGTACATGCACGTGTATATAGCTACATCTGGATACGGGAATTTGATGTCCGATCCCAGATTAGTATTACGCGCCTGTGCAGATCATCCACCTAATGTATATAACTTCCTAGCTAGCTTATATATTAAGTCCAGTCCAGTTGGCAGATGGAGCTGTGTCAGGACAGTACTGCATTTGGGAGTAGTCTGTAACTCAATTCGATCAGCAAGTGGGAATGAGTTCACGGTTTTAATTAATAGGTATGGGGGAAGAGTTTCATTTGGAATCCTTGTGATGAACTGCCAAGCTTTGTTCGGAGCATGATGCATCTTATCCTCCATCAGTTGGACATTTCTTGCATGTATACTGGCTTCATTTCCCTGTTAGATTGATCTGCATGCTACACTTTATTTTGTTTTCCTGACTTTTCGGCCAGATGACTTTAATTACTCAAGGAATGAATGACATATCATCAGCCTCTCTGTTATTAATTGAGCCAGCTGAATCATTCAGTGCTCAATGCCTTCAACAAAATGCATTTTTGACGAATTGAAACAATTAACTCGAGACCTCCATACTGCAAAACAAAATGTTTTAGTGTTATCTTAAGTCAACACTGATCTGAAACATGCGATCGTGGGGTGGGTTGTTTCTCATGAGGCATGGTCTGTTTGGCTGCTTCATTAGCCTTTTTGCATGCAAGAGTTTGAAATGTATGATTATCAGGCAGGGTCTTTAGCGCTTGCTGTGTAGAATTAATGCGACTGAATGTATTTTAGCCCCTCCGTAATACACATACACACTTCATTCTATTTAGATTTCAGTACAATTTGCCAACATCTAAACAGTATTTTATCACAGACATTATGTATCACATGACAGTGTATGTTACAGCCAAATTCCATCACAAGACAAGTTTGAGGCGCGCGGTTTTGTTCTTGCAGAGAAGAAACTTCAAATGTGATTAGAGATCGAATCTTGTAGTTCAAAGATTAAGGATTCAAAACTAGGAACGATCATTCTAATGATCGAATTGCCTCAACAAGAAGGATGAGGCTTAAACTAATTTAAAGCAATAACCTTAGCTTAAGTCGGGTCTTCCGGTCCAGTCGTTCTTTGGGTCTGAACAGTCGTACCTGTGAATGCCGCCAAGGCACCGACCAGTCCATCAATTCCTTTTCCTAGTCTTCTCTTGATTGTTTTCTGCGGTACTCTGTTGTTGGATCAAGTTTCCTTCCCACTGCATCAGCCTAGTCATTCCATTTTGGTCCATGTATTCCAGATTTCTAGTTCAGCCCATATGTTATATGTTATATTTATGTTTGAGTCCATATTTTCCCTCACCGTGTCAACTATTTATTGATTTTTTTTGTTTTATTTTATATTATGCTTCCTCGGTCACATGGAATGTGGTATGATGTACTCTATTCCTATAGTAATCTTGTGATGTTTATTCCAGAATGTTTCTCATGCCATGCATGGCGTATGTTGCAATGTCCCATATATAGTGCCTGCCAACATATTTTGGTTATTCATGTAGATTTATTGGATTTTCAATGTTATATATTCTATTATTCATAAAATATTCATGATATATTTTAAGTTATTAATGCAATATCCATGCATGTTCTTTTTAACCTTTTCTCAGTGAAGTGGTTTTTATTTTATTTTCTCTTTTATTTATATTTATTTTCTATTTAATTTTGATTATTTATTTTTAGCTTATTTTCTTTTTTTATTTTTAAGTATCCTTTTATTGATCCATCATTTTTGGTAATATTCACTTGAATATTCTTCGATAAGACCCATGAATTATATAGTGTTTATGAGATATTAACAATGTATTTTGGATTGTTTCCATAATCTATATGTTCAATAATGTGTTATGGATGTTTTTCTAAATTATTCATGTTCCATATGTGTTGTATTTTTCAATGTCCTTGTGATACTCATGAGAAACGTTGATGCAGTGGAAGAACATGAATTTATTTTGAGTTATTCTCGTGTATTAGCTTGTGGTGTTACACAATGCATTTTTACTATTTCCTAAGATGTGTTATGATTTATTTTAATTTTTTTCCTAGTATTCATATGATCTTTGATGATATAATTAAATTGTTGTCATGAAATATTTTTGGTTTTTTACTACCTAACACAAATATTATGGAATACCATACAATGACCCACAATTTTATTCTGCTCAATTTATATATTATTATTCCGAGTCTATAACTTTATTTTGGAAACAAAACATTGTTTTTTGATCCCAGAACATTGCCTTGTTTAATAAAAAAATGTTCTATCTTCATGCGAAAAATATTTGTGAACAAAATACTCCCTCTGTTCCAAATTATAAGTTGTTCTTTTTTGATACATTGAATTTACTATGTATCTAGATATAACATATGTCTAGAAGAGACACAAGACAACAAGAATTGCATAGTTGATCAACTAGTATTTGACAAAGACCTTCGTGTGATGTCCATAGAAGGAACTGTAAGTGCAATTAAGCCCTATTGTGGATTTTGGTGATAATGATAAGGCAATTAGAGAACAAATGATATTCATCTAGTTGATAAGCAGGTAAAAATAGTAAGGACGATGATGCATGTGATGGAGCTCCCAATTACAAAAGGACTCAGAAACCGACTCTAAAACATTTAGATTCTTTTATATTTTAAATTTGAGTATAGGAAAAGTCATACTATAAAGGGGAATATAATCCACAAGCCTATACTTGCAACCAAGTGCTCAAAAGTTCCAGCAAAGCATCCTCAAACCTTGCCACAGCAGCATGCGCTCCATTCTTAATTTTGGTTGTCTATGCCGAAGGGAGTATTTCGTTACTCCCCTTCATCACCAACGGTCGCTTTGCCCATTTCTTGACTCAGTGCGACCAGGGTACTCTCTCTCTCTCTCTCTCTCTCTCTCACTCACTCACTCTCTTGGTGCTCAAGCTTCTCCCATTGACACTCCAAACTGTATCTAAGAGCTCTCCAACCTGATCTTCAACTCCTAGAGCACTTGGTCCTCATCATAGCCAGTGGATTGTGTTCATTACTCTTGGAGCTTGGCTCCTAGCCCGGCTAGGCTTCGCCGGAAAGCTTCCAACTTGTATGGCATCTCCAGGAGGTCTGCAATGACACCGACAACCGAGTAAGATCACCTTTCGTCTCAAGAGTTAACTCTCTTGACTTGAGAATGAAGTTGGGCTTTGTGAAAACCCATATCCTTGTGGATACCTCAACATGTGGACTAAGCAAGCCTTGGTAGCGAGTTGAACCACCGGATAAATCTTGTGTCCCTTGTGTTGTGATTATTTATGTTATTCGCTTGCATTGTTGCTTATTGCTTGCATTTCTTGTTTTTGGTCCCAATCTACATTCTACCAAGTTTTGGAACTTATCTAAGTGGTGAAACAAACTCTACTCATCCTTAGGAAGCTTCTAAATTTACCAAATCTAATTTTTCTTGGTTAGTTTTTGAAATGTGCCCTAGGGTCGTAGGGGAGTAGCAGTGTAAGGCTCCATTTGCGGTAGCTGGTAAACTGATAGAATTTTTAAGTGTTATTTTACAGGCCTATTCACGCCCTATAGGCCAGCAGTGATCTTTACAAGTCGTATCGGAGCCTGATTCCTCAGGTTTACGCTTAATCGCACGAAGTATGGCCATGGAAGGAGGAGCGGAGGCAAGCGCAGCTTGAGGAGTGTTGACACTTCTTAGCGCAACTACCAGAGAAAGGGTGTTAGGCTATCTCTGATAATGGCGTCAGAAGTGCCCTGAGGGTATTTCTTATGTCTATTAGATAATTCCGCAAGCGCACAGAATATACCGCTGTAGCACTTCACCCGGGAGTATTCCAAGGTATCGTTATTTATTTTTATCCCAAGGGAAAGCGGTTGCTAGGAATAATTAATAAAAAGAGAGAGATCCATAAGTCTATAGCAACTTAGTATCAACTAGTGATAGGGGGGTAAATCGATATGTAGAGGAAAGGGTAATGACACCAAGACACGACAAGCTTTTAGGATAACTAAAGATAACTAGTAGAGTATGGCTAGGTAGGAGGACAACGAGTGAGTATAAGACTCGTATGACACTTACTTTACTCTTATGAACTATCTTATCAAATGGATGAATTATACTAAGACAGCTACCTTACTTCTGGTGTGTAGGGGATAGGCGAGACAGTAGGGGATATAACCTCTACCCGAAGCGGCTATTCTCTTATGGGAGCCTACCTTTTAAGAACTTGCCTAAAACACGTGGAGGGATAGTAAGACTAGACAGGGCTGTCACCACCTGCTAGCACCCACAAATAATTCGTGCGACAAGCGGCATTCAAAGGCAAGATCTAGTCTAAGCACCACGCTTATACTAAGCCTTACTACTCTAGCTGCGTACCGACAACTAAAGCACCCTATGACAGACGATGAACTACACACGTGAGCTGGTTATAGGATCACTATCTAATATAACTCAACTATAAGTTAAGACAAAATACAACAATACTATAAAGAATAGTAATGCACTAAGTAGAGACTTAGTAAAATAAAGTAAAGAAGGTAAAGTCTTACAGAAGGAAAGGTATAAGAGCTATACCAGACTCTCCAGCAGATGACTCCAGAGACTCCGAGCATAGCTCGACTCGACTCTAACTCCCACACTAGACTAATACTACTACTACTAAAGAGTGGAACTTCTCTTGTCTCTTGTGGCTCTTGTGTATCTTGGGTATCTTGAAGAGAGTGATGGCATCCTCTATTTATAGGGGAGGATGGAGAGGTGCCATGTCAGCGATCCATGTGCTCCTTGCCTCTCCACTCTTAGATGAACCGCCCTTGAACTGCCATAAGATGGACGGTCGTGGTGATTTCGGCACATGGGAAACATGCTGAGGGTCGGTGGAGGAAGTCGGTGGCCGGGGCCCACCTGGGGTGGTTCGGCCGACCCCTATGACAGGTGGGGCCTAGCCAGGTGTGGTCCCCACCAGTCATAGAGTGGCCTCCTGTGCTGGTTCTGTCTTGATTGTGTTATTTCATGCCTCAATCCGTGTGCCTTGAATCTCCTCCGTTGAATGGAAACACATGTTCATCAGATGGATGAAATGATCTTGGTGGAATGTCCCACGGATCGTGCCATGTCACCAGAGCCAGGTGGGCCCCATGGTGGGGTTCAGCCGACCCACACATGGGCCCACCTCGGGCTCTACTCTCTTCCATTTGATGTATGCATTGTGTTGGAATGTGGTGGCCTGGGGCAACCAAACATGGTTCGGCCGAACCAAATAGGTGGCCCCTAGCTACTCACTTTTGCACTATTTTGGTTTTTCCTGCATTCACAAGCTAAGAATATAGGTGGAACTAGTTATTGATAAAATATATTCATGATATGTTTGTTCTTCCTTGAATCCGAGGCCTGTTGACGGTGTTTGAATGTGGATTTTTATGATATATCCACCGTCAACAAGGAGCAAAGCCACATGATGTAAAACTTGACACCACCAACAACAACAATAGTGAGAGTGTGTCAACAATAAGTAACACATCTCTCCCACCAGTGGATATGAGTGAAGGAGAAAAGGCAAGAAGAAAAAAAGAAAAGAGACTAAGAAAATAAGCAAAAGCCAAGAGAAGAGAAGAAAGAGAGAAGAAAAAAGAAGATGAAGAAGCAAGAATGAGGAAAGAAGAAAAGATAAAGATAAAAGAAGGTTGACAAAGAAGAGGAGAAAAAAAAGAAGAGAAGAAGAAAAGCGAAGAAAGTCATCTCAAGTGATGAAGAGTAAAGTAGCACTGAAGATGAAAATGATGACATCTCCTACTAACCTCCCAAGAGCAGCAAGGGAAAGAATAACAAGAAGAGAAACAACAACAAGAAGGATTATGAAGCCGTATCCTTTAATTATTCCTCGATGTTTAACCTTGATTCTAGGCATTTCATTAGTGTGCCCACGGGAAAGTTACCTCATTTCGATGTGACTAACTTTGCCAAGTGGAAGCACTTGAAGAAGACCTATCTTGTAGGCCTCCATCTGGGAATTTGGGAGATTGTTCATGATGGATTGGAGCCACCAGTTGATCCAAGAAACCTAACACCAATCGAGTTTTGCAATATTCAAATCAATGTTGAAGCCACTAGTGTGTTGTTTAGTGCCTTGAGTGGACATGAGTACAACAAGGTGATGGGAGTGGAAGGTGCCAAGGAGACTTGGGACACCTTGCATATAGCTCATGAAGGAGTTGACAAAGGCAGTCCAAGATGGATTTGTTGATGGCCAAGCTCAATAAGTTTGTTATTCTTGATGGAGAAGGGCCACAAGAGATGTTTGATAGAATGATGGTGATTGTTGGTAAGATTAGATATCTTGGTGGAAGTGAAATCAATGAGCGCAAGGTTTTGAAGGTTATATTGGAGTCATACTCACTAAGAAATGAGACCATTATGACTTTGATTAGAGACAAGAAGAAGTTTGAGCACTTCACTATAGTGATGTGCTTGGAAGAATCTTGACATTTGATATGCAAAGGGAAGAGGCACTTGAAAGAAGAAATCTTGGTGAGGTTTAAGCAAAACTAGAAGGCATGAAGATCAAGGATGTTGCACTCAAGGAAAGCAAGTCAACCAAACAGCCCTCTACTAGCAAGACCAAGGGAAGCAAGCAAGCATCACCTTTGAAGACAAAGAAAGTCAAGGAAGCAGTGCAAACAACAGCATCATCAAGTGAAGAAGAAAGTGATGGTGAGCAACATGAAGAGATCGATAACATGGCTCTATTCATGAGAAGATACTGAAAGGGGCTCAAGAACAATGGCTACAAGGTAGTGAGAAAAAAGTTTCCCAATAGTAAGAAGAGAACATGCTATAACTATGGAAGCACCAAACACTTTGTTGCCGATTGCCCTCGTGAGAAGAAAGACAAGAAATATGACAAGAGAAATGACAAAGAGGGCAGCAAGACAATGTAACAGAATCGACCAATTTATACGAGTACAAGTACAGCGACAGTTGTTTTCCTAGCTATCGAGCCACACTTGAGCCAATATAAACCCGGTAGTCCGTGAAATCTCGAAGGATTTCAAACTTTTACACAGTACATACCCCAAGGATCGCAGAAACTCAGCAGTACACATACACATGATACATAGATTCGCACATATTTCAAATACATCAGAGTACAAGATAAACTTTTACATAAAAGTTCAATAGCGAAAACGAAATAGATTTACACATACTTAAGTTCATAATACAGTGCCAAGTACCGACCAGTCACAGCAACATAGATGAGACAGATAACATGACCTTGCCCAAGGTCTAGTCTTCCTCTCCCGAAGGATAGAAGTAACTCTTTAGTCAACCAAGCATTCCTCCTGTAACATTGGGAATAAAACCCTGAGTACTCAATTGTACTCAGCTAGACTTACCCGACAGGAAGTAAATAAAAAGACTCTCAAGTATATGCAAGGCTTATTTGGTGGAGCTCAGAGGATAGCAACATTTTTGCATAAAAAGCATTACTACAATAGTTCCTCAACTTATAAGTTTTAGATGTGATTCAGCTTCGACTTCAGTTAAACTATTAAGCTAAGGTTTGCAGCTATACTAAACAATCACTTGATATTATAGCAATCAATAAAACCATATGATTTCCGATATCCACAGATATCAACCTCATCTCACCATAATCATTATGTTCAAGTTGTTAACCTCTACCTCACCAGAAGATCAGTTCAGTTTCTCACTAACCAGGAGAGATGGCGATTCGAATCGATTGTACCAGCTGGCAAATATGCCAATCACAAACCCTGTCAGCCGAGCCACTGGCTTCTTGGGCCACCGTTAAATCTTTCTGAGACAT